>OY979701.1:50073945-50673945 GCA_963855925.1 Inga laurina | reverse complement strand
AAATAAACGTCATATAATATTTTCAAAGATTTATCTTCCAACCTTATATCAGCAAAAACAAAAATATAATGGTTATAATAAGTATATGTAAAGTATGATTTCTAAATACTTAACGATTAAAAATAAAAATTGTCATATATACAAACGTGCAATTTAGAAAAAAAAAATTTATTTGACAACACTTGACGTTTCTTCACAAAGAACCATTATTTATTCTTTAAGAATACTTAACGGTTAAAAATGACAACCATCATATATAAAAATGCAAGCTTTTGAAAAATATCAAATATAAGGAGACGATATTCTGAAAAATTTTATTTGATAATATATGATGATTCTCTTTAAAGAACAGTTATTTATTCTTTAAAAATACTTAATGGTTAAAAATGATAACCATAATATATAAAAATGTGGGATTTTGAAAAATATCAAACATAAGTAGAAAAAAATTTACTTGGCAATACTTGACGGTTCTTTACAAAGAACTGTTATTTATTCTTTAAGAATACTTGATGGTTAAAAAATATAACTTTCATATATAAGAAGGCGGAATTCTGAAAAATATCAAATATAACGAGGCGAGATTATGAAAAATTTTATTTGAGAATACTGAATAGTTCCTCACAAGAATTGTTATGTATTTTTTAATATTAGAATGTGGGATTCTAAAAAATATCAAATATAAAATTGCGGGATTCTAAAAAATTTTATTTAATGTGATTCATTCTAAAACATTTTTTGAGCTTTCCTTGGGTCACATACTCCTTTTTTCATGGGTTTTGCTCTACCATTATGGGTCTCATCCTATATATTGCCATGGTTCTTCACTCTACAGCTCATACCTCTCGTGATTCTTTCTTATATAAGCTTTCACATGTTTTTCCAATTAACGTATTTAGTTGTATTTTGTTTTCTTATATAACAAAAGCTCGCTAGTTGAGGCTCAATGTGGCTACTTGGGATTATCTAAGAAGAAGAATCGCAAACCAAAAACGATATCTAATTTCTGATGATAGTCATTGGAGAAAAGTAGAGAGCATAGAAAAGATGATGAGGTAAAATGCTGAAATTTTTAATTGTTATTTTATTGCCATGAAAATAATTCTAATTACACTATATTATATGGACTAAAAATCAATAACAAATGTTTCTCATAATTTTTAACAATACAATCATGATCTATTTGAATGTTGGTTAATTCCTTAATTTTAAGTATCATGTGTTCCTAAACTTTAGCAACCAAATTAGGTTTGTTGAATTAGGTTCAAGATTTGTTCCAGTTTTTATATTTGCCAACTTTTACTATTTATATTCTGATTTTCATATTTATGCTTCAAGAATTGCTCAAGGTTTTATATTTTCTCATTTTTAATATATATTCTTATTTTCCTATTTATATTATCTTTTTACAGTTAAAGAATATGTGACGAGAACTCTGGAAGTATACATGATTTATGGACAATCTAAAACAAATGTATTGAAGAACATTGTAAAATTTTTTATTAATAAATTTTCTTTTAGAATTCAAAAAATTATAAAATAGGTTCTATTGTGAGATTGTTTAAGTGATTAATTTTTCTTAAATTGGATGATATTTATTTATGATGTATTGAATTTTGAATACAATAAATATAATTTCTTATTTAAGATTATTTTTTTACTATCAATGATTTTGTTGTGCCTTATGCAATAAATATTAATAATAAAACTAAATAAAAAAAATATCAAAAAATAAATATATTTAATAAAAAAAAAGTCCAATATATTACGGTTATTAATAAAGAACTGTTATATATGCTTTAAATACATCATAGTTCGGAACCGTTATATATTTGCGTGGAGAATATATAGCACCCACATATATAAGAGTTCAAAACCGTTATATATGATCGATAATAACTGTCATAAAATGAATTTTCTTTAGTAGTGAAATATGTATATTAAGGACGGTAGGAGTATGTGCTTGACAAAAAAACATGTGCATAGGGATTTGTTTCTTATATAAACTCAATTAGAACGTCCAAACCATGCATTAAGCAATTAAGGGCTCAACGATGACCTATGATATAGTTCAATCCTCGAAGAAAAGTCCTTTGTCTCGCATTTAGGTTCTCTAACAACTAGTTGTTACCCCTTCTTACATATATTATAGCTTGTATAACTTTTTTTTGATCAATTTATAGCTTGTATAACTTGGATATATGGAACATGCACACCTTTTCTTTTCCAAGCCTTTCCAAAATCCAAAGTACTGCTCTTGATACACAATCATAAGTTTTTGCTTAAAAAGAAATCAACGAAAATCATTTATAAATATCTTTCTGTGATCCGGTACTTTTTCATTAATCTTCTTAATTAGCAAATAACTAACTTCCGTTTTAGACCTTCCTAGCATGAATCCAAATTGAGTTTCTGAAATGCAAGTCTTCAATCACTCAAACTCAAAAGATTAAAAAGAAAAGGGGAAAAAAAAGCTCTAAAATCTTTAATGAGATACTTGACCATATAATTTTAACCAACTTTCAGAACAATATGACTTGGTTGATTGTTTCTTATAAAAAGTAATGGAGGAAGTAATGACCTTGTGTGAGAAAAACCATTAATAAGATAAGAAATATCCTTACGTGTGATTGGCTAGCCACATGGAGAACATGTTCATCTCAGATAAGAAAACGAGTACATTAATCAAGCACATGGAAGTAGGTCATTTTTAGTTGTAGATAGAGTTGGATAAAAAAATATCACACTCAAACCACTGACAGTAATCAAGCTCATGGATCTAAGTATAGGCATAAAAGATTTGTCCTTTCCGCTTCATCAAGGACTGTTATTGGCATTAAGTCGTCCTTAATTAGTATTACCCCACAAGACAAGAACTGAAAAGTTGACCCACAATTACGGAATTTGATCATCTGATCTAAAGAAAAAGAACAAAATTCCAAATAAGAAAATCTCTTTCATCTCTCAAATGTATTCTTCTCACAGTCGCTCGCTATATTGGCTAATATTTTTGGACTAAATAGAATAAATGAAGATGAACATCATTGTGTAAATGAAATAAGCATATTTAAACCAACTTGCTTCAAACTTACCAGGTTATTATGCCTATACATGCAGATTAGTTATATATATCCTTCATAATCAAGTTGCTTTATATGTAGCATGACCTTGTTACTATTGGAGCATCTAAGGCTGAACTGGCAGGCATTTGCCAATATATTTGTTTATATCATTCTCAAACAATTGAAGGACAGTTAAGTAACACTAAACTACATAAAACGTGAATTGAAAGATCTCAATAAAGAGATAATTTCACAATATTAAAAATAAGTAAAAACTTTATAAACAGATGTGCAGAGAAAGGGAATTGGTAGGTCCCAAACCAAGCACAAAGGAGACAAAGGAGAGAGGCAAAAGGGCAGAAAATAGGGCACAAATTGGTGTAGAAGAAAACACAAAAGCTTACAAGCAAAAAAGATAAATAAAGTGTGAATGAGCAAAAGAAGCGAGTAATGATGAAGCGTGAGTGGGTTCACAGAGGGTTTAGCTCAGAAGCGTTTAGCTCTGTATTTTTGTGTTTGTCATGTGAGTTTGGCAGAAATTTTTTTACATCTTTTGTTTGTCATGTGTTTTGGCAGCAAAAATTTTACATCTTTTGTTCATATTATATGTTGTTGGACTTTGGATTCTAATACGCCTCCCCCTAATATCCTTTGATGCCTTTTGTAATATCAGAACCTTTCAAGTATTTTTAATTTTCATTATTAGATCATACATAAAATGAGTCATACTACTTCAATTCGAAATATAAGTTTTAAATTTGTGAAACGGGTTTGATTTTTTTTTTTTAAAAAATAAGTTTCAGTTTGGATTTGTTTAACATTGAATGCTTTTATTCATTTTTCCTTAATTAATTAGGGTTTGCATGCCTTGCTCAGCGAATCTATGAGCAGGCCATGCTCATCCCCCAAAATGGCAGTGTTTTAGGGGTGAGCCCATTTTTTTTTTAATTTTTATGTATTCTTATTTATTGGATTAAATTGTATATTGCACTTGAAATATTTTTGACATCCAATATCTCTAATTAATTAATTTCTAGTATATTCAGTATCTAGAAACATATCTCATCCAAACACATAGCCTTTTGGGATATGAGCATTCCCTGGTCATCTTTTGGATGAGCAGGGAATGTGGATTTAATTAATTATTATATGTCTCTCTCATCTCTCTTTTTTCACTCATTTTAAATTATCTATTTTTTCGGTCATTCTCTCTCCCACTTTCTCTATGCATAAATAAGGGTGTTTTAGGAGAATAAGTTGCATTTTTACATATTTATTGTCTTAAACCAACGTTTTGAGTTGCATAAATTAGTTATTTGAAGCTTATATTATGAACTAGTGGGAGTATTTTAATATCTTATGGTAATAAATTAGTTTTGATTTATTCTCTTTCAAGAAATTATGAAAAATTCAAAATTAAATAGCATCATTTCACTACCATAAAGATACCAAAATGTCACTCATTTTATGTAAAATCTAATGATCAAAAGAAACAAGTAATTAACATTTGGAAAGTTGGTGTGCATTACTGATATTGATAACATTCCAATACAATTTTCATACTTTTTACCTATTTTTGGCTTAAATTGTGCATATGAAAGACTCATACAAAAGAAAAGGTGCATAGATACATGAAAAGCAAATTCTTAAAATTCTTCATTTTATTTATGAAAATTGTGATTCATTTAGAAAAATTGAAAACTCATAAAATCCTTTCTTGTGGAGGAGGACTAGAACAAGTTTTGGAAGTACTTGAATGATATGGTCGCCAAAGCAAACAAAGCTATGTCAAGAAGATATAGATAACGTAGGGGTTATTAAGGCCATCCTTGATGACTTCTGTGTCATTTCGGGACAGAAAATAAATGCAGGAAAATCTAGAGTTTACTTCTCTAAGAATGTAAACCATATAAGAAGAAAAGAAATCAGTGAGTTTCTAAATTTTACTCAGACTCCGAATCTGGGAAAATATCTGGGAATGCCTATTTTACATGAAAGAATATCAAAGGCAACGTATAGTTTTCTCCTGGATAAGATGGATGCTCGTCTGGCCAATTGGAAGTCTAACATGTTATCGATGGCTGCCAGGCATACTCTCGTGTCATCTGTTATGTCGGCTATGCCAACTTATGCTTTGCAGTCAATGCCTTTTCCTTTGGGGCTTTGTGATGAAATAGACAAACGTTGTCGTAACTTCCTTTGGGGTGGTAATTCTGCCAGCAGAAAACCTCATCTAGTCTCCTGGGACATCGTCTGTGCACGTAAGGAGGATGGAGGCCTAGGTCTTAGGTTGGCTCAGTACCAGAATCAGGCTTTCATGATGAAACTTGGTTGGGATATGATTAATAGAAGAGATTCGCTCTGAGTCAAGCTTCTACGAGAAAAATATAAAGCCGGAAGTGATATTATTCCTAAAGTTGAGAAGCACCGGTCAGAGTCTAGTACGTGGAGGGGTATTCGTAACTGTTGGGACAAGATCAAAGATAGTTTATCTTGAAGAGTTACCAATGGTCAGAATACTTCTTTCTGGAATGATATATGGGTACCACATTTTGACAAGCTTCAGAGGTTGGTAATCAGTGAACTGCCTAGAGATGTTGCAGAATGGAGAGTAGCTGATTGTATCACTTCATCAGGACAGTGGGATATGAGTAAGTTTAATCACCTGCTGCCAAGCCATGTATGTACAGCAATTGCACGCGTTAAATTCAATCATCTAAATGGGGAGGATTTTTCGGTATGGAGATGGTCTTCAGATGGATTTTTCTCCATTAGATCAGCTTACAAATATCTAGTATGCACCCCTCAATCTCACAGTATTAATTGGAGAAGATGTGTTTGGAAATTGAAGGTCCCTCAAAGGTATCGTATTTTCTTGTGGTTGTGCTTTCATGGTCGTCTAATGACATACATGATGCGTTACCAGTGAGGTAGCCATCCCACGAGTATTTGTGATATATGTCATAACTCACGCGAGTCTCTACTACATGTTTTGCGGGATTGTCCTTTCACTTCTGAATTATGGAAAGAATTCTTACCGCCTGATTGGAGTGATAAATTTTTTGGCATGCTTGAGAGAAATGACTGGCTTATATGGTGTACGGGAAGAAAAGATGTAATACAGGTATTCGAGTTTCGTCTTTGGTTTACGGTTTTATGCTGGCATATCTGGTTGACTCGTAATGACAGATGTTTTAACAATAACACTTGGAGTAGACTGGCCATATTGGCTCGTGCTCGTGTCTGCTTAACATGGGGTAATACAAGCTTGCTTCAAGATAAGAGTGCAGAAATGAATCAACAACAGTGCCAGCCACCACCGTTTGGGTGGGTGAAGATTAATACCGATGGTTCTAGGAATGACAACTTAGGCACGTGCACGTGTGGAGGTGTGTTGAGAGATCATGATGGTGAATTTTTGATGGGGTTTATGTATCAGATCGGGCGAGGAACAATAGTAACTGCAGAAGCATGGGGTGTTTTGTGGGGACTTAAAGTCACATGGGATAGAGGTTACAGACAAATCATGATTGAGTCTGACTGTAGTGAAGTGATGGATCTAATTCAGGGAAAGGTAGATCAGGAACACCCTGATTGTCGACTGATTGAGGAGGTTCAAACGTTGCTGGATAGAGATTGGAAAGTGGAAATTTCATATTGCACTCGGGATGTCAACACAGTTGCAGACTCTATGGCTAAAGAAGCTTGGAAGATGGAGATTGATCTTCATATCACATATTCGCCCCCTGATGTTATTACAACCTTTTTATTTAATGATGTAACTAGGATGAGATTTCATGTTAATTCAGGAGGATAACTTCTGATGTGTTTGTAGATTATCTTTTTCTATCAAAAAAAAAAAAAAAGAATCCCTTCTTTGCGCCGTTTGCCGAGGTGAACGATGTGTTCAGTGAAGCGAACCGGAAAAAAAAAAAAAAAAAGAAGTATAGCTGCTCGTTTTGCTTACTGATGTTAAAATTAGGGGCTTTAGTAGTGGCGATGCTCCACAAATGATTAATTATGCACTTCTTGAGATAAGTCAGAGCAAGGTAGAAGATTGGAGAGGAGCTCTTGAAGAGTCTTGGAGATTGGGCTGTGATGAATCTTAGAGAGATTTTGGAGTTTCAACCTTGGTTTTTATTGCTTTTCTTCTCTTTTTCATTCTAATTTGTTATGGATTCTGTTTTGATGTATAGTTTTTATGCACTTAAGACTATAGTGCTTGTTTAGAATAGCTTGTTTTTGGGCAATAAGTGCTTATAAATCGTTATTCACGGTATACGAGGTAAGTATGTGAGAGGAGTTTTATCTCGGTTAAACGTTTGCGTAATAAGGACTTATTATCTAAAAATAAGCCCAACCAAACACACACTATGAGTAGCTAAAACCTGATTTCTAGGATTACTTTGAACTTTGATATCGATTGAATTTATGTTATTCCTTTCATGTAGTGTTTAGAGAAGTTTTTGTGTTAGTTTTATCTTGCTCTTAATGCATATATAAGTATTTGGCCACCACTTAGTTTTGTTCAATGAGATGATGCCTGAGAAAGATTATTTTGTTGATGAACTAAGATGGAACCATGTTAGACTTCAAGTTCATTGAATGAATGGATGATTTGTTAATGGAAAAGAAATTTATCTATTAACCTAACTTTGTCAAGTTAAGATTGGGTATTTAATGATATTTTCACTGACTTTCTGCAAGAGATTGTGAGAAGATTCTTAGAAAATAAATATTGGTTTTAACTTAAAAAAGCTTAACCAATCAATCATGAATTTTAAACAAACATTTGATTTTATTATTGAGCCAACTAAGAGGTAGATATTTAGTTTCATGAATTATATAATAGGGATAAGTAATCCTATTCCTATATTCTCTTGAAGTTAAGAAACATTTTAGACTTTAATTGACTCGAATTAGTTTGTTTAATCCAATTTCCAATATTAAATTGAATTTCGAATGATTTTACTCAAGATAGTTGAGGGTACAATTGCATTAGTTAACTCACATTTGTTGCAAGTCTTGGTACCCGTTTGGATTAGTGGTGGAGAAGTGACTTTTTTTACTATATGACTTTTGGAAAAGTAAGGTAAGATTAAAAGTGAAAATGTAAATGTGATTTGTGTTTGGATTAGCGATGGTAGAAGTGACTTTTTTTCTAATCTTGAACCTGTTTGGGTTAGAGTTTGAAAAACCCATTTAGATGCAAAATGACTGAAAAGGGCATGAATGCTCCTAATTATAAAATAAAGTTGACTTTTTTGAAGAAATTAAGGAAGCTAAATAAATTACTTAATCATATAATATGTTATGTATCCTTAGATTATATATTAATTTATTAGTCAAACTAATTAGTTTGAAAAAAATATAAATATAAATACTCTAAAGTAATTTAATTAGCTTACTTAATTTCTCCAAAAAATTCAGTTTTATTTTATAATTAGAACCAGAGGGAGTATTGAATACTACACATATATATATATATATATATATATATATATATATATATATATATATATATATATATATATATATATATATATATATATATATATATATATATATATATATTATTAGAAGTGCAGTGGAGGGAAAAGCAACGCAAATGAGCTTCATAAAAACGCTACGGTAGTGATATAAGCATAGTCAATTTTAAATCTGTGCCAAATGGTGCAAAATTGTTCAATGTGCTTTTTGTAAGCAAAACGTGCAGTGGTCTTTGGAAACCGCTTTGCCAAACAGACCCTTAGGGCCTGTTTGGTTTGATGGGAGGGGATGGAAGGGGAGGGGATGGAGGGAAGGGGATGGAAGGGAAGGATAGGAGGTTACCTTGTTTGGTTTGGTTGGAGGGGAAAGAAGGGGAAGATTTTTTAATGATCATTTGTTTGGTTCAAGAGGAAATGGGAGGGGAGATAATATCTAATTTACCATTTTACCCTTATATATTAGTTTATATATTTTTACTCATAAATTATTTAAATTAATTTACACATCAATATAAAAGTATATAATTTATGAAAATTCACTCTCATCAACATAATCACAAACCTTAATTTAAATTACATAATTTATGAAAATTAACTTATCTAGAAAAAAGTTGGCCAGCTCAAAACACAACCACAAAATCTTTGTTTTCTAATTTTCTTCCACCATCGTTTTCTCCTCTAGCTTTAATATATAATATATAATAGTCATTGGCCTAAAAAAAAAAAGTCATCAAAGATATTTTGCATGTTATTGAGTTAAAAAAAACGCAAAGATCCATTGAGCACGAAGGAATATGGAACTGGAAGAAATAAAATGATGAATTAGGAATAGTTGCTGCAATGGAAGGAAGAAACCTATCAAAAAGATCAAAGGAAGGAGCACAGTAAAGTAAAACCCATAAACCAGACTGGAAATACTACATAAATATGAGGGTAAATTGGTCAGAAAATTTGGCTCTCCTCCAAAAAACCCCAATTTGGAGGGGAGCAAAATAAGGGGAGGGGAAGGGTGAGAGAGTGAGATTTTTGGTCCCCTCCCCTCCAAAATTTCAAACCAAATGAGGGGAGGGGCTCATTTTTCCTCCCTTCCCATCCCCTCCCCTCCAACCAAACAGGCCCTTAGTGGGAACGCTATTCCTAAACATTACTTGCAGCCCGTGCTTGCAATAACACTTAGAAGAACAATTATAGAGCATTAGATGGGGGAAAAAAACTTTGCTGGAGTGCTATGCATGGAAAAAAAATTACTTTAAAATATTGAGTGCCACTAACAAACACTTTATGATTCTGGATAAAAATTAGTTTATGATATTAAGTGAAACTGGAAAAGTACTTTTGATTTTAGAGTGCTATGGATGTATAAAAAATTACTTTAGCATACCAAGTGCTACTGAAAAATACTTTAAAATGTTAAACACAGAAAAAATATTTATTTTAAAATATTAAGTGTTACTGAAAAAATATTTTAAAGAGTTGAATGTAGAAAAAATTGTTTTAGGATATTGAATACAACTAAAAAAAACTTTAAAGTGCTAGATACAATAAAAATTCCTTATTCGGTTCTATGCACCGCTTCATTGAAATATTTCTCTGGTGAGCACATCTGCTTTGTTAATCTTGTTACAATATGCTGAGTTATTTGATTTTTTTAGTTTGTGAAGTGATTCTTCGCGTGATTGCTGAGAACGTGGAGTAGGAAACGCGGGTTAATTTATGTCATTAGCTGGCTTTGCTCACGCTACCCCTTAAATTAAGTAAGAAAAAGAGGTTTTGATCAATCGATGCTTTATGTTAAACTCTTTGTCTAGAACCAAAACAAAGTGGCGTTTGACATTGAGTTCTTCTGATCTATGAGTGTTCTTGGTCGTTCTTTTTACTAACTGTGAAGGCTCAACATTCTAATTTCATTCTCGGTGAAAGCTCAAAATTTCGTGCAAGGTCCTAGGGATTCTGTTAAGCATATATGTTGTAAATATTGTGATAATTATGTATTAGTTCATTAGAGTTATTAGGATTGTTGTTATTGAGTCATTGGGCTAGGTTGTTAGGCCCATCACAATGTGTCATTAGTTTTCTGTTGTATTATAAATTAAGACAGGGTTGATCAATAATAGATTTGTCTCCTAATGAGAGTTGATCTAAGTGGTAAACAACTTGATTCCGTTTAAGTAAGGTCTTGGGTTTGAGTCTTGTGTATGCAGAAAATTTCCATTAGGAGACTCTCCCACCATAACCAGGTGTGCGACGCAGGTCGGATCCGAATATAGTCGAGACAAAACTCCGGTGAACCGGGTGGGTAAAAAAAAAAAAATAATAGATTTGTCTTTCGGTTATCACAAGTCCATGAACATTTGCTTTCGTCCCTGAGGCCCGATATTGACGAGGCCCAGTATCCTTTCAATTAGTCTGCTTTTTTTGACCAGCTTCAATTAGTCTGCTAGTAAGAAGGTTTTTTTTTTTCCCGCAACGACGCCGTACCACCTCTCAAGATTTGAGATTTTGATTTTCCACCGTGCGATTGATCAAGCGCTGGACTCTTGCGTATCTTAGATTGAGATTGAATCATCAACGTCCGCTTTCTCTTTCCTCCCAACCCAATTTTATAGTGTTCATCCAATGCTCCCAAATCTCAGTCATTAACGAAGCACGTCTCGTTCGAATTCTTCATCTGAGAAGCTACTAGTCACACACCGTCGTCTTCTCTCCTTTGATCGTCGTTGAATATCTTGCCGACCGGAGATTGTCGTGCGCTTATACTGCTACTCTTACCGGATCGCTGCAGCTACTTTGTAAAACAATGCGGTTCCATTTTTTATATTGTAAGCCTTTGGTGATTTTGCGCTGCCCAGAATCTACCAATATCACACAGCCGTGTTCTTTGTCAACCCCGTGGCTGTGTCGTTTATTTTGTCAAATCTTCCAACTAGTATTTCTTCTCCAAGATTCGTTTGGGTTCTATTTTCTCTTGCCATGCTTGATTTCTCAAGAATTACTTAGACAACAATTTTCGCAATATGACGTCTTCTCCTCCAACGATTGATGTAAGTCATCCTCTGTACCTACAATCTTCTGATACACAAGTTGTGACCTTGGTTCCTCAAATTCTAATTGGTTCTGGCAATTACACGGCATGAAGCTGTGCAATGTGCCTTGCTGTAAAAAGGAAAAATAAAATGGGCTTTATAGATGGAACTTATGACCGTGAAAAGGAAAAAACAATTTCCAAACCAGTACGAGAGATGTAATGTCGTTGTGCTATCATGGTTACTGAACTCAGTTGATAAGGAAATAGCCAACGGAATTGTTTTTGCCGACAATGTCCACCTGGTTTGGGTTGACCTCAAAGGGAGATTCCATAAAATGGATGGCACTAAGATCTTTTCCTAACATAAGGCAATGACACCTTGAGTGTCGCCAGCTATTTATACCAAACTCAAGGAACTTTGGGATGAGTATGCCTTGCTTGTTCCACTCCCTTCCTGTCAGTGCGCCACTGCAAAGGAATATGTGAAAATTACCCAGCAACAGTGCCTTCTACAATTTCTTATGGGCTTAAATGATGAGTATTCTTAAGCTAGGTCTCAATTCTCCTTATGTCTCCATTACCAAGTGTCAATCATGCATATTCTATGATATTTTAGGACGAAGAACATCATCTTATCTCTTCAGTCTCCTTCTACTCCCTTTGATGCTACTGCTGCCACAACCACAGCACGTGGAATGGGACGTCGAGGCAGAGGAAGGGGCATGGACGCTCCATGGAAGAGTGTACATACTACAACAAAAGGGGCCACAAGCGTGAGAACTGCTATAAGCTGATTGGGTACCCCTCTAATTTTGGAGATAATAAGAGGCCGGTTAATTGTGTCAATTTAGCTATTATATACGGTCAATCACAATCCCAGTCATCCAATCCCACTTCGACCAGTGTGGAGCCTTCCCTGACTCAGAAACAATATGATCAGATATTGCAGCTTCTACGGAAAGAATCAGAGGAGGTTGCTATGGGGTCTGTTACCTGCGTGGAGGAACATGTATCACGTTTGGTCAATGCTCTTCCCCCTACTCTTTGTTACTCCAACTGGATATTGGATTTTGGGGCTACATGTCATGTAGTTAGTAGGTTGACCATGTTGGATATAGTGAGTGTGTAAACTTGCCGACCGCTTAGAAAAATTAAAATGCCTAATGGAGATAAAATTACAGTCACACAATCAGGGACAACAAAGCCATTTGACAATGTAGTCCCTCATGATGTGTAATATGCAAGTGAATGTGGCTTTAATCTCATTTCAGTGTCTAAATTAACTAAACAAATAAAATGTATTGTGTCATTTTATCCTGAGTTCTGTACCTTGCAGGGGATTTCATCTGGGAAATCCCAGCTGATTGGTAATATCTATGAAGGGTTGTACTTAATTGAAAAGCATTTAAAGCTGACATCCTGATGAGTATGCATAATAAATCAGCAAAGAAACACAAATTCAGATTTATGGCACAAAAGATTAGGACATGCTTCCTTAGATATTCTTAGGATACTTTGAAAACTGAGATCATGCAACATTCTAATCATATTTGTGATGTGTGTTCCCCGGCAAAACAGACCCATTTACCATTTTTCCCCCTGTAACCATTTCTGCTCATCCTTTTGAACTCCTACTTGTTGATGTTCACCTATAGCGGACATAGGTATTTTCATATTATTGTGGATGATTTTTCCATATGTGCTTGGATTTCCTTGATATTGAATAAAAACGACAGCTTTGATTGCTTGAAAAAATATTTTGCATATGTTGAAACCCAATTTTCTGTTATCGTTAAGAAAATTTGTACTGATAATGGGTTGGAATTGGTCAATCATAAGCTTAGAAATCTATTAGATCACAAAGGAATTATCCATGAAACTACTTGTACTTGTACTCCCCAATAGAATGGGGTTGTGGAGAGGAAACATCGTCATCTACTTAATGTTGCATGTAGCATTCTTCTTCATTCTGGAGTGTCAATTAAATTATGGGGAGAGAGCATTAAAATAGCCGCCTTCCTTATTAATAGAACCACTTCTAGATCCTTAGGAAACAAGAGCCCTTATGAAATTCTTTATAATAGGCAACCTGACCTAGCCCATCTTAAAGTTTTAGGTGCTTAGCTTTTGTCACTATGCAGAATACTCTTGATAAATTTCATCCTAAACCAGAACCATGTGTCTTTATGGGATATCCATCTAACCAAAAGGGTTTTATCTTATACAATCTTCTCTCAAAAACAATAGTTGTTAGCTGCCATGTGATGTTTGTTGAGCATAAGCTTCCATTCAAGGATCTTACTACTTACCAACCTCCAAGGGGGGACCAACAACTTATTCAGAACCTTTTTATGTATGATAAAGACCACCACCATGCTTCTACACCTTAAATGCAACAAGAATTAAATAGACAGCCACCTGAACCTAATATGAGTGAGGATTGCGAGGAAAATCTTGGTAATGAGACTCCTATAAATGCTGATCAGCACCTGCATCCTTTACAGAGACCCACAAGTGATAGAAAAACACCTACATGGCTGAATGACTACATATCTTTAGCTGATGCAACGCCTGAAATGCAGTCTAAGGTAAAATGCAGGTATCCAATACATGATTATGTGACATATGCCAATGTTTCTGAGTGTTTTAAGCACTACTTGCTTTCTACTGACAGTGTTCTTGAGCCCCATAGCTTTTAGGAGGCAGCAAGTGATCCCAAATGGATGCAAGCCATGTGGGACGAAATGGAGGCCTTGGAGCAAAATCAAACTTGGAAGATTGTAGATCTCCCCAAGGGTAAGAAAGCTATTGGATGCAAATGGGTCTTCAAGGTTAAGTACATTTCCTCTAGTAAGATTGAAAGGTATAAGGCTAGACTAGTTGCAAAAGGTTATAACCAACAAGAGGGGATTGATTATTTTGATACTTTTTCTCCTGTTGTTAAGATATTTTCAGTTTGATTAGTACTCACCCTTGCATCAATGCATCATCGGTGTATATTCCAAAAGGATGTCAACAATGCATTCTTGCAAGGAGATTTACATGAGAAAGTGTACATAAAAATCCCATAAGGATTTGACCAATATGGAGGAGGCAAAGTATGCAGATTGGTCAAATCACTATATGGGCTTAAGAAAGCATCCTCCCAAGACAATGCTAAACTTACCAAGGCTCTAATAAAAAGGGGGTTTTAGGCAAAGCATGTATGATTACCCTTTGTTTATAAAATAGCAGAAGGGGGACATTATTATAATTTTGGCCTATGTAGATGACTTGGTAATTACTGGAAATAGCATTCAAAGAATTTAAGAAATCAAAGCACACTTGTATAGTAGTTTTAAAATCAAAGACCTAGGACATCTTAGGTATTTCTTGGGAATTGAATTAGTTAGGTCAGAAAAAGGAATCATTCTCAATCAAAGAAACTATGCACTTGATCTCACTTTGATGAAGGTTTAAGTGGAGCTAAGCCTCTCAAAGTGCCCATGGAGAGAAATGTAAGGCTAAGTGCATAAGGGAGGTGGACAAAAGGGGCTGGAAAAGGAAACCAAAAAAAAAAAAGAAGAAAAGGTTTTAGCCTCAATGATCCACTCCTCCAACAGCCACTAGCGTATCGACAATTGGTAGGTATGTTATCTTATCTTACTACCACTAGGCTAGGCCTGATATCTCTTTCGTTGTGTAGACCTTATGTCAATTCATGAATACACCAAGGAAGTTTCATATGAATGTAGCAAGACGTTTGGTGAGGTACCTTAAGGCCCTGTTTGGTACGTGGTATTTAAGGACAGGGAGTGGGATTGGATCAGGGATTGAGTCAGAATGCGTCGTTTGGTATGAGGGACTATGGGTAACCAGGGATTGGGAATACCACGAAAGTGGGATTGCTGCAAAGCCACCTCCCCCCTGGTATTGTGTTTTGAATCCCGGGATTGCAAAATTGTGAAGACAAAAATACCCTTAAATAAAATATTTCTAGACAAAAATCACCCTAATCATAACCTAAAATCCCTCTCAAATATTCACTATCTCTTTTTTTCCCCTCACCATCGAACGTCTCAACTTCACATGATTTCCCTCACCGCCGCTCACTCCGTCACCCACTCCGTCGCCTCAGCACCGATCACTTTTCCCCTTTCTCTCCGTCGAAGATATGCATTGTTGGCTATTAATTAGCGATTTGATTGTGATATCGAGATGTCTCTCATCTCTATATTAGAAGTCAAAGCCACGAACCTATTAGACGAGAGCTCTTTAATGTTCGTAGCTTCGCAAATGGGTTTTTATTTATTTGTTTGGCCACTTTGAATCCATAGCCTTCTGATTTTCCTGTTTTGCTGATTTCACGGCAATAAATATACCCTGTTTACTTGGTTCTTCAGAAATATATTTGAAGTTTTTACTAGGTGAACCTTTCCAATTATGACGATCGCGGCGATGAGTTCAACACTGATTTCCCTGAGGATTTGGTTGATCGATCAAGTTTGGGATTAGGACAGGGTATTTGAGTCTTTTTATAATTAGTACTTGTTTATTAAATAAGATTGGTAAAATCATTCCCTCCAATTAACACCTCATACCAAACATATTTTTAAAGCATCAATCCCAATCCCAATCCCAATCCCAATCCTAATCTCAATCCCTATCCCTATCCCAATCCATCAAAATTCAGTACCACGTACCAAACAGGGCCTAAAGGTTGTCTGGGATTGGGAATTCTTTTAAGTGTAGCAGGGGAACCTAAGTTGGAGTGTTTTGTTGATTCTGATTGGGCTGCGTGTCATGATACAAGAAGAGCAGTGAACGGTTATGTCATTAAGCTTGGAGGTTCTATGATATGTTGGAAATCAAAGAAATAACAGACGGTTTCAAAGTCGTCGGAGGAGGCGGAATACTGAGCTTTGGGGACAGCAGTCAATTTGGGTTACTTGCATGTTGGGTGATCTGAACATGAAGGGTCTCAATTAAGTTCCAGTACACTGTGACAACAAAGCAGCTATATATATAGCGACAAACCTGGTTTTTTATGAAAGAATGACACATATTGAAGTATATTGTTACTTTGTGAGAGAGAAACTACAAGAGGGCATGATTGATTTGAGGCATGTCAACAGTAGGAGTCAACACGGATATATTTACAAAGGCGCTTGGGACAGAAGATCATGAAAGACTATATGCAAGCTAGGCACTATAAACTTGTATAGTCCCCAACTTGAATGGGGGTATAGCATATGTGTTGTGAATGTTGTGATAATTATGTATTAGTTCATTGGATTTATTAGGGTCGTTGTTATTGAGTCATTGGGTCAGGGTATTAGGTCCATCACAATGTGTCATTAGTTAGGTGTCTTGTACTATAAATATAGACATTAGACAGGTTAGATCAATAATAGCTAGTTGGTCTTCTGCTTATCAAGAGTCCAAGTACATTTGTTTTCAGATTCTTTGTTAACACGATACCAATATACTCTGGTTTGGTTTACTTGAAAATTGGGGTTTTAAAAAAAAGAGGGAATTACAATGAGGTCCCAATAAAAGGAATTAATTAAGCATAAGTCCTAGTTACAACTAAAGAACATATAATGACAAGTTTTAAAGTAAGAAATAACCCATTAGTCTCCGTGACAATTGAAGAACAGATAATGACAAGTTTCATAGTAGGAAATAACATCACCTTACTTATTATTAAGATTTCTTAATAATTAAGTTCCTTACTTACGACCTTATTGTAATTCCCCCAAAAAAAAGGCAGTGGAGGGGAACCAAGGCGCTGGACAAACCAAATGCTGTCGTTTTATTTCAATGGAGGTTAAATGGAGGGAGCGTCAAATGGAGAGGTCCCACTTGCCTCCTTACACATACATGATGTAATTGGCGTGCATAACAGATCTCATAATTATCTTCTTATTACAGATATCATGTTCATGCTCTGCAATTAAAAGGGAGAGACTTGGGTGCGAGAGTAGAAGAGGCCTGAAGGGCTTCCATGGGGCAACAATGCTAATCTGACAACATGAGAAGTCCCTTGTTCAACACTGAAGAAGCCTGTGTTGGCATTAATATCTGTCTTCACAAAGCCAGGGCATAGGCAATTGATGCACATATTTGGATACTTGTTTGCCAGAATTCTTGTATAGCCAATCATACAAGCTTTAGAAACTTTATAGGCTGCCAATATATTAGGCCACCCTTTCCTCTCATGTGAACCTTCTTTCAAGTCTTTCAGAAACTCTTTCACTACTTCATTCACTTTCTCTTCAGTTAGCTTGTCTGCATCACTCAACACTCCTATTGCCCATTCATTTGATAAGTGCTGGATTTTAAAAGTTATGTCATGCAAATTAAAACAAAAAACAACCGGCTCAGAAAATTAAAGAATATTGACGATGATATCAGACAACTCAACTACATAGATTGGAGGTTAATATCTATATAGGAAAATTAATCTTTTGGTTCCTTATAGCTTAGGCTCAATTGTAACTTAGTCCTTAAACTTTGACTCAGGGCAACTTAGTCTCGATAGTTTTGCCTAAGTTGAAATTTAATCTCTAAACTTTAACTCAATGCAATTCAATCCCTGAAGTTTTGACCATATAGAGTAAAACTTTAGTCCATAAACTTCATGAAATATATAACTTTATTTTCTAAAATATACGGATTAATATTTTAAAACAAAAAATTAGGGAAAGTCTCCATTGAAAATTTAATTGGTGAAAAGGACTTGATAAGTTTTTATATAAAGAAAGTACTGGTACTTTACAAATTTTATACACACAAAGTAACAGTATCATATATGATTTAGTTATTCTCACTAATAAAATTTCAATGGGGGACTTTACCCCCCCCAATTTTCTCAATTTTAAATGATTTAATTATAGGAACTAAATTATATCGAGTCAAAGTTTAGAGGTTGAATTAAAATAAAATCAAAACCATAAGAGCAAAAAGATTAATTATACACACACACACTCAGTGAAATATTTGTGAATACCTTTAGCTTGCCCAGGAACGATGCCACATTGACAATGGTTGGTGAATCTGATAACTGGAGAAGGGGCAGAAGAGCTTCAGTTGTTCTTTTTGCACCAAAATAATTTATGTTCAAGCATTCCTCTCCTAATTCATATGGTTGACTCATTACCCTTTTCCTCTCATCCTCGGATAGATCCTGCAAATTAATAATTTAATTCTCATAAAATAGCTCGGCATCTCCTCTATAGATTTCTATTTTTTTTTTTTTTTGGGAAAATAAGGTAAAAGGACCAAGAAAAAGAAACATTTATTAATAAAGACCTTAAAAATTATAATTATTTTGAAGGACTAAAGATTAAAATATAAATCTTCAATTACAAACTAACCTGACCGAACTCCTTTCATTTTCTCTAACCCATCTTACCTATTTGACGAATATTTATCAATTTATGTTCCTCATTAGTGCGTTCTTAGATTAGATTTACTTTTATTTAGGAATTGATATTCCCATGACATTGACAGTATATCTAGAAATTTATTGCTTAAGAATTTTAAATTTTAGTATTTTTCATTTTTATAACCTTCTTTTTTTAGGGTACATCAGGTTTGTTTAATCTTTTTTCTTCATGAAAAATCACATATTTTTAATAGAAATATATTATAATATTTTTGTGATTTTTTTAAGTTTTTAAAAATAATTAAACCTCGAGAGAGATAGATCTCTAATTATTTATAGATTTTCGCGGCTATTTTAATTTAGGTAAATTTTTTTAAATCAAAATTTGGATAAATTTTAGGATAATCTAATATGTGTATGAGAGATAATGTTATAAAAATATTGAGTTACATATAATTGTTTTTATCAAAATGTACTTGGAGATATCAAATTTGATAACCAACCATCAAACAGTTGAGATGGGATTAGGGAAGGTTAATTTTGTGATTGAAAATTTATTTTTTAATTTTTGGTCCCTAAAAATAATTATAACTTTTAGGATCTTTATTAATAGGGTTAAGGGCCTTCAATACCCCGAAAGTATTAGCTGAAGGGCATGGGGCGCTTGAAAGTTATCTGTGGGTCTAAAATGCCCCGAAAGTATTAAAAACAAGCACCATCACTTAAAAAATGCCCCGGATCTGATAGAAAAATGTTAGGTGTCCATCTGATTTGGTGTGATTTACCTTGTTTTTAATACTTTCGGAGCATTTTTGCCATGTTTTTAATACTTCTGGGGCAATTTAGGCCCACAGATAACTTTCAGGTGCCCCATACTTTTTAGCTAATACTTCTGGAGTATTTAAAACCCTTTACCCTTATTAATAAATATTTTGTTTCCTTATAAGTTTTTCTCCCTAATTCTACCTATTTTTTTCAAGTGCAGTGCATAGAATGGATAATAATTTAAAAGTTTTTTCGTATATTTTTTAAAGTTGGTAGTGCAATGTTAGTGAATAAAAATATTTACAAATTTTTTTAATTATTAGAGAATTTTTAACATACAAACATTAAGAAAAGTTAATTAGCTCTTCGTTTTGAAATTTCATATATCGCTCAAACAATGACCAGGCAGAGTCTTAATTAATAAAGACCAGATGATGACTATAAACAATTGAGAAGTAATTAATAATATGCTTTTTATTGACAAGGATCAAATAAATAGTTGTTCAAAAAAAATTTAAAGAATTGAACTGAATGGTGTAAAAAGTTTATTAAATCCGGACCGGTCACTGAACTGGTCAAGGTAGTGAATTAAGGGTCAATAGGTTAGATTGGAGTCAAACCAAAACTAACCCAAGGCTAGACCAGTGAAAAAGTGAACTTGAGTGACGCCAAAATGGGGTAGTTGCTAATTGGAATACTCAAGTTCTCAATTGTAACACCGCAAATTTTAATATTGAAGTTTAGAGTTAAGTAAGATTTAATTATTGATGAGATTGAGGTATCAAGAGATAGAATTTGAATGTTTAGACTTATATCTCTAGGCTTTTCCAAAAGTTTTGAAATTTGAGAAATTTTTAGGATCAAATGATAATATTTTTGAGTGATTTTTTATGTATTACAAAGTAGACATCTCAAGCTTTTTAAAAGCCTTAATTTGTAATTTTTAGAAATGTGTAGAATTATATATGAATTTTTAAAATCATGAAATTCTAAATAAACACTAAGTAGTCAAACCGGCTGGACCAAACCAGTTCACCGTTTTCTAGTCAAACGACAGGTCCGATTTGGTTTTAATAACTATGGTAATAGTATTCTCTCCAGTTCTAAACATAGGAGCCAGCTAAAATGTTTGTTTTTGTCTTAAATATAAGATATTAATCAACTCTGTTTTCTAAATTTATAATTTTTTTCAACCTATTCTTATTAATTGCATATATAAAAGGCGCTTTTCATAATAATCAAATGAGTATTTTAGAGAAACCAACATATATTTATCAAGAAAAATTAAATTAACTAATTTGTTTGATATGCATAAATTAATTAGTTATCTAATTATTGTATTTAGAACCTGGAATACTATCCAAGGGACAATTAATTCAAGTCTTATTACCTCTCCATTATTGATTGCCAAAGCTATCAAAGAAGTGTCACCATACACGACTCCAGGAATTCCTGCATTGTTCACCTGCATGCATATTGCCACCAATATGATCTCTTGATGACATGTAACTATATATTCATATCAAGTAATGAGAATCCTCGAAAGAAATAAGATGATTAACTCATCACAAGGAAAATCAAATAAGCACAGCTTTATTGGCGATAGAATCATGCTTAATTAGTGCTGAAGTTTGAAAGAAAACAAAGTGACATTTTGAGTGTACTTGATACATAGCATCAAAAAAGCATTCACACCATTTTTCATCCAAAATAAAAAATTAAAGTGAGTAGAGAAACATACAAAGAAGACTACTATAGATTTGGGCATTTGCAACATCTAATACATAACGATTACAGTTAATAAATGTTATGTATGTCGAGGCGGAGGTTACGTAAGGATATATAACGCTTAAATATAACGATTAATTATGTGCACTATCATGTAATATGAGGCGGAATTCGTGAAAATAAAAAAGTAACAATTGTAGCTAATAACCGTCATTTATTTAGTGACAAAATCGATCTAAGGTCGGGATATCATCAAATTCATAATTACATCATTTCAACTCTCTAAGATTCAAATGATGAAAATTTTAGAAAAAAAAAATTAAAAAGTTGAGGCATCAAGAGCATTAAGAACTTGACGGACAAACACAAAGTAAACAAACTAAATTTACCAGAATATCAAGTTTGCCAAAGTGGGATTTGATGAAATTGGCAAGAGCAGCCACACTTGCAGCATCGGCAACATCAAGCTGATGGAAAAGCACAAGATCTGAAGAAACACCACAGTCTCTTAGTGCCTCCAAAGCTTCTAGACCCTTCTTCTCATCTCTTGCAGTGAGCACCACTTTCACCCCAGCTGAAGCCAACTGCTTCACCGTCTCTAACCCAATACCTTTGTTTCCTCCACTCACTACTGCATACCTGCTTCATCAATTTCAAACCAAATCTCTCAAAAACAGAGGCTGTGCTTACTTGGATCAGCTTATTTTAAGTGATTTTATGTTGTAAGAAATAAATATCCGTTAAGCGTAAATTAGTGGCCGAGACAAATCCTGAAAACGAAGATTCTCTCAGTCACCTACATGCATATTGAACTCTGAGTCTTAGGGTTCAATTATAAACAGATGAATGTGCTTGTGTTTGTCCTCTCCTTCTATTTATTCACAAATCTGAGTTCCATTTTGAAGGCGCGGAACAATATATATAATTTTATGCTTGAAAAAAAAATGATGGGAAAAAAATGAAGAAGCGGATAAGTAGTACCACACCTTTGAGTTGCTTGTGGCTGTGCCATTGAGGGGGAACTTGAGCAAATCCTGTTTCTGCTATGCCTTCAATTAAATTCAGATTGGAATAGTCTTGTAAATGTATCAGCACGTGATCTACAATAAAATATCCTAAGTAGGCGACATAAGTCAAAAAGTCAATAGAATATATGAGATGAAGGGGATATTATTTAATAATTGGCGCCGCCATGTGTGTGGGGTAGGGGGCTTGAAATGAAAATTCTAGTTACCTAACGTTCTACCATGTCGTTCTTCTTAGTACGTAGGCCTGTTTGGCATGTGGGAAGAAAATTTTGCATGAGTTTGATTTTTAAAAAGAAATTAGAGAAATGGGTTTATAAAGTTTTAATAACAATGAAATGTAAGATAAAAATTTTCACTCCTTCCTAGTCTTTTCAAATCCTTCGTATCAAACAGTCCTTGACAAGATATCATATCTTTACGGGCTGTTTGGTATAAGGGATTGGAGGGGAAGAGAGATGGCATTTTTTTTTATAATTGGATTTAAAATATCTAAAAAGTAGGGTTGAAAGTTTTTAATTATTTTTTTTATTATTTTATTTTACATCTTATCTAATTAAAATTTTATAATTCCACTTTTCTAATTATTTTAATATCCAACTCACACAAAATTCCTCTCCCCTTCATTTCCCTTCTGCCAAACAAACTCTTAGGATTCTTAGTTATCCTGTGCAGCTGTTTTAATTTCAACCCTTGCCAAAGCTTGCCGCATATGCCCCAAATTGAAGTGAAAATTGGGTAAAAATCTCCAATTAAAAGTTTTTTTTATGAGAATGTTTTAAATCAAAGCATGTATTGGTACTCCATAAAAATTTATCAATTCTTTTGTACCAATCAAATTTTCAATTGCAACTTTACCCAATTTTCTCAAAGTAAGTGTGTTTGGATTAATTTTTAGAAAATAACTTCAATGATTTATGAGGTAAGCATGTGATAGGAGTTTCGTTTCGATCTGTAAAAAAGGGCTTTTGAAACCATAATTTCATGATTTCCCAAACACTCATTAAAGCTTCTAAAGTATGTTAAGAGCGGTCAGGAACGCCTCTACATTGAGGTTCATCTCCATTGCACCTCCATTTATTAAAAACGGTGTCGTTTGACTTTTTCCCCTTAAAAAATCGTCTTTGTTTTTTCCAGTCCCTTACTGCAGGTGACGATGGTAAAGCAGAAGCTGATGATGACGAGCCCAATTCTTCTTCAGATGAAAGAAGTCAATCTGCTCCACCTCATCAGAAAATCAATAATAATGGTAAAAGTGAGATGGGCATAAGGGATGAGAGTACCGACTCAAAATTATGAAAAGCGTATAACCTTAAAAAACTGAACCCTTCTTCTTCAAATTCCATAGGTCAATCCACTACTACAACAGAAGCCACCATGAGAAAAGCTTGTGTCTCAGTCCGTGCCAGATCAGAAGCCCCCATGGTATGTGCGCATCTCCATATGAGGATGCAGGTCTGGGCGACAGTGTGTAACCGCGAACAAGACCACAAGAGGCGACAGTGATAACGACAGATGAAGTGATGGTCGACTCCACGAACTGAACCTCTCTTCTTCAGATGAAGGCTTAGAAGAGGACGATGGGTAAAGAGAGGGAGGAATAGAGATAACAGCGCCGGAAGAAATTTGCAAACGCTAAGCCAGACGGGAGAAAAACAAAGTCGCTGCTTAATTTCTTTTTTCGAAAAATCAAACGACACCGTTTTTAATAAATGGAGGCGCAATGGAGGAGAACCTCAATAGAGAGGTTCCTGACTGTGTTAAGAGTGAGTATGGAGTGATTTATTATTGCCGTTCCATTTATTCGAATTAATGAATGAGATTGTGCCAATCAGCATATAAGAAACTCAGCTTAATTAACACACAGCACTAAGCATATAATCCTCTCTCCGGACCTAATTATAGGACAACATTTGAGAGTTGATATTGATCCTAATTATAGGACAAATTTATAATTTTTATCAATTTCTTCCCAAAATACCTCATATCGATACTTTCTCAAAAATAATTAAACACATTAATAATTTAATAAGAGTAGATTGGAAGTTGTTGAGAAAGATTGACAACGCCCGATTGTGTGAGAGCTTGGAGAAGTCGTCTGTGAGGCAAGAGAGGTATAAGAAAAAACAAAGAATCAATTGGATACCATTTTAAATTTTAAATAAGGATATTTTAACAAAATAAATGTGATTAACTAATTCAATGTAACTACTATCCTTAATTTCTCCAAAGTTAGGTAAATATGTCCTATAATTATGTCAAGTATTGTAACTATAAACAGTTAGCATTATATTGTTTTACTATTGTAACTTAATTAGTTAGCTACATCATTCCTGTAAATGGTTAGTTAGTCATTATTCTTTCATTCTTCTTACTGTACAGTTATATATATACGTTTACACATTAATGAGAATCTTAGAATATTTTCTCCCAAATCTTGTCACATGGTATCCAAAGCATTTTTTTCCCCTCGGGCTTCTCGCCCCTTTAGGGTTCTCTGTTTCTCGAACCCTCCATCTCTTTCACTTATTCTGTTTTCGCTTCCATGGCTTCCACAGCCTCCCCCGATTTCGCCGCTTCTCTCCAAGATCCGGCCAACCCGTTCTATATCCACCCGAATGAGAACCCTGCTCTCGTCCTTGTTGCTCCGCCGATGGACGGCAGTAACTTTCATAGCTGGTTTCGGGCGATGCGTATGGCGCTCCTTACCAAGAACAAGTTGAAGTTTGCTGATGGTTCGATTTCTCAACCTCCGGCCATCGATCCGTTATTTCCTGCTTGGGAACGGTGTAATAATCTGGTACAAGGTTGGATTACAAAGACCCTATCTCCATCCATTGCTCGAAGCACTCTCTGGTTCGATCGTGCCTCCGATATCTAGCTTGATCTTCAGTCAAGGTATTCTCAGTCCGATGTCTTCCGAATTGCTGATCTCCAGGACGAAATTTTTGCTCTCAAGCAAGGTACTCTTTCGGTTAGTGATTACTACACTGAGTTAAAGATTTTATGGGACGAATTAGCTAATATTCGACCCTTACAAGCTTGCCACTGTGGTTCTGCATCTGTTGCTCATGCTCATCGTGAGGAGGATCAGGTTATTCGGTTTCTAAAAGGGTTGAATGACCAATATGCTTCTGTAAAATCTCAGATCATGTTGTTAGATCCCCTGCCACCTATCAACCGTGTTTTCTCTCTAGTATTGCAGCAGGAACGAGAGCTTCGTCTTCCATCGATGTCACATATTATGATGGCTAAGGCACCAATTCTTGACCATTCTTCCACTTCTCGTCCTTCTCCTGCTAGTACTCATCCTGGTTCTAAATCGTCCACTACCAACAATAACAACAAAGTATGTACCTACTGCGCTCGTCCTCGCCACACTGAGGCTACATGCTATTGAAAACACGGTTTCCCTCCTGGCTTTAAGTTTCGCTCCGCTAGTTCTTCCTCAACGGTAAATTGTGTTGCCTCTCAGGATACTGGTTCTGTTCAGTCCTCTGTTTCTGCTGTGCATTCGTCTCTTGCTCCCACATCCATTACTGCTTCTCTGCTTCCGCAACTCTCATCCGATCAATATCAGCGTCTGTTGGCTTTATTAAACACTCCTACTGCTGTTCCCTCAGTAAATAATCTCTCTACCTCTTCTATTACTGCTACAGGTATGTGTTGTTCTGTGTCTTCTCATTCTAGTACCTGGATCTTGGATTCAAGTGCTACTGACCATGTCTGTACTGAATTACTTGAGGATACTGGATTTCTTGGTTGTAAACCTGTCTCTACACCTATGGACCCTCATTTGAAACTTTCCAAGGTTAAAGGGACTCCTTTACTTGATCCCAAGCCTTATAGGCAACTCATTGGCCGGTTATAGTACCTCACAACCACCAGACCCAATCTGAGCTTTGTTACCCAGCAATTGAGCCAATATTTGTCACAGCCTTCTGACATACACCTTCAGGCCGCCCATAGGGTACTGCGTTACATCAAATCTGCCCCAGGTGCTGGTCTTTTTCTGTCTTCCACTTCAGATCTTAGACTTAGAGCTTTCAGCGATTCAGACTGGGCAAGTTGCATTGACACTCGTCGGTCTATCACCGGGTTTGCAGTTTTTTTTGGGTTCCTCTTTAATTTCTTGGAAAGCCAAGAAGCAAGCTACTGTTTCTAAGTCTTCTTCTGAGGCTGAGTACCGCGCTCTTGCTTCTACTATGTGTGAATTGCAATGGTTGATCTACTTACTTAATGATTTTGATGTTAGTCACCTTGATCTTACCTTTCTTTATTGTGATAATCAGTCTGCCATTCAGATAGCATCCAACCCCGTTTATCATGAGCGAACGAAACATATTGAGTTGGATTGCCATATTGTTCGTGAAAAAGTTCAGGCCAAATTAATTCATCTCATGCCCGTCCGGTCCCCTGATCAACTTGCTGATGTTTTCACCAAACCCCTTCATCCTACCAAGTTTCATGGTCTCATCTCCAAGCTTGGCATGAAGAACATCCATGCTCCAGCTTGTGGGGGGGTGTCAAGTATTGTAACTATAAACAGTTAGCATTATATTGTTTTACTATTCTAACTTAATTAGTTAGCTACATCATTCCTGTAAATGGTTAGTTAGTCATTATTCTTTCATTCTTCTTACTGTACAGTTATATATATACGTTTACTCATTAATAAGAATCTTAGAATATTTTCTCCCAAATCTTGTCACAAATTAGGACCGGAGGGAGAAATAATTTTCACCCCAGCTGAAGCCAATTGCTTTACTGTTTCTAACCCAATGCCTTTGTTCCCTCCACTTACCACTGCATACCTGCTCCATCAATACAAACTAATCTCAAACACAGGCTTTGCTTACTTTGATCAACTTATTTTAAGTTATTTTGTATTGTACCACGTAAAAATGTAAGATGAATTTTATCTTGTAAGGCATAAATTCGTAGCGGATCGAGACAAATGCTCAAAGTGAAGTTTCACTCAGTCACCCACATGCATGAGGGTTCAATTATAACAGTTGGTGGTTTAATTTTCTTAGATACTTCTTATCCTTATAATGACAAGACTTTAAAAGCATGTTTGGGATAGTTTTTGAAAAACTTATAAGTGTTTTTTATGTAAATCGAAACAAAACTCCTCTCACATACTTACCTCGTATAACGTAAATCACGATTGAAAAGCTTTTTTTGAAAGCTTCAATCGTTGTTCCAAACAAGCACTAACTATATACAGAAAAATATCTGTGTGTTTGTTCTCTTACTTTTATATATATTCACTAATCTGGACTCCATTTTGAAGGAGTAAGAGTATAATTTTGTGATGGAAAGCAAATGAAGAATTGGATAAGTGGTATGGTACCGCGCCTTTGAGCTGCTAGTGGCAGTGCCATTGAGAAGGAATTTGTGGGAACTGCTTCTGCTATATGCCTTCAATTAAATTTAGTTTGGACTATTGATCAAAAAAATTAAATTTAGTTTGGAAGGCTCTTTGCCATTTATAAAAAGGATCGGTACGTTTTCCGCGAGAAAATGTACGTCATCAGTCTGTCACACAAGTCAAAAGTTCAGTGGTATACATGAAAATTCCACTCACTCACCCTTATTTTGGTGTTATCGTTTTTGTGAAGCTCATAAAATATGAAAATATTATCTTAAACTTTTTTTAAGAAAACTGACATTGTTCAATTAAATTCAGATTGGAAAGGTCTTATAAAAGTCTCGGCACGCTTCGATAAAATATCCTAAGTGGGTCACATAAGTCAAAAAAATCAGTAGTACATATGAGATTGTGGGGATATTATTTAATAATTGGCTGCGCCATGTGAGCAGGGTGGTGGGACCTGAAAAGAAAATTCAAAATTCTAGTTACCTACCGCTACCGGGTCTTCCTTTTTAGGGCCCGTTTGGATCAAAACAAATGTTGAAAAGAAATGGAATAAAAAAGAAAATAATGGAAAGGAATAGAAAACATTTTGTTACATAAATGTTTGGTTTACAAAGGGTTTATAGAAAATTTTTTGTTTGGTTTGAAGAAAATGAGGTAGGAAAATAAGCGAAAAGATCATTTTCCCATGAGTGAAAATATTATTTAAATATCCATAAGACCCACTCACCATTTTATATCACATCCAATATCACATCAAGGGATTTTTGTATCTTTAGGCATTTTCTCTCTCCACTTGAAAATTGATTCCCACCAATTTTAGTGAGAATCAATTTTCAATTACATGGTTGAAAATTGGTGAGTCCGTGAAAATATTGTCCAATGGAAATGGCGAACAAAACGGCTGCCGCTGGTGGGAAAATCCAATTTTCCCTTTTCCTCCTCTCATTTTCATTAAACCAAACGGATCCTTAGTACTTGGGCTTGTTTGGCATGTGGGATTTGGAGTGAATAGGAGGAAAAGAAAAATTTGTATGAGTTTGATTATTTTTAAAAAAATTAGAGAAATAGATTCATAAAGTTTTAATAAAAATAAGATATAAGATAAAAGTTTTCACTCCCTTTTCATTCTCTCATACCAAAGAGTCCCTAACAACTAACAAGAGACCACACATTTAAGAATTTTAGTTATACAGTGATTGTTGTTTTAATTGTGTCATCCAAACAAATTTATTATGTTAAACTGACTTTTCTTATAAAAGCTTATTCAAACATAAATATAGCATTACATTAAATGATTTTTCTCTAACTTAAACTTGTAAAAGTCAATTGGGAATATAAAAGCAACTTTTACCAGCGTTAACCAAAACAAACCCTAAAAAATAGAGACCTGAGCTTGAGAGTAGAAGAGGCCTGATGGGCTGCCATGGGGCAACAAGGCTAATCTGACAACATTAGAAGCACCTTGTTCAACAGTTAAGAAGCCTGTGTTGGCATTAACATCTGTCTTCACAAAACCAGGGCAGAGGCAATTGATGCACATATTTGGGTACTTGTTTGCCATAATTCTTGTATAGCCAATCAAAGAAGCTTTAGAAACTTTATACGCTGCCATCATATTAGGCCACCCTTTCCTCTCATGTAAACCTTCCTTCAAGTCTTTCAGAAACTCTCTCACTACTTCATTCACTTTCTCTTCTGTTAGCTTGATTGCTTCATCGCTTAACACTCCTTTTGCCCATTCATTTGATAAGTACTGAAATTTTATTATGTCATGCAAATTAAAGAGTATATTGAGGATGATGCCAAACAACTAAAGTTCATAGATATGGAGGTTGAAGATGTTAATCCTGAATGTTTTTGGGAAAATTAATCTTTAGGTTTTTATGGTTTTGACTCACTCCTTAAACTCTAACTTGATATAACTTAATCCTTATAATTTTGACTTATCAGTTGAAGCTCAGTCTTTAAACTTTAATTCATTACTACTTAATCCCTATAGTTTTAACAATTTAAAACTTTAGCCCGTAAACTTCACGAAATATGTAATTTTATTTTCTGAAAAATAGGGACTAATATATTAAATGCTTAAACTATAAGGACTCACTTGCATAGGGTCAAAGTCCAAGAACTCAGTTATATTTGAGACAAAACTATTGAGACTGAGTTGTATCGAGCCAAAGTTTAGAGACTGAATAAAAAATGAGTCAAAACTATAAGGAAAAAAGGATTAATTTCTCTCTCCATATATATATATATATATATACAATGAATGAAATATTTATGAATACCTCTAGCTTGCCCAAGTATGATGCCACATTGACAATTGTTGGCGAATCTGATAACTGGAGAAGAGGCAAAAGAGCTTCAGTTGTTCTTTTTGCGCCAAAGTAATTTATTTCCAAGCATTCCTCTCCTAATTCATATGGTTCACTCATTGCTCTTTTCCTTTCATCCTCTGATAGTGCCTACAAATTAATAATAATTTAATTATCATAAAATAGATCAACATCGTCTTCAAATTTATATATTTCTAAATATTTTTTCATTTGATCTTCGTTTGGTCCTAAATAGAAGAGCTAGTTAAGGAATTAGATTTGAACCTAAGTACAATACTCTAGTACCTCAATCTAATGTCATATAGGAGTATTTGAGACATCAATCAAAGTTATTGTAATGAACTAATTCATTTAGCTTTCTTAATCTACTCAAAAAAGTTATGTTATAACTCAAACAATGAACAAGCAGAGTCTTAAATAAAGAAGACCAGATGACCATTATAAACAAAAGAGGAGCAATTAATTATCTGTTTTTTATTGATAAGGATCAAATGAATATAGTGATTCATTAAAAAAAAATCGAGGAATTGAACTGAGTGGTGTAAATAATTAAAATCTGTTCTGTTTATATAGTCTTACACTCTTACCTTTTCGTTAGTGATTGCCAAAGCTACCAAAGAAGTGTCACCAAACTTGAGTCCAGGAAGTCCTGCATTGTTGACCTGACTTTTGCAACCAATATGATCTCTTTATGACATGTAAATACATATTCGTATCAAGGAATGAGAATCCTCAAAGGAACTAAGGATTCATTACAAGGAAAATCAGATAAGCACCACTTTATTGGCGATTGAATCATGCTTAATTAGTACTGAAGTTAGAAAGAAAACAAAGTGACATTTTGGAAAGCATAGAATTGGAGTTGTTGCAGTCCATTTTGTGAGGGAATTTATTTTCCCCCCTAATTTGCGTTATATAAATTTCTTGGGTGGAAAATCATCCATCAGATATTAATTACTGGCTAATTTAATTTTATGTTGGGTTGAGATCCAATTAGGAGAAGCTCTTTCTACGTGGAAGGCTTTTTTTTTTCCTTCTCCTTTTCCTTTTTAGCTCAAGACTTAAAAATTGAAATCTCCTCCAAAGGGTGTTGTGTCAAGTACTTCACAATCCTACTTTATTTCATTGATTATTTTAGTCGGAGACGAAGGTCAAAGCCCAAGTTGAAGGTCTAAATGTGGGAAGAGATGTCAAATAATCAGAAAACAGAACAACTTTGACAAAACAGAGTACCTACCTAAACTGGGATTTTGTTTGGGATGGCTTTTAGGCCATCAAAACTGACTTTTTGAATTTGTTTTCGGCTTTTCTCAACATTTAAAAACTTCTGAATGTGACTTGATTGTCGAAACAAAGACCCTTTTTTTAAAATAAAAGCATATCCAAACATTAGTCAAATTACACTAAATACTCATTTCAGTCTTAATTATAAAATAAAATTGACTTTTTTTAAAGCAATTAAGGAAACTAATTAAATTACTTTAGAATATTTATATTTTTATATTTTTCTTTCAACTAATTAGTTTGACTAATAAATTAATATATAATTTAAGGATATATAACATATTATATAATTAAGTAACTTATTTAGTATCTTTAATTTTTTTAAAAAAAGTCAATTTTATTTTATAATTAGGACTGCCAACTAAGCTTGCAAACGTTAATCCAAACATTACCAGAATATCAAGTTTGCCGAAGTGGGATTTGATGAAATGAGCAAGAGAAGCCACACTTGCAGCATCAGCAACATCAAGCTGATGGAAAAGCACAAGATCTGAAGAAACACCACTCTCTCTGAGTGCCTCCAAAACTTCTAGACCCTTCATCTCATCTCTTGCAGTGAGCACCACTTTCACCCCAGCTGAAGCCAACTGCTTCACCGTCTCTAACCCAATACCTTTGTTTCCTCCACTCACTACTGCATACCTGTTCCATCAATACAAACCAAATCTCAAACACATAGAGACCGTGCTTACTTGGATCAGCTTATTTTAAATAATTTTAATTTGTAAGAAATAAATAACTGTAAAGCGTAAATTAGTAGCCAAGACAAATACTGAAAATGAAGATGCTCTCAACTTCAAGTCTTAGGGTTCAATTATATACAGATGAATATGCTTGTGTTTGTCCTCTCCTTCTATATATTCACTAATCTGGGTTTCAATTTTGAAGGCGGAACAATATATAATATTTTATGCTTGGAAAAAAAATGATGGGAAAAAAATGAAGAAGCAGATAAGTAGTATTACACCTTTGAGTTGGTTGTGGCAGTGCCATTGAGGAGGAATTTGAGCCAATCCTGCTTCTGCTATGCCTTCAAGTAAATTCAGATTGGAAAGGTCTTATAAAAGTACCAGCACGTGCTCTACAATAAAATATCCTATGTAGGTCACATAAGTCAAAAACTCAATAGTGTGTGTGTGTATGAGATTATGGGGATATTATTTAATAGTTGGTTGGGCCATGTGCATAAAATGAAAATTCTAGCTACCTACGAAATGAGAATTCTAGTTACCCACCGTTCTATCATGTGCTTCTTAGTATTTAGCCTGTTTGGTCCGTGGGATATTTACTGGGGGGAGGGGGGTTTTAAAAATTTGCATGAGCTTGATTTTCAAAAAAGTCAGAGGGATTGGTTTATAAAATTTTAATAAAATAAGATGAAAGATAAAAAATTTCACTCCATTTCCATTCTCTCCATATATCGCTCATACCAAACAGTCCCTATGCCTAACAAGATACCATATCTTTAGGATTCTTAGTTATCCGCGCCAACTGTTTTAATTTCAATCCCTTCCTAGAGCTGGGAAAACGGGCCGAGCCTGTCGGGCCAGCTCTTTTAGGCCCTGGCCCTTCAAGGGCTGGGTTTGCAAATTGTAGCCTCAAAAGGAAGTCAGGCTTAAAAGGGCCGGCCCTGTAGGACCTCCGGCTTAAAATGGTTAGCCTTGGAGGGCCTCGGGCCAACTCTTTAAGCCCGTCTATTTTCTATTTTTTTTTGCTTGGAAAGGAACCGTGTTACATTTTTGAATTGCCTTATTGAATCTATATGTCACTCTGTCCTCATATTGTATAGAGTATGATTTTTGAGTATATTGTTTTGTCTAATTGAATCATATTGTGATTTTTGAGTATATTGTTCTGCCTATTTAGAATAAAATCATATTATATACTATTTTGTCTGATAGAATATAATTTTTTATGGAGGTTGTGATTATTTGACTACTTGACCTACTACTCAAAGTGAAACACAATCAAATGTCCTTGAAATTGATGATAGTGGTGAAGAAGGTGAAAATGATAGTCGTCATACTCATGTTGTTTAGAGGTTAGAGTATTTAGCTTCTTACATTCTTATACTTTGGCCTTTGTGTGAGTTATTTATGGACATATTTTACCTTTGATTATACATTAGTAACTGTGTTTGTTTGTTGTAAGAGACGTGTTATTTAAACCTTAATGTTGACAATATTTATGTATTAAATTAGAACTTTAATCGTTGTTATTTACTAATTATATCTCTCTGGGGAAAATACGCAGAAAAAATAGTTAAATATTGTGAAAAGGACTTCCCGGCCCTGATGCTCTTGGGCCGGGCCTTGAAAAACTACAATTTTCCTGACCCTAAGCCCTTTAGGGCCGGCCCTGATTCCCAGCTCTATCCCTGCCAAAGCTTGTGGCATCCCCCAAATTAAAGTGAAATTGGGTAAAAATTTGGGAAAATCACTCTCAAATCCCAAGCAACAAACATATTCATAGAAAAGTCTCAGAAAAAACTCAAATATCAAAAAAGTCCCTAGAGACTTTTCTGATATTATTTTCAAAGTAAAATGACACATATGCCCTTAATTGTAATTGTGAAAATCGAAGCTTCAGAAAGAGGAGGGAAGGTGCAACTTTTCCCATTAATGAGACAGAGAAACGATGCGAAAGGGACGTGTTTGAACTCCGACATTGAAGGGGTCAAGTGTAGCGTTGAAGTTCTTGGCAAAGGATCGAATTTGCAAGCTCTACCTAGTGGTACAGAGGTAGAACAACAAACTGAATTTTTTTTTATTCTGTGTGAATGTTAGATGAAGTAAGATTGAGGGTTGGTGAAGGTTGGTGCTTGGGGTTAATAGTGAATAAAGTGGTAGGAGATAGATGAGTAATGGCATGATTTAGGTAAAGATATGATACTGAGCATTTTAGTTGGGGTTTCAATAAGGTTGGGTAGTGTTAATGTCATAGTGCTTTGTTTTTTGGGAGGGTTACAGAGAAAATGATACGTTTAAAGTGGGAATGGTTGATTGTCATGTTGGTGGGGTGCTGTGAAAATGCTGATATGGAAAAAAAAATTAAATTATTGTTAATTCGTGCAGTTGTAGTTGTTAATATAATTGTCGTAGTTGTTAATACAAAAAATGAGGTTGGGTGTCATAGTCATCTGTTTTTGGGGAACATAACAGAGAAAGTGGTATGTTTGAAGTGGGATTGTTTGATTCTCATAGTGGTGGGGTGCTGTGAAAATGCTGATATGAGAAAAAAAAACAAATTGTTGTTAATTCGTGCAGTAGAAGTTGTTAATATAACAGTTTTAGTTGTTAATACATAAAATGAGGTTGGGTGTCATAATGCTCTATTATTGGGAAAGGAAACAGAGGAAGTGGTATGTTTGAAGTGGGAATGGTTGATTCTCATAGTGGTGGGGTGCTGTAAAAATGCTAATATGGGGAAAAAAACAAATTGCTGTTAATTCGTGCGATAGAAGTTGTTAATGTAATAGTTTTAGTAGTTAATACAAAAAATGGGGTTGGGTGTCATAGTGCTCTGTTATTGGGAAAAGAAACAGAGGAAGTGGTATGTTTGAAGTGGGAATGGTTGATTCTTATAGTGGTGGGTTGATGTGAAAAGGATTATATGGAAAAAAAACAAATTGTTGTTAATTCGTGCAGTAGTAGTTGTTAATATAACAGTTTTAATTGTTAATATAGAAAATGAGGTTGGGTGTCATAGTGCTCTATTTTTTACTAATGCACTTGATACAATAGGATAGGAAGTTGTCAACTACTTGATCAATTATGACCAATTCAGCAATTCAGCTGTTGTGAGTGGTCTAATGTAGAAAATGAGGTTGGGTGTCATAGTGCTCTATTTTTTACTAATGCACTTGATACAATAGGATAGGAAGTTGTCAACTACTTGATCAATTATGACCAATTCAGCTGTTGTGAGCGGTCTAATGGGAACTACTAATGCAGTCACAAGAGGAGGTTGTGAAACACACTCGACAAGCTGTGAATACACCATTTAGGAGTTGTAAACATACTATTCGTCATACTTAACGTGAGAAAACATTATGTCAGAGAGAAACATGTGGGAGGTTGTGAAACACACTCAACAGGTTGTGAATACACGCTTTAAGAGTTCTAAACATACCATTCGTCATACTTAACGTGAGAAAACATTGTGTTAGAGAGCAACATGTGGGAGGTTGTGAAGCACACTCAACAGGCTGTGAATACATGCTTTAAGAGTTGTAAACAACTCAATTGGTCATGCTTAATGTGAGCAAACAAGTTGTAAAGCAGAAACATGTAGGAGGTTGTAAAACACACTGAACATATTATAAATACAAGCTTTAAGCATTGTAAAATGGATATGAGGTGTTCTCGCTTTTGCTTCACTAGGGCTTACCAAAAGTGAATATGGCTAGAAGGGCCTATTTTTTACATCATTTTGCTTTTGTTTCGCTGTTACGAAGCAAAAACAACTGGGCACACCTTCAAGTTGTAAAACGCACTCAACATGTTGTTAATACACGCTTTCAGACTTGTAAACATAACATTTTCCATACTTAAGATGAGAAAAGATCATTTGAAGCAGAAACGTGTGGGCGGTTGTAAAACGCACTCAACATGGTGTTAATGAACATTTTAAAACTTGTAAACAACACATTTGTCATACTTAACGTAAGAAACATGTGAGATGTTGTTAAACCCACAAAACCTGTTGTTAGTACACGCTTTAAGACTTGTAAACAGCACATTTGTCATACTTAACGTAAAAAAAATTGTTTTGAAGCAGAAACGTGTGGGAGGTTGTTAAACGCACAAAACCTGTTGTGAATACACACTTTAAGACTTGTAAACATCACATTTGTCTTACTTAATGTAAGAAAATATAATTTGAAGCAGAAACGTGTAGGAGGTTGTTAAACGCACAAAACCTATTGTGAATACACGCTTTAAAACTTGTAAACATTACATTTGTCTTACTTAACGTAAGAAAACTGTGCTTGAAGCTGATAGGTGTGGGAGGTTCTAAATCAAACTCAACATATTGTTATTAAACGATTTAATAGTTGTAAACAACATATTTTTCATACTTAACGTGAGAAAACTTCGTTTCAAGCTGAAAGGTATGGGAGGTTGTAAAACACACTGAGCCTGTTGTGAATCCACGCTGTAACAGTTGTAAACAACACATTTTCCATACTTAATGTGAGAAAACTTTGTTTCAAGTTGAAAGGTGTGGGAGGTTGTAAAACACACTGAACTTGTTGTGAATACACGCTGTAACAGTTGTAAACAAAACATTTTCCATACTTAATGTAACCACTTGTATAACAAGGCATATGCATTTGTCAAATTGCCTAAAGAAGATGCAAATATGAACTTGTCACTTAAACACGGCAGTGAACAAAAAAGCATTGCATGATTGCCCTTCCTACAACTACGAAATAGCCACACAAGGATATAATGTTCTTAAAGGACCCACAAAATAACAACATATCTACATAACAAAACGTATTGCCTGCTGATTGCCCTTTCTTTTGTTCACCATTTTCTTCTTAATTTAAAACATAATATAATATAATGTCATTACTACTTATCTTCAATATCTCTGTTGATCACATTTTTAGAGTCTAGAGATGTGACCTTGCATTGGCCAATTTTGCAAAATTCATTGATACGAAAAAATGATGTAGTCAAATATCAGATCCAGATGAAAAGGTAGAGGGCAAATAGGGTTCACAAAACACAAGGAAATAGCTTAAAACTAACCAAAATCAAACAAGAAAGGCCTCACATATTTGCATTCTTCACAGGGCATAAAGGACAGTCATAGGTCAGTTGTAAGGCTATAGAAAGGAAATGTATAAGGTTGCGTAAGCAAAGAATGACAGCTTCAAAACATGCAAATCAAAATAGAGAATTACTCACAGGGTACTACATACATTGCTAAATTAAGGTAGTACTTAACATTTATGCTGAATTTAGATGTAAATCAAACAGAAAACCCACACTGATGAACAAGTTTAACCTACCAATATTATAAGATCCAAATAACATGGAAAATGGAAGGATCTTAAGAAAATATCAAAAAAGCAAAACCAATTACTAGCTACAATATGGAGCTAAATGCAGATCATGCCATTTTTGTTAGAAGAAAAATTGGTCATTTTCAGTGGAAGTCCTAAGATGTAAAGCTTGATCCTAAATCCAACAATTTATTGCCAACAAACAGTGATTTTTTGCACTCATCGACAGACCAGCAATTATAGACGACAATGGCTCCTTCGATTGGAGTAGCGGCGGACACTCGGAGCAGAGGAGCGACGGACGCCACAGGGACCCTACTACTAGCAACAGAGAGGTAGCCGCAGCCGACTACGAGAGGAGCACCGACGGACCGCCACAGGATGCGGATCAGTAATGGAGACTCAAGCCAAATGACTGGAGCACCGACTGTGAGCAGGGCAATCACCTGGACCACCAATGATGGAGAGGCAGGGAAAATGACCGGACCAATGACAGAGACGCAGCGCACACCACCGGACCACCACGGAGAGGCAGGGTAAGGTCCTTTTCGAAAATGTGTCTCCGTTGTTGGTCCGGTCATTTTCTGTGCCTCTCCATCACTGGTGGTGTGCGATTTGGGAATGCTTTCAATGGAAAAGGGTTTAAATTACAACAGGGGCATATGTGTCATTTTACTTTAGGAAATAATATCAAAAAAGTCCCTAGGGACTTTTCTGATATTTGAGTTTTTCCTGGGACTTTTCTGTGAATATGTCTGTTGCTTGAGACCTGAAAGTGATTTTCCCTAAAAATTTCCTCTTAAAATTTTTTTTATGAGAATGTCTTAAATCAAAACATGTATTGGTACTCTCCATGTATAAAAATTTATTAGTCCTTTTTAACCAATCAAATTTTCAATTGCAACTTCACCCAATTTTCCCAAACTAAAGCTGTCAGAGTATGTTAAGAGTGAGTGTGGAGTGATTTATTATTGCCGTTCCATTTGTTCGAATGAATGAGATTGTGCCAATCTGTATGTAAAAAGCTTAGCTTAATTAACATGTATTGGTACTCTCCATGTATAAAAATTTATTAGGCCTTTTTAACCAATCAAATTTTCAATTGCAACTTCACCCAATTTTCCCAAACTAAAGCTGTCAGAGTATGTTAAGAGTGAGTGTGGAGTGATTTATTATTGCCGTTCCATTTATTCGAATGAATGAGATTGTGCCAATCTGTATGTAAAAAGCTTAGCTTAATTAACACACAACACTAAGCACATAATAATGAAGTATAAGGGTACGAATGAAATCAGTCAAACTCAAGTTTTCAATGTGAACCAATCAACCTCCCTTTCTGATGTATTTTCATGTCAGGATTACTATCAAATATATCAGTAACATGTATAGAACTATTCTAATTGGCATTTCTTGCAGTGGTCGAGTTAAACAACTTCAAAATTTTTATCCCATCTTCTGACACTTATCTTTAGCTAAATTACCTTCTGTACTACCTTTTTGTTTTTTTTTTTTTCATATAAAAGTATGATTGTTGAATTTGGACTTGGGCCTATTTAGGCAAACTAGAAAGAAAACGTTAGGGAAAATTTTTAAAAAATATAATTAGAAATGAAAAAATATAAATTGGTATTATGAATTTATCAAATCCCAAGTCAAAACTGAAGTAGGAATCTGATATTTCCAATTCTGACCAAAATGTCCTAAATTGAGGATACAAATTCAGGGGTCAATAATAACATCTATACCTATATTAACAATATCAGATTTTACATTAATAACTTCACTTTCATGTTTGACAACTTCATATCCTAAATCCCAAAAATCATGTATAATTTTGAGGCCACAAGTTTCAAGAATCAATACCAACATATGTGTGTGTGTGTGTGTGTGTGTGTGTATTAACAACATCAGATTTCATATTGACGATTTTACTTTCATGTTTGACGACTCATATTCCAACAATCAGGGATAATTTGGACGGCATAAATTTTAGGGGTCAATAAGAATATCTGTATCTATATTAACAACATCATATTTCACATTAACGACTTTACTTTCATGTTTCACAACTTTCTATTCTAAAAACCAAGGATAATTTTGAGAGCATAAATTTTGGGGGTCAATAACATCTGTATCGATACTAACAACATCAAATTTTATATTAACTACTTCACTTTCATGTTTCACAACTTAACTTAGGGCTATTTGATCATAATTGAAAATCTAATATTCCTACTTCAATTCTGATATGGGATTTGATAAATTCACAACATTAACTTGCCTTTTCCTATTTTAATTGTATTTTTCTGGAATTTTCACAAAACATTATCCTTACTTCAATATATATGATGTCTAATATCATCAATGTATATGATTTCCATTAGAAGTATATTGAATGGACGAGACAAAAGAAGAAAGAAAATAAGCAAATATCTAAATAACTAAAATATCCTTACTTCAATATGTATGAACTATGAAGTCTCATGTCACTTTCTGTATCAAAAGTACGTTGTAATTAACATAATCAATTTTTTAAAATCAAAATATTTGGCAAGAAATATATTTAACCAGTTCTGGTTTTCGTCATGGTAATTTTAATAAATTTTGGTTTTGATTCCTATACTTAACAGTATTATTTAATATTTCTTTTTAATTTTCTTATTTCATGTAAAAATTTATTACTAATATTATATTTATTCAAAAAATTAAAAAAAATAATATTTATATTGTAATTTTGATTTGTATTTTTTGGGAAAAATTTTAAATAATATTATTTGAACTTGAAAAACCTAAAAAAATCTGTTAACACATAAAAAGGATAAATAGGTCTCAAAGAAGTAATCTGAGATTTTGAAATGTTATACTTTTACCAAAATTCTCCTCAAGTTTTTTTTTTAAAAAAAGAGGAGAAAACCCTCACCACCACCACTGTTAGAGCTCCGGCAGCCGACATCAACCTACCGACGGGCCTCTGGCTACTGAAGCTCCGATGACAACTTGAATAATGGGATTGACAAGGATTGACTACTTGAGCTTCCTAAACTCTATCAAGCGTCTTTGACAAGTTGAATAAAGGTAATGACAACTTAAGTGTTGGCAATAATAACTTGGGTGTAGCTATTAATAACCTCGAGAGCGCAATTTATCAATCGTTACATTCAAGTTGTCATTGCCTTTATTCAACTTATTAATGACACTAGATGGGATTTATAGAGCTCAAGTAGTCAATCTCATGATTAAAGTAGTCATTCCCACCAACAAGGTGGTGCCAGCGGCAGCTGCGAAGCTCCGACGCTGGTGAGGGTTCTTTGTTTTTTTAAAAAAAATCTTGAGGGGCATTTTGATAAAAACATAACATTTCAAAATTCCGGAATAGTCTCTTGAGACTTATTTGTCATTTTCATGTGTTAACAGACTTTTTGAGGTTTTTCAAGTTCAAATAGTATTTATTTGGAATTTTTCCTATTTTTTATTCATATATAATATATTATTGAAAAGCTAGTGGACTTAATACTCATATGGATAACCAATTCATTGCATTAGAACCAAGGTAATTAAACCCGGATCGGTTAGTGAACCGGTTGAAGTACTGGGTCAAGGGTCAGATCAGTAAGTCAGACCGGAGTTAAACTAGTGAGAAATGGAATATTTTAGGTTTATAGTATGAAATTCTAAATGAAAAAAAAAAAAGATTTAAAACAAAACTTGATCAGAACCGGACCAGTTTAGTGGCCGGGTCACCAGTTTCTGGTCCGGTTCGGCCGGTCCGGTCAGGGTTAGATAACCTGGATTAGAACAGATATTCCATTCATTCATTTAAAACTTCAAGAAATACAAAAAATAAGTAGTAGCCTTGTTGAACAGATTAAACCCTTTCTTACACTCATAGGTTAATTTGTTAATTACATGACGATTTATTTAAAAATTAACTAAATATAGGGTCTATGTACAAATTGACCTAGCTTAGTGTCTTATAGTACATTTATCATAGTTTTTAGGGAAAATGTCAGCTAGGTCCCAAGGTACAGAAAAAATGCCAAAAAACTCCTTTTGAAAAGTCAATGGTTAGAAAAGTCCCAAGGGACTTTTGTGACATGAATTCCCAATGGCCAATTACAAAAATAACCCCCACTGAAATAACAAAAGAAAACGCACAGAGGAGGAGGACGGATGCACGTTTTTGTGATCAAGCCATTAAGGAGAAGGAGAAAAATGCATGAATGAAGGGCGTAGGAGGTGCAATGTAATATCCCGATTTGTGATTAGGTCTAATGATTCTGATAATTATTGTAATTAGTATAATTAAGCACTTCTGGGAATTTATGTAATGAGAATTTAGTATAAATGTGTGTAGTATTTAAGATCAAGGGTTGAGATTCATTGATCATGGGTCAGAATTATATGCTTTGTGTCTATGTGAGCTCATAGTGGAAATGTGGAGATAGTGACATGTGGCATTGTGGTGGCTATTGGATGAGACACAAGAGGACAAAATAACACTTTTCTCTCTCTTTTCTCTCTTGTTCGGTTAAGGGAGGGAGTATGGACCAAATGTGCATCTTCATCATCATCTCTTCCATCTCACATTTTCTCTCTCTTCCTTCCCCATTTTCGCTGAACAAGCTTGGAGAGAGAAAGAAAAGCTTTGATCTTTGGTAAGTAATGATCCTCCTTTGCTCAAATCCTCTTCTCTAATGTTGTGTATCTCATTGAGAGCTTTATTGTGGTGGTTGTAGAATCTTGAGAAGTGGTGATTTGTGAGTTGGTCGAAATTTGAAAGTTGGAGGATCAAGATTTTGGATTTGGCAAAGTAAAGAGGTAGGCATTTAGTGCATTTTGATATATTATTTTTTATTTTTGGATAAGTTTAGTAAAATCTGGAAAATTTGCCCTAGCTAGGACCAAATGTTGAAAGTATGGATTTCATTGTGTTTGATATTGGAAATGGTCCATTGTGAAGATATTTGAGCATTGGATTTAGTTTGAAATGTGGGAAATGAATTGAATGAAATTGGGCATTGGTTGTGTTATAGAGACCTAGGAGCATAATTGTGGTCAAAAAGGTTTTTGGGGTGTTTGAGGGGTTACCAATATGTTCCCTAGTAGTGCTAAGTGTGTATGAGCTTTTGGTAGAGTTTGAGAACCATTAGGTGTGAATTTAACCATCTGGTATTTTCTGATGTTTTCTACGTTTCTGGTCTCTGATGCACAACACTCAAGCAGCGGAAGATCATGCTCGAGTACTGTGTGCATTTTTCCCTTTTCTGCTTTAAGTTTTGCTTGAGTTCTATGAATAAGGCTTGAGTGCACTTCTTTGTTCTCGAGTGAGGGAAGATCATGCTCGAGTGAGCTTGGGTTTGCTCGAGTGATGGTGTGAATCCAGAGTTAGGGTTGTTCTCAGGTCTTCACTCGATGGTTGATGCCCAAGAATGTGCTCTGACACTTGCAAGCATAGCTGTATCACCCGAGTGCTGGGTGTCATGCTCGATTGAGCTTGTGCCTCTAGTGTGGTTTCTGCTCTCGGGTTGTCACTCGTGGTGTTGCACTTCCGGGGACTAGAGCATAGTTAGGGTCATCACCCGAGTGCTGAGCTTGGTGCTCGAGTGATGTGAGCACTTCCTGGCTGGGAAGGTTGCTCTCTGTCAAGCACTCGTGAGTGAGAGTTGTTCTCACCCGAGCACAAGTCTCTCATCACTCAAGTGAGGTCGTCTTTACTTGAGTGAGGCTGTCAGAAATCAGTGTTATGCCTTCGAAAAAGGGGTCTTTGGGGTAGTGTCTTCCAACCCTTTAGGCATATGTTTAGGCCTCAAGTGGTCACCTAAAGAGTCCTAAATGATAACCAACTTAGAGTATTATGAATTTAAGAACTTGGAAAAGAGATTGATCGATTGTCCCTAATTTGGTATAGGATTTGACATCTGTCGCCCTCGTGAGGCCACGGTACCGGAGCCAGTCAGGAAAGATACAGGTAGTGACTCTTTCTTTATACCTTATGTGATACATTGTATGTGTGCTATATCATTGTGATGAGATGGATTTCTTATGCTGCAAGTTTTGTGAAAATTTTATAAGCACCGCTATACCAATAGTCTCTGAGTCGCTAACAACGGTTCGGGTAAGATCTGTGAGCCTTCCCGGCGGTAAAAGGGGATGAGGTTAGGGTGTGTTATATGTTATATGTGGGCCGAAAGGCTAATTGTGAGCCGAAAGACTATTTTTGAAGGCCGACGGGCCAATTGTGAAAGTCGAAAGGCTATATGTGAGCCGTAAGGCTATTCGTATGCACTGCCATGCCAATAGTCTCTGAGTCGCTAACAACCGTTCGGGTTAGGACGGTGTTCCTTCCCGGCGGTAAAAGGGGATGAGGGTGGAGTGTGATTTGTGTTGCTGCTATTATGAGATGATTCGTTTACATGCTATGTGATTACGTGTGGTATAAATAATTTGTTACTACTAGGATTCTTTAGAATCTCACTCTTTCCAAATGACTAACCTTTTCACACAAGGCGAGTGGCTCGAAAGTGAAGCGGACAACCAAGAGTGGTTAGGATCACTCTGAGACTTAGTGGTAGTTGGTTATCTTTGTTTTGGTTTTGGGATTACCAAGTGTATGTGAGATGTAAATAAATATTTTGGGACATGTAATCCCCATTTTGAGAACCTTAAACCCATGTTATATATGTAATTAACCCGGGGTTTGCCGGGATTTTAGTTTCCGCACTCTGATATTTATTATGTGATTTGATTTCTCAAGTAGTTATATCCGCCTGTGAATGTGAGACCAGGATTAATTACATTTTGAATTGATTCTTGAAATACCCCATCTCTTGGATGTGGGATTATAAATTGTTATTTCGTCTTATTGGTCTCTATTTCACTAAAATTTTGAAATCCGGATGTAATTACGGTGAGGGGGTTACATGCAACATTGAAGGGATACAAAGTGGCGATAATGTGCTTGGGAATCTCTTCTTCTTCATCGTCCATGTACAGGTAGCAAGGTGCAGAAGCGAACTGGAATTTTTTTCTTTGTGAAAATTAGTTAGATTGAGATTGAGGGGTTAGTTAAAGGTTGGATTTTGGGCTAAAAAATGGAGTAATTGGTAGGTGGTAGACAAGAAATGCTAAGAATTTGGTAGACAAATGAGCTTGATAATTGAAGTTGGGGTTTCACCTTGGGTGAGTTGTGTTTATGTTAGAGTGCTCTGTTTTTATGGCATAGTAACAGCGGAGCTGATGTATTTAAAGTAAGAATGGTGAATGTAATTGGTATTCTTTGTTGGAAAAACGCTGAAATGAACACAAAAAATTGTTGTAAATTTGTGCATATGAAGTTGTAAATATTGCTGTGGAAGTTGTTAATACATACCGAACTTGTGCTCTGTTTTTGAGGAAGCAAACAGAGGTTTGGCCTTATTTTTAGTGTGTTTGGTGTTATTAGAAAAAGCACATGTGCAAGAATAAAACGTGTAGTTAACGTGTTGTAAATTTGTGCAGATGCAGTTGTAAATATTGTTGTGGAAGTTGTTAATACGAAGTTTGTCCCTGTGCTCTGTTTTTGGGGAAGCAAACAGAGGTGTGAATGTGGTTTGAATTATTAGAAAATGCTGATATGATGAAAAAAAAGTGTTGTTAACGTGTTGTAAATTTGTACATATGTAGTTGTAAATATTGAGGTGGAAGTTGTTAATACGAAGTTTGTCCCTGTGCTCTATTTTTGGGGAACCAAACAAAGATGTGAGTGTGGTTTGTGTTATTAGAAGATGCTGATATGATGAAAAAAAAGTGTTATTAACGTGTTGTAAATTTGTGCATATGTAGTTGTAAATATTGCTATGGAAGTTGTTAATACAAAGTTTGTCCCTGTGCTCTGTTTTTGGGGAAGCAAACAGAGATGTGAGTGTGGTTTCTGTTATTAGAAGATGCTGATATGATGAAAAAAAAAAGTGTTGTTAACGTGTTGTAAATTTGTACATATGTAGTTGTAAATATTACTTGGAAGTTGTTAATACGAAGTTTGTCCCTTTGCTCTATTTTTGGGGAAGCAAACAGAGGTGTAAGTGTGGTTTGTGTTATTAGAAAATGCTGATATGATGAAAAAAAGTGTTGTTAACGTGTTTTAAATTTGTGCAGATATAGTTGTAAATATTGCTGTGGAAGTTGTTAATACGTACAGAACTCATACTCAATTTTTGGGGAAGCAAACAGAGGGAATGCTCTATTTTTAGGGAAGCAAATAAAGATGTACTGTCCATTCTCACTGGCAACCAACAAATGAAGAGGAAGAAAGACATGTAGCATTTGAGATGTTATTTTGTAGTATAGGCTAGTTGTTGTGTACATTGACAACACATTATGTATATGTTCACAACATGTTTTTTGGTGGTTTAATCAGGTTGTTTGACAGGTGAAAGGACCAACGTATTTAGACAACAAGGTCTCCAATACAAGAATACCGAGTCATATGGCAGCTATAGTCGGGAATATGGGCAAGCCTGGCCCTACAGGAACCCAAACTTGTCAACAAGCTAGTAAACTTTTCATTCCAATTTTGTGAGGCCTGACGAATCCCATATAGAAACTTCCTCAGTCTGCAAACCAGTGTTTCTCCTTTTTGAGCAAACCCTTCAGGTATTTTTATGTAAACCTCCTCATAAAGATCACTATAGAGGAATGCATTATTGACATCCAATTGGTGAACTATAAGTCCTCGTTAGACTTCCACAGCTAGCAAGGTTTGAACAGTAGCAAGTTTTGCAACTGAGGCAAAAGTTTCATAAAAATTTATAGCTTCTCGTTAAATAAAATCTCGCTTTACTAATCGTGCTTTACGATAATGCAACTCTCCAGTTGGTTTGAATTTGTTTTTGTAAACGCATTTAGAGTCAATGAGATGTTTCCCCAGTAGAAGATGTTTTAAGTGTCCAAGTCCCTGTATTTCCCTTTGTATAGCCTCACATCAATGAGTGTGTTTACATGCCTGTCGAAAGGTCTTAGGCTCATCATATGGCTCGATGGCCAAAAGAGAAGCTTTATGTGAGGTAGAAAATGTTTAATTTGGGTTATAGTGCGATAAAGGATACATGATCGAGCTGCTCGATGAAGGAGGTGGATCCACATGGGCTAATGACTGTGGTAAATTGACTTCATAACTATGCAAGTACCAGGATGAGTGCCTCCCGCACGTACTTCGTCAAGGCCGTTGTAGATCCTCTGCAATAGGCACTTGTGTTTCTTCTTGGCTGATCTCATTATCATGTGGCTAATTAGACTCCCTTGAGTTAAGGGAACATTATTGGAATTACACTTAGTATGACCTGATCAAATAGCTTCATCATCATCAATAACTGGGCAATAATGATGTTTGCTTGGTAATGATTCACTATAGTGCTCTTGCGTAGCATACGGAAAGTGATTCTCAAGAAACAAAACATCATGTGTAACATGCACTCATTCATCATGAATGTCATATATATAATATCCTTTCTGACCGGTGGAGTATCCCAGAAAACACAAGTCGAACTCTCTCATCAAATTTATCTTTCCTATTTTTGTCATGAGCATAGATCAAACAACCAAAAACCTTCAAGTGATTATATTCACGGTGTTTAGCAGGTAATATTTCATTTGATGTCTTGAAATCCTAGAGTGTGAAACAGTAGTCGATTGATTAGATTCACTGTTATGAGTATGCATTTACCCCAAAACTTAATCAGTAAACTCACTTGAAAATGTAGTACTCAAGTGACTTCGAGTATGTGTCTATATTTCCACTCCATGACCCCATTTTGTGTGGTGTGTAAAGGCAACTATTCTGTAACAAAATTTCTTTATTAGAATAATATTGCATCATGCGCTCATATTTGAATTCAAGGCCATTATTTGCTTTAATCCGTTGGACTCGCTTGTGGGATTGTGTTTCAACTATATTTAAAAAATCGATCAAATACTTTGTTGTGTCTTATTTGTGTTTCATCAGACAGACCCACGTTCCCCAGCTATAATCATCTACAATAGTTAAAAAAAGCTTACACCACTCGAAGAGGTCGTATGAAAAATCCCCAAATGTCACAATGTATTAGTTCAAAAGATGAGAAAGTTTTTACCGAACTAATTGAAAAACTAAGTCTAGTCTCTTTGGCTCTTACTCAAGAATCATAGTGAATTGATTTAAAAGAATTGCAAGGCAAGTTAATGCTTTTAAGCTTCTACTCGTAGGGGTTTTCAAGTTTCTGGTGCCTAATTTTTGTTGTCTAGCTTTACCGTACATGAAAGGTCTCATGCAGTTGGCCTTCTTCCAGCAGATAGAGTCCACCATGTGTTCTACTTGCTCCAATCATGTTCCTCCAGTGCAAGTTTTGTATCACACACATCTCTAACAAATGTTACGAAGCACAAATAATCTCTGGTTAGCTTGCTAACAAAAATCAAATTGCACTTAAATTCTGGTATGTGAAGAACATTTATAAGTATCATCTCATTTGATAAATGAACATCTCCTATGCTTTCAACCGATAAAATTTGTTCATTTGTCATTTTAACGGGAAGTTGATGCCTTGCTAAAGTCACATTCCGCAAGAGACTCTCATCAAATGTTATATGTATCATTGCTCCTGTATCAATTATCCAAGGCTCATTAGGAATAGATTTACTTATCATATTTACCACAGGTGCTTTGTCTCTTCCAAGATTTAAGAGATTGTCTTCCTTGTTGAGATATTGCACCAAATGGTCATACTATTTAGGCATGAGACGAGGAATGGGGCTTTCATTAAAGCTCACTTGTGTCGCTATCGAACCTTGCTGCCATTATCCAAGCTTCCCACAATAATTGCACCTTAATGGTTTCCTCTTGCCATCTCACTTATCTCCATTCTCTTGAAAAGCGTCGATGTTATGAGATGTGCATGAGCTCTTCATCATCTCATCTGACACAGTTAGGAAATTAAGGAGGCCTAGCTCTGATACCATGTGAAATATTGAAATGAAAATGAATTGTATGTCTTTTATTAATTGAGTACCCTACTGAAGAATATCATAATAAACATATATCTATACCGATATTTACAATATTAGTTAATAATAAATCATAACAATATAATGTGAAATCTCGTGATATTCTCTAAGATATATCACCTTCAATATGTAACAAAAGTGTAAGCTCTCAACATTAAGTTCTCATTTATGTAATGTACAAGTACATATTTATATACAATCAGTTCAATGTGAAACCGTTTATACATTTTCTAATCCTATACATTTCAAAGATACTCCTGACGATGGGAGATATTGTCTTTGACTTCTGACACTCCCCCTCAAGTTGAAGCATATATATTGATCGTGCTCAACTTGTTACAAAGATATTCAACCCGTGTCCCATGTAAGGCTTTTGTCAGAAGATCTGCCAGTTGGTCGTTGGACCACATGTGCCCTATAGATATAATATTTTCTTTGATCTTGTCACGAATAACATGATAATCAATTTCAATATGTTTGGTACGTTCATGGAACATAGAATTCGATGTTATATAAAGTGCTGCCTTATTGTCACACTATAGTTTTGCAGGTAATGTTGTGACGATGCCAATTTCCTTCAAAAGCTGAAATACCCACACAATTTCTTGTACTGACTGTGACATGGCTCTGTATTTTGCTTCTGCACTTGATTTTGACACAACCCCTTGCTTCTTACTTCTCCAATATCCCAAATTTCCACCAATAAACACACAGTAACTCGTAGTGGATCTTCTTGTGGCCTATGATCCTGCATGATCCGCATCACAAAAGCACTCGATTTTAGTATGCCCATAATCTGTATAAAGAATACCAAGACCTGGAGAGCCTTTCAAATAATGCAATATATGTTCTAAAGCTTCCCATTGTGCCACTATTGGTGATACCATGAATTGGTTGAACCTAACTGAGAAGGTTATATGGGGACAAATTACTGTTAGATAATTCAGCTTTCCAATGAATATTCTATACCTCTCAGGAAATGGAAACGGCTTTAATTTTTCTAGATCAATCTTCTTCTTCAATTCATCAGGAAGTTCATCAAACATACTAGCATCAAGATCCAAAAAGGGATTAGGAATCATAGGGATGTTGCTTGGTGCAGCTCCAAGCTTTCCAGTCTCCTTTAAGAGATCGAGAACATACTTTCTCTAAGTCAAAAGAATATATTTCTTGCTTCTCAAAACCTCAATACCAAGGAAGTACTTTAATGATCCCAAATTTTTTTCTGGAAGTGAGAGTTCAGGAAGATTTTAAGTTATGAGATTCTAGAATAGTTACTTCTTGTAATCACAATATCATCAATATATACTACTAGAAGAATCATGCCTGCATCAAATTTTTGGTAGAACATAGAGTAATCACACTTGCTTTAACTTAACCCAAACGTCTTGACCACATTACAAAATTTATCAAACCAGGCTCGAGGACTTTGCTTTAGATCATACAGTGACTTCCGAAGATAGTACACTTTCCTATTCTCCCCCTAAGCAACGAACCTAGGTGGTTGCTCCAGATAAACTTCTTCAAGAAGGCTGTCATTCAAAAAAGCATTCTTAACATCTAATTGATGCAAATCCTAATGAGATGTTGCCGCCAAAGAAACAAGAAGACGAACAGAAGTGAGTTTAGCGACAGGAGAGAAATTCTCGGAATAATCAATGCCATAAATTTGGGCATACCCTTTTGCAACAAGGTGAGCTTTTAGTCGTTCCAAAGAATCATCAGCTTTAGTCTTAACAACAAAAACCCATTTACATCCAATGGCTTTCTTCCCAGGCGGTAGATCAACAAGAGTCTAGGTACCAGCTTTTTCAAGGGCCATAAGTTCTTCTTCCATTGTTGTACGCCAACCAAGATGAGTCAAGGCTTGGTGAAGGGTAGTAGGGTTGGATATGGAATCAAGGATGACCATAAGCGAAGAGGAAGCAATGGAAAAATTTTGGTAAGACACAAAGGAGGCTATAGGATAGGTACAATCGGCATATCTTTTGGGAGGACAACGAGGACGGGTACCTTTCTGAAGGGTAATAGGTAGGTAAAGAGAGGGATCAACAGCAGAATCAGGGGCAACTAGGTCAGGGACAACAATGGGGGGATTTGGGGAATCAGGAATAGAAACCAAGGGGTCATGACCAGAATCTGTCAGTGAAGCAATGACTGGTGACGACAAAACATTGGTAGCATCAACATTATTGATGATATCAGGTTCTGGAGCAGCAACCTGTACTGGTGAGAGAGGGACATGATAAACCAGGACATCATCAGACTCAGCAATGACAGATGGTGACTCAGAGGAGGTCGAAGATGTAAAGAAAGGAGAAGACTCATGAAAGATCACATCAGTGAACACAAGGTAATGACGGAGATCAGGAGAGTAGCATCGATAACCTTTCTGAATTCTAGAATAACCAAGGAAGACACATCATAAGGACTTGGGATCAAGTTTACTGGCACTTGGACGAACATCCCAAACAAAACAAACACAACCAAAGATTTTAGGATCAATAGGAAACAACTTAGTGGTGGGAAACAGAATGGAATACGAAATATCCCCACCAAGAACAACCGAAGGCCTACGATTTATGAAAAACAGGCTATAGAAATGGCATCGGCCTAAAAAATTTTAGGGATAGAGGAATGAAACATGAGAGCTCAAGCAGTTTCTAAGAGATATCGATTCTTTCTTTCAGCAACACCGTTTTGAGTAGGGGTATCAACACAAGAGGATTGGTGAAGAATACCATGACTTTGCATGTACTCGGTGAAATAGGGCGGAAAAATATTCTTTTGTATTATCACTTCATAAGATTTTCACAGGAGTGTTAAATTGGATTTGAATTTCAGCACAGAAATAACAAAAGAGAGTAAATAATTCATAATGTTGTTTCATTAAGTAAAGCCAAGTGGTTCGGGAAAAATCATCAATAAAAGTGACAAAATAACGATAACCAGATTTGAGACATGATTAAACAAGGACTCCAAACATTTGAATGTACTAACTCAAATGGGGACGCATCTCGTTTATTGACACAAGATGCCAAATGAACACGATGGTGTTTAGCAAAATGACAGGACTCACAATTTAAAGCAGACACAGAAGAGAATTGAGGGTATAATTTTAAGAGAGATGACAGACACATATGACCTGAACAACAATGAATTTCAAATAGAGACGACCCACCAGAACAAGCAACAGAACATGGCACCTGATCATCAAGGATGTAATGGCCACCAAATTCATAGCCCTTACCAATAACCTACTTCGTCGTGAAATCCTGAATCAAACAAGGTTCAGGAAAGAGTGTAATGAAACAATTTAATTGTCAAGTAAGTTTGCTGGTAGACAAAAGATTAAAAGCAAGGTCAAGAACATGAAGGACAAAGGGTAAAGAAACAGACGGGGTAGGTCTAACAATGCCAGATCCAAGAACACGAGAATAAGAACCATTGACAATGGTTATACTAGAGGGGTTGGCATAAGGTGCATACGAAGAAAATAAATTTTTGTTACTTATCATATGATCAGTGGCACCGAAATCGATAATCCACTTTGAGGAAGAAGTGACAAGACTAGAAGTAATATTACTTGTAGCAAGAGCACCTGAAGATCTAAACTTATATTCAGCTATCAATGCTTACCAGAAGCAAGTTGAGCGCCACAACAAATAGTACAAAAAGTTTTGCTAGCAAATAAGCATGGACGCAACCACAACAAACTCTTCGAGCAATAATAGGAGAATCACACAAGATTACCAACCACCGAAAAGACCAATAAATTTTTAATTTCCAATAGTGAGCAGAAAACCTCACCAAGAAGAGTCCAAATAACCAGTAGAGTTGCCCAAAGAAAATAGTCATAGCAAAGAATATGACAGAATGGTCTTCCGATTTTGAATAATAACAGAATGGTCCTCAGAATTTGCAAAATGACATAATGATCTTCTGAATTAGTAACATGATAGAATGGTCCTCCAAATTGCAAAAATGACATTAATCCTCAACTTCAATTATTGAACAATACTTGTCGACACCACTTATGTCTCAACAAACAAACACAGGGACCCACACCAAAAAAGAAGATGAGGACAGAAAATGTGAAAATGCAAGGCACGCCTCAAGACTTCTGAAACATTAAAAAAAATACAAGGACCCCACACTTGGCAATAACACAACACTATAAACAGGACCCACACTTGGCAGCAACCATGAACGGGCAACAAAACAAAATTATAAAGACTTCTGCCTAGAAAAGAAAGAAAGGAAACAAGAACTCAAGTGTTGTCGGAAATCGGAATGGAGAAATACAAAAATTACCAAATGTGGTTGGAAAAGTACAAAACTTCAGGGATATGCCGGATTCTACCTGCTGATGTCAGGAAAAGAAATTCGCCGGAGAACTGTCACCACACGCTCTCTCGCTTTCCCTCTAACTGTGTTATGCCACCATAAATTGTGGCAAAATAACTAGACTTAAATGGAATCGTTGTAGCTCTGATACCATGTAAGCTCTGAACATTAAATTCTCATTAATGTAATGTACAAGTACATATTTATATACAATCAGTTCAATATAAAACCGTTTATACATTTTCTAATCTTATACATTTCAAAGATACTCCTGACGGTGGGAGATATTGTCTTTGACTTCTAACAAAAAGAATGTTCTTGTTAAATGATCTCAAATTCTCAATGATTAACAGAGTAAGAGTCTAAGAAGTTTGATTCAATCCCATATGTTTGGAAAATTATGCTTCAGATCATAGCTGAATTACTGCCTAGCCATGAAAATCTTCTATCTAAAACTTGAGATTGAAATGATGTCAAGTGGTTATTCTAGCTAATAGGAAACTAATCATCCTCTCTGTTTCTGAAAACCTAATGACCTGTATTTACCAAAATTGATATCACAAACTCCTCTGCAATATCAGAAGATCCCCCAGACTATGAATGTAAATAGGAAACAGAGAATCCTCTGGGGACACGGCAGGAGCAAGAACCAATGTTTCAGAAAAATTCAAAGTGCAAAACAAAGAAAGAAGGAAACAAAATTCATCTGGGACAAATTTTACACATAACAGGTGATACAATTCATGAACCATAAATGATACGACTCATTCAGACTCTCCCACACTATGTAATGCAGATAACGAGATCGAACTAAGAAGCCCTGTGGGAAACATACATTTAACGATAATTTATACCATTTCATCCAACACGAGAGCAGAACCAGTTTGTTTGGCCTGAGAATGAGAAGTAATACTTCCAATTTCCACCATGTCAATTTTTTTCTCAATTTCCTGAGATATTCATTCTCCTTTTTTTCTCAGCTCAGACAAAAATGGGGCGCGGGGATGGGACGGGCGAAATTGAGAGAAAGTTCTCTATGGCAGAGAGTTTACGAGCTTCAAAAGACCAAAGTCCCAATAAATTAAGCTTAAAATTCAGTTAAGGTATATGGTTCCTCGTCAATTTTGATTGTCAACTCCTGAAAACACGATGTTTTACAAAACACTTTTGGATCCCCTGCATTTAGCATGCATTTCGTAACTAAATGAAACGATCCAATTTGTTTTCATGAGGAGAGTTATCAGCAATCCAAAATTTCTTTAGGAGAAGGAAAGAAATTTATATTTAAAACATACAGAAATGTCTCGAAGGTTTATTTTACAGAGAGAGCATCTCGAAGCCTCTGACAATCTACCAAATAAGCAAATCCATAAGCCATGTTCTTCAAAGTAGCCTCATGGAGCTCCGAATTCAACGTCGCCGTGGCATCCGCAGAGAAGAAAACCCTAAACCCTCGCACGAAAGCGTCACGCGCAGTCGTCTCGCAGCACAGGTTCGTCATCACCCCCGTCACAATCACCTCTTTTATCCCCATCTCCACAAGCTTCTCCTCCAAAAGAGTGTTCCTAAACGCGCTGTAAGTGTTCTTCTCCACCACCATATCCTCCGGTTTCCGATCGAGCGTCGGTATAAGCTCCGCCTCGGGTGTGCCATCGAAGATTATGTCACCGTTCCAATACTCATAGAGCATGCCGTAGTCAGCGGGGGACTTGTGGCAGTGACGAGTGAAGATGACGGGGATGGAGGCGTTCCGGCAGAGATGAATTGTGGTGGAGAGATTGGAGAGGACGGGCTTGGCGATGGAAGAAAAGTAGTTTTGCACATCAATGACCAAAAGAGCACAAGATTTAGGATCTGGATTCCTCTTCCTTATCTCATATTTATTGTATGGAGATGATTTGTTCAGAGAAGACGCCATTGATGAAGGCTCTCCTGCTTCTAGTTCCGTGTAGTCTCCCTCCTCTGTCCTTTTCACTCTGCTTCGCTATGCTGGTTCAATCTCCATTGAAATTTTGGGATGTCGGGTTAACAGATTTTAACCTTATAAATTAATTTTTGGCAAAAAATTAGTAATTTATAATTTTGGGATGTCGTCTCGGAACGTTCTCGTTACTAGCAGGTTCTGGTAAAGACTAACCGCCTTAAAGAATATAATTATATTATTGGGAAAATTAAAACGAAAGATCTAGTGGCCATAAAAATTATAATTATCTAAAGGGGCCAAATAAAAAAATGTAAAATTAGAAATATTAAAATGACTATAAGGAAATCTTCTGCGCTTCCCTACATTCACTCCCACACCTTATTAATATTTTAAGGAAGTTAAATAAATTAGAAGGATATCTTGGATACAGATAGCCTGTCATCAACCGATATTTTGGAGTCTGTTAGGAATGGTTGAGACTGCACTAATTTTAATACTTTTGGGATGTATTTAGTGTGCTAATTACACCTCCAAAAAACTGTTTAGAGTGCTAACTACACCTTTACCCTAAAATTAATCATACAAAATATTTTTGATATATCTTCAAAATGACAAAATCCAAGTTAAAAAGATTATTTATGTATTAGGAAAATACTTATATAAAATTCCTTATATCATTTTATCAAATTCTTGAATCACAGATAACCGTCTATCCTATTTTTTAATTATTTTCATTTAACTTTAAACTCACATAGAAAAAAGAGAATACATGATTTAGTGTGATTGAAGAACTTGATAAAATGGATATAAGGAACTTGATATAAGTGTGGTCCTATGTATTATATAAAATTAATCCTAAATAATTATAAACCCCATATATATATATATATATATATATATATATGTTTAAGGGTTCCATAATAGACAAAACTTTATGAATTTGGTATCGTAAACCTCTCTAATAATTAAATTACTTATTTAATTTAATAAAAAAAACACATGCATAATGCATGGTTGCAAAAACTAATTTTCATATGTTTTATGAAAAAATTCTAGAAATGGTATAAAAGGAGCATTCCCATTGACCATCGACATCTATATTTTATGGAAAAACTCTTTCTTTTCGGCTTGAAGGCTTATATTCTTGTAAAGACTTATTAATAGTTTAGTTATTAAATCAGGATATGAATCGTGAATCAGAAAATTTATTTTTAGAATTGCAAATTGAAACATAAGATTCACGTTCAATTACTGAGGATGACATAAATATAATTTTCATATAAGAGAGTATTAAAAATATTTATATTTTAAAGACAAATAACACTTCATATAATTAACATTCAAAAAGTAAATATCAAAACATGTTATGATTTAAGGTATACACAAAATGATAGTGACTTCCTAGGTTCTATACACCTCCCAAAAAATCAAAAGGAAACCCTAAACCCAAAAAAGAAAATTAAAAAAAGGGTTTATTTAAGTTACCACAAGAGGAAAAAATAAAAAAGAGCGTAGAGATGTTTAAAAAAATAAGATAATAAAGTTTTTATAGTTTTTTTCAGTTCTGGTGGTATTTATTATTTTCCCCCTAATATTTTAATCCTCTTTAATATTTACTCGTCCCTTATATTGCGGCTGTTCCCCCACAAAATCAGAAAGAAAAAAACGAGGGAAAAAAAAAACATGCTAGGTGGGCTCGTTTTTCTAGTTGAGGTCTTCCAAAATCGCGGGAAGAGATTAACATATACCGTATTAAACAAATTGCTATGAGAATGTGGCTTCTTATTAATGAATGTCACCTCCCTTGTTTCTTTCATTCTGTTCGTATTAATAAATGTTACCTCTCTTATTAAATACTTTATTAGCGGGGCACGCTTTGAGGCGAGAATTCGCTCTAGGGAAAGGTCTGAACAGATTAACTTTTTCGTCTGATTTTATATTCGAATCAAAACACAACAGCTTACTATTTTGCAAAGTGATAATGGGTGTTTTTGGATTAGTGATTAGATAAGTGGCTTATTTTTACTTTGACTTATGAAATCTTAAGATTGGAAAAAAGTAAGATTGGATAAAATAATTAATGTTTGGATTGGTGATTGGATAAGTATTTTTGTAAAAGTGAAAGATGATTAGTTTTGCTTTTACATAAGTGGCTTTTATGATTTTTACAATGTTGCTGAACCCGGACCCGAAACCAGTGAACCGACCGGTAAACCGGTCCGGTCCGGGTTCACATTTTTTTTAAAAAAAAGAATTTTTTTTTATTTTTCCTTTAGAATTTCATACTATAAGTCTAAAATTTTCAATTTCTCATTGGTTTGGCCCCGGTTTGACCCACTGACCCTTAACCCAGTACACTGACCGGTTCAATGCCCAGTCCGAGTTTTAATACCTTGGATTTTTAAGAGAAAAAATTTTAAAAATTATGAAAAATAAAAAAATTAACTTTGAAAATTTGGCAATGGTAAAATATGTAATAAAATAACAATTAAAATGCGAATAAATTAGAAATTATTAAAACTGAAAGTTTTTTATAAAATAAAATATAACAGAACTAATCAAATCAAAAGTCCCGTACAATTTAGTCTCTGATGGTGTAACGAACACAATTTATTTGGGTTGAAGATGTCCGAGCATCATTTGTCGACGATGGCTCTTAATCTTAACTATTATCTATATGAACTATATTATTCTCATTTTCTACTTCCCTAAAATCTACATTAGTTTGAGAATTTCTTTTAATGAAATTATGTATAGTCATTGTGGTTCAGACAATGCAGACTTGCGTGTCCCCTAGATCTCTATAGCTCTTTTTTAAACTTGACATGTATTCTCAAAATTTGCATTATTGCTATTTGTCTATATTTACCACAGAACTTTTTTTTTTTAAATACAAACGGTCAAGCCGAAAGCTTTGAATTAGAAATACTCCTCTAGACTACATGTCCACCTACCATATCATCCCGCATGTACCCCATACAACTAGGATGCGCCAATGGTAACACTACTAGACCACAGAACTTCTAATGTATCCGATTTCTCTCAACTCTTAGGGCTTGTTTGGTATTAGAGGAGGGAAGGAAAAGTAGATGGAGGGAAAAATTGTTTGAGTTGAATTTAAAAAAATTAGAGAAGTGGGGTTAAAAATTTTTAATTAATTTTTCTTACTCTTTTATCTTATATATTCTCTTTATTAAAAATTTATTACCCCACTTCTTCAATCTTTTAAAATTCAACTCATAAAAATTTTCTCTCCCCCTCCCTCCCCTCTAAATCCCTCACACTAAACAGACCTTACTTTACAATTTACATTATTAAAAATTGAACAATTATCACCCTCAAGCAAATAGAACCTTAACCTATATTAATTTATTATTCATCATTTTCATCAGACCAAAGATCAGAGGGATGATGCCGCAGAAATTTCCACCCACCCATATCTCGAATGGCTCTCCCACCCCCTTCCGAGTTTGGGAGGCGACTCAGGGTACGACACAGCTAGCGATGGAAATAAAGCAAATCGGCCAAGTGGAGTAGCCATTACTCATCCATGTGATCAGATGGAATTTTTTAATGGGTGGGGCTTTTCCTTTATTTATGAGTGAGTCGATTTTTTTTTTTAAAAAAAAATTTAGCTTTGGATTTTTATAAAAAGTTGCAAACGAATTTGGATTTGAGCAAAGTGGTGGACTCACTATTCATGAGAGCATGAATTGCATATGGAGAACAATAAAAAGATCAACAAGATAAAAGCTCCTGAAAGTTTCCAATCATTTTAAATACTGCGTTTGGTTTATATCTGCCTCTACTAATTTTGAAGGTAGTTTCCAAAGGCAGCGACTCAACCAGTTCGTTCATTAGTTCTAATTAATCAGTTTCATCATACCATGAAACAGAGCAACCACAGTAGCAGGACAAATAAAACACAAAGCAGAGGGGAAAAAAAGCACGAACCAAGAGCAACACGAATGTGACAAGAAAAACAAAATTACAGGCACACAAGCAAACCAGAAAAATCTGACAGCACACCACCAGAGGCCGGATCACCGGCTGTTGACAAGCAGAGAGGAGCTGACGGCAGAGGACGACACACTCACGCTTCACCGACCAAACTCACCCAAACTACGTTGCACTCACAGATCGGCCACCATCAGCGTACGAAGCGTACCACCCGACTCTATATGACTCTGTCGGACTCCAACACCAGCAGACTGACCTCAAGAGCAACGGCTGCTGACACCGACAGCCGCAATCACCACTACCGCCGATGACTATAGGACCCAGCGAACACACCGGTGGAGCGAAGCACAAGAGCTAGCTGCAACTCAATTCAGGTGGTTGCCGAGAGAAGGAAGATCAGAACAAGTTGTCGGCCTGAGAGATGCACAAAGAAGTAGGAGAGGAGAAGAGAGAGAAATAAAAACCAGCAAGGCATTTAATGCAATATAACGTACAATCCCAAAAGCTATAAGTATAAGTGATGGTTTAGAATAATTTATTTTTGATTTATAAGTGATTATAAATTATGATTTATGATATATGAGGTAAGTATGTAAAAAGAGTTTATCTCAACTTATGTAATAAAGATTTACTATAAAAAATAAATGATATCAAACACACGCTAAGTCACACTGTGGGGCTTTTGAAAAGCCACTTATTTTCAACCGAATGTCATAAAACTGACGCCCAACCAAACAAGACAAATATTTTTTACAAGTCTCAATCGGACTTATCACTCTCCAATGGGACTTAAAGGCCCAAAACGTCCAAACAAACAAACACAATATTGATTAGGGAATTTGGATTGCTGAAACAAGACTTTTATCTTAGAAATTAAAAAACTCGTGTCGAGAAAAGCCATTATTAACAGCATTATTATGAATGCTACGAGATTTTATGTGCATCCTGAGTTCAAAGATCTCTCTATATTTGCGAAGTCTGGCAGTAAGACACATAACAATAACCGACAACGTAAGACAGAAGGAAATAGGGCGAGATAAGCAAAGAATTAGAGAAAAGAATGCCTCGAATTTTTCCATTGTGAATATGGTCATAATATATAGAATAGAAAACAAAGTGTAAAACTTATTCCAAAATAGTCAGATAGCAAGGATAATTGTATGATAATTTAGATACTATTTTATTATAAGATATTGTAAAATCATAAAAGATAAATCTAATAAAATCATATTCTGATAAATAAACATCTTTATTTAGTATCTATTGAGAATAGATGACCTAAATATCTAAATTAACCCTAATTAATAATATTAAACATCCAAAATATCTTAATTCAATTTTTTCAAAAGGAATTTGTTGAGGTTTCTTCAAAAAAAAAAAAGAATTTGTTGAGGGTGGGTGCTATTTTAAATTTTATCTTTTTTTTTTATTTAAATATTTGTAAGTTATCTTTATCTTTTTTTTTTTTTTTTTGCCTGAATAAGTTATCCTTACCATTGTTAAACTCTTTCAAATTATTATTATAAATAGGGTAGGCAACCCAAGGCAACGGTGTATAATTCAGAATTCTCGTTTTATATATAAATTGTACCCCACAACAGCTTATGTTTAGCTTTAGACATAATTCACTGTTCACAAGCCACATAGGAATAAAGCACAAATAAAATAATACCCCTCAGGCTTCTTGTTAGCCATTTCTACTTGCACCAGATAAGCCATCGGGTTCTGCGCATGGTCAAGGTCCCAGTACTTATTTGTCATTAACATATATCTTCATTTATATTTTATATTTCAAATTACAAAACTTGCCTCGTATTGTGTGCCTAAAAAATTTCCCACATATTTAGGGTTTCAAATATGCACGGATTATTTCGACAAAAAAAAAAAAAATACATGCACAGATTAAAAAAAAAATTTGAAGTGAAGAATGAAAAGACTTGACCGCACGTTTTACTAAATGTGCGTTTGGCAAACCTCCAAACCATGGTTTGTGTAACTCGAGACAAAACTCCTCTCACATACTTACCTCATAAGTCATAAAAATTATTAAAAAAAACTAATCCAAACATACAGTAAAAGCTTATCCTCTCACGTGATCAAATCCAAAAGCTTGACATGAGCATAAATCACATTACATGTCCCACTCCTTTTTTCTTCTCATTTCACTGGGACCACGAAACTCTTGATGCTTTATCCTTTTTCAAAACCACTATCGCAAGTCGACATCATGGATGGAAGAAGGGAAAATCAATGAGATCGGTAGGTGTTTTTTTTTTTGGTTCTTCATTTGCCTTCATCTTCGTCATGGACTCCGTCTATTCCTTCTTTTGTTCTATTGTATTGCCGTATATCAATGTGGGTCATGAATGGAAAAAATTTCTAACCAATCTGCTTTCCAATAATTTCATCTTCGATTTCTCCACATTAAAACTTATCCTTTTCTTTTTGTGGATCACCATTATCTCATCCTTTTATATTTGATCAACTGTGATGATTCATGGTTACTTTATCTATGGATGCATTATATCAGGGTATTTTTATTGCAATACAGGCAAAGAGGGGGATTCACAATGACTTCAGGCAAGGCTACAATAGTGGAGAGCCGGCTTTGTCGAATTTTGTGACAAACATGCTATGAGCCTTTTCACCGCTAGGATGCAACAATGAACTAAACGTCTATTGCCAAAAAGGTTTGTAATCTCCATTCATTTCTGCACACTCCCTTTCTTTATTTTCATTTTGTTTTTATAATATCCCAAATTTCAGGACTAAAAGCTAGAGAATAAGCCTGAATAAGGTAGACTAATAAGTCCAGTGTGGGAAGAGTCCCAAGAATGATGGGAGATAGAAAAATTCTCAGGGACTTGTGATTTGGCCCCGCCGGGTAGAGGGCCCAGTATGTATAGGCAGTAGAATCAAAGTGTCAGTGCATATGTGCACATGACACATATACGGTGTCATTGAGTGGGTAGAAAGATGACACTCATCTATGTCAAGAGGTATAAGACTGATTGGTCGAGCCAAATATGTCGGTATAGGTGTGTATATGGCATTTCCAAGGCTAACAGGGGTACCCTGCGTTTTTGGGAAAAGATGCTAGTATGTGGCGCCATGTAGGGCCCGCATACATACTCCAACCTGTTGTAATCTTTTGTTCCTGGATATGCGTGTCATGGTCCTAAGTAGAATCCCGAGTATGCACCGATAAAACAACTTTATTAAAATAACTTTAATAAAATAAGCATTGATGACTCATGATTGCATGACTTTATGTTGGCTAGTTAAGAGCTTGACATGTGTCCCTTAATGATGGCAAAATACAAAGCCACTTTTGAGTCGGCCAAATGAGCAAGTGACAAGTGTCCCTCATCATTAAATCACCTTTATGCCTTTTGTGCTGGCGCCCTTAGAGTGTGGCACCTAGCGCTTGAGTCTAAGGAATTCACTAGTCCCCCGACTAACTTTATTGAACACCAAACCCGGGAGCTAGGGGAAAATCATCATACCCTTATTTTCCCTAACAATTGGGACGACTAAGGGCCCAGGAAAAGAAGCGGGATCCACTTTATTAAAGTAAGTGACACATGTCACTGAATCACTAAACAAATGGCACCATAGGAATGTGACACATGGCAGACAACTCCAAGACTCCTTAAGGGCCATTAATTTCTTCCATCATCATGAAAATCAAGGGGAAAATCAGATTAAATCATGAAAAATTGTTAGAGGAGAGATAGAAGGCAACTAGTAACTGTTCTTGAGCTCTGGAGCCAATTTCACCTCTGAATCGGCGTTTTCTCTCAAAATACCCTTCACAAACCTTCTTCTACTTATTCCAAGCTTCATTTCTATAGTTTCATATTTTCATTTGGAAGTGTTTGGTTTCATCTCACTTGCCGAAGTACTGCTGGATTTCTGAACCGGTTGCGGAAACACGTAGAGGTAAGCATAGGCTTCGCTGTAAACCGATTGATTTGTTATTTGAATGAGTTTTTTTTAGGGTGGATATTGTTCATATTTCAGCCAAGGGGTGCTTTTTAAGGTTTAATCATGGTTTAATCATATATTTATAGTTAAATGATGATTTATGATGATTTTGGAAGTTGTGTTCAAATCCTCTTGAATTCGTTTTCTGGAGGCAGAGAACTTGTAACGTGTTTTTTATCAGTCAAACTTAGCCCAAATACTATGAAATTAAATAGGATTAAAGTAGATATCCTAGGTTTTAATTTGATAGGTAGTATGACCATTTGGACCAATAGATTGAAAGTTATGATTTTTCAAAATTTGACCTCGATTTTGGAATGAAATCTGTGACAGTCCGGGTTTGACAAATTTATGGGAGATATGTGGTTATTATTGATGCTCTGGGATATTTTTCCCTTAAAGTATACTTAAATAGATTTTTATAGAAACCGGAACCAACATATATTTGGAGTTTTGTAGAATTAATTATGAATTTTTAAAAGCTGGTCTAGAAAATTGGCTAATTTTGGAGGCAGTCTGATTGTGGCGTGTTTTTAATTAATCAAATCTTGTTCAATAGCCATGGAACTTTCCATATTTGAAGTAGATATTCTAAGCTTTAATTTGATATATAATAGGTTTTATTTGGGTTTATAGATTGTGAGACATGAATTTTTGAAATTAGACACCGAATATAAAACGTTCTCTGGACCAGTTGTGTTGTTCGATGATTCTTGGAAATTTACCCCTATAATTGGCTATGGATCATATTTTTTTCATTAAATTAGACTTAATGAGGGTCACATAAAACTTTGAACCATTGCATTTAGATTTTTTTAAAATTAATTATGATTTTTCAAAATTAAATGAAAAATATGCCAATTTTTTGGAATAGTGCGAAAATGAAAAGTAATGGCATTTGGTAATAAAATTAACTTCTAATGGTTAAGTTAAGCACTTGGAGTTAGTGTGGGCCCATTAAATACCCATTGGGCTTAATGTATTAACTTTAAAGTTAGTCAAACCAATGTGTCGTGGGTTATTAAAGTTTGGTACAAGTATAAGCCCAAAGAATAGAGACAAGTTCTAAAGGCTAAAGTTAGCCAATCAGTGTGTCTTGGGTTATTAAAGTTTGGCACAAGTATAAGCCCAAAGAATAAAGACAAGTACTAAAGGCTAAAGTAGCCCATTGGATATTTATTTGTCATGGCTCTAATAATATGACCATTTATATAGGGTCATGAGATGACAAAGAGGAGGCAATTAAAGCAACTTTAATAGTTGGAAGAAAAGGAATAAGGAGGGAATAACTTGAAAACAAAAGGTAGTGAACTTACTTACTTGCATGTATGTTTATGCTATGTATTGCTTTACTTGATTGTGTGAAGCATGTATGAATGAATGAAGCTCTTTCTTTGTTATTGTTGTGGTCATAAATATGTTCCACGAAACATTGAGCATGCAGAATATCATTATGTAAACATGAGCCTATGTGAGACAAGCATATGATGCACTAGTATTCATCTTACATGCACTGTCTGTATGTTTTTTACTGAGATTCCCTTGAATCTCACCCTCCCCCACCAACCATATAGGCGGCTGAGCACAGAAAAGAAGTGCAAGACATTGTTCCAGGAAAGAAGTTGCAATGAAGAAGAGAAGAATTATTCACACGCTAGTCCATTATGCAAATTAATATATTTGCAATAGATAACGGTATAAGCCGCGTGACGAATGAATTAATTATCTAAGTGCGATAATTGAATTAGAAGTGGGTAATCGCACGGTACGAACCCATTAGTTAAGAATATCTGGTAAGAATAATTGCTCAACAGCTGGAAATGAATGATAATCCCCAATAAGAATTGTGTAGAAATGCTTCCGTATACATAATAAAGATAATTAAGGAAAGATGAGTCACAATGAGTAGGGAACTACAGTGACTAATCTTCAAAAAGTTTTAAGTTGTTCAAAAAACCCCTTTCAAGTGCAGGTTCGAATCCTACATAGAAGTTGGCATTTGAAATTGTTCACCAAGAAATATAATTTAGTAGTTCAGATTCATTATGAAAGACTCATCAGAACAATAATGTAACTAGGGTGTCACAATTTTCATTTTGGAACGTTAGATCAAAGAACACATTTTGACAGTTTCCTCTCTGTATTACCTTTATTTTTGACAGGTTGATTATGAATACGTTCTCATTAAGTGTTTTATGTTACATCTTTAGTGAGTATATGAGATATGAATGCTCTCTTCCTTTCTTCATTTTCATTCTGTTGCATCATTTGGTTTTGTTATGGAATTTAAAGTATCTGATTGGTGTTTGTTCTTCTAGCTTCTCTCCCTTTTTCCTTCTCTTATATGTCATGTAATCTATTTAAATTTAGTTTTGAACATTGGCGCTAGATTTAAGTTATGACATTATTGTTTATTACTTGATTTTTGGTTGTGGATATGGTTCTTGGTTTATTTTTTAATGGTGGAATTCATTTCTTTCCAACTCAACTGTGACTAGGAGCAAAGAGAATGAGTAACAACAAATGAAAGGGGGCTTATAGCTAGAGGCAGAAATACAAACTTCTACAAAATTTATTATTAACAAGATTCTTCTCCATATATAATTTCAAACATACAACTAAATAATTGTTTGTTTTCAAGGCTTTCTATGGTTTTCTGAGATTTTTTATTGAAAGTGGTGTCACGAGATGAGGTTTGCTCTGATGTTACCCATCTTTAAAATGTACCTTTAAGCAATGTTGATTTAGATAGATGGTAATTGCTGTTTGATTTGTTGAGGTTTCTTTAAAAAAAAAAAAAAAGAGAGAGAGAATTTGTTGAGGGTGGATGCTATTTTAAATTTTATCTTTTTTTTTTTAATTTAAATATTTGTAAGTTATCTTTATCTTTTCTTTTTTTTTTTTGCCAGAATAAGTTATCCTTATCATTGTTAAACTCTTTCAAATTATTATTATAAATAGGGTAGGCACCCCAGGCAACGGTGTATAATTCAGAATCTCCTTTTAGGGCGCTTAGATTAGGAGTTTACAAACCAGGTTGGACCAATGAGGACGATGATCGAGTTTCTTCAGAAGTTCCTATGATGTTTCTCACTGATGGTTCTGTTTCTATCTGGATTTTCACAACACGTACGGCTTATGGAGATCTAGCGTTAATCCTGTCAACTGATATTCTTGAAATTGATATTCTAGCGTTAATCGTGATTCACGATATATGAGCTAAGTATGTGAGAGGAGTTTTATCTCGACTTGTGTAATAAGGACTTATTCTCTAAAATTAAATGATCCCAAACACACTTGTTGTTTTGGTCCAAAAGTGAGATTATGCTTAGAAGACTGATTGAATGTTTGGGATAGATTATTTTTTATTTATAAGTCTTTTTAAATCATGATTTATGATATATGAGGTAAGTATGTAAGAAGAGTTTTATCTTAATTTATATGAAAAACATTTATAAGTGAAAACAAGCTATCCCAAACATAGCTGTTGATTATGTTGAGTGAGGCGACATATTTTGGCTGCACATTTTGTGTATGTTTGGTTGGGCGTTTAGGCCCCCAAAACGCTATAAGCCCAATTGTAATTGAGAAAACAAAAATGAATGTTTGAAAGGGTGATTTTTGGATTTGGCTTATGGTCCCATAAGCTCATTTTGTTAAAAGCTCTCATGTGGAGCTTTTTCAATTTGGCTTGTGACGCAACTTGAGCTGGGATTGGGAAAGAGGGAAAGAGAGAGGAAAAAGGAAGAGAGAGAGAAAGAGAGATGAAAAGGAGATGGATGATGTGAGAGTGAGAAAGAAATAGGAAAAATATTTAGATGTATCACTAATTTATATTCTTTTTAGTCATAAATATAAAATAGAGTTGACTTTTTAGAGATATTAAAAAAGTTAATTAAATTACTTTAAAATATTTATATTTTTCATTTTTTTCAAATTATTTTACCCATCTTAATGTACTGTTTCAGCTCCAAAAATTACTTTAAAATATTTTTTGGTGTTTTTAGCCCTTTAAAATAATTTTTTAATTATACCCAATCTTAAGAGACTGACTACAATTTTACCTTTAATGTATTTTTTTAGTAGTAAAGAGCACCAAAAACTTAGAATACTAATTTATCAATAGCACCTAATATTTTAAAGTAATTTTTAAATATTTACTTGATTTTTTAAATATTTTTCCACCCATTTTCTTTCACCATTATCACAAAAGTCATTTATGCTTAAATAAATCTAAACCAGTTTTACTTTTATAAAAGTCATTTATACAACTGTTAATCCAAACATAAATCACATTACACAATCTAAATTTTATCAAAAATAAAATTACAAAAAATCAAATTAAAAAAAAATCATTTATACAATCGTTATTCCAAACACACACTCAAACTCTTAGCTTCAACGTAGCTTCGTTGAGACTCAGGCTACAAAGAAAAAAAAAAGGCTTCACGCCGCCAAACTTTATCATTTATCTCGATAGTGTTGGAGAGATTAAAATGTACTACCTCCGGTTATTTTTATAAGAATTAAAAATTTAAATTGTTGTGGTCTTTTTTTTATAAAAGTTTGATAAGAGTTGTATTAATATTTAATAATATTTTTTTCATTTTAACCCTTCATTAATTATATATATTGCATGAATTAAAGAATTGGTAATACTTATGTTTAATTTATTTCTCTATCTTACTTAATCCCTCATAAATAAGGACATGTTTGAAAAAAAATTTATTTCAAGATATATTTATTATTTTTAACTAAATTTAACTACTCTCTTAAAATATGTAATTCGGCTATTGAACTCTTATAAATAAAATCAGAGGGAGTATGAGTTAGTTAATCACTTATGCTCTATTTAATAGGGAGTTTAGCATGTGATTTATGTGTGAAGAAGGGATATTGATCCCACCATGTAGGGAGGAGTCCGGATCCTCTCAGAAGCGCATCCCTCAGTGTCTCTCAGCGTCCAAATCAGGTCCGTCCAAATAATCTAATAATGATTGTGTTTTAACAGAAAACAAATAGACGGCCAGGATTAAAAGAAACCAACGGTCTTGATGAGATTCTGAGAGCTTCTGAGAAAAATGCTTCTGAGGGGATCTCTTTTCATGTAGGGAGTCTCTCCCAAGCCCCAAGTGGGGTGCGTTCATCGCCATCAATATTAGTGTTAAAACCCTACGGGCAATGGAAATGGGTTTTTTGTAAGGTAATCAAACTCATATCGGTCACTGAACTAGTTAAAGTACTGAGTTAGGAGTTAAATCGGAACTAACCCAGGATTAAACTAATGAAAAATTGAAGATTTTATGATTATTACTATAAAATTTTAAAGAAAAAAAATTAAAAAAATTGATTTTTTTTTTAAAAAATCAGATCGGACTGGACCAATCTATTGATCTATTTGACAATTTTTGATCTGAACTGACCGGTCCGATCCGAGTATGATTACACTGGTTCTTTGAGCATGCTGCTCAATAGTTAATAGAGGTGTTTCCGTCTATTTTGTTGCTTTAAAGATAGCAATAAATGTCACTAGTTTTCTTTCTCCCATTTTATTGTCTATATTAAATTTGTTCAAATTAATTGTGATGTTGTCTCGTGAACTGTGCAGTTGTAGGCAATAGGTATGCAATCAATAAAAAGAGATACGAAATATTTTGGGTTGATATAATCTTTGGTTTCTCATTTTAATCTTAATCCCTCAAGTTTCGTTCATTTGAAATCAATAAACAATTTGTAGATCAAAACCCATGAGACCAAAATCAAAATAAATGTAAACTTGATGGACCAAAGTTTTTATTAACCTGATTTTTTTTTTAACACATGAATGCTAAGATTTTCTTATGTGAATCCTGATTTCAAATATATATATATATATATTTGAGAAGCCTGACAATAAGACACACAATAATCCATAACGTAGTAAAGAGAGAATAAGGAAATAGTGCGAGACAAAGAAAGGGTTAGAGAAAAGAATGCCTCGAATCTCCTCTGTGAATATGGTCATAATAGAATACAAAATAAAGTGTCAAACTTGTCCAAAATAGTCGCAAATACCCATAGGCCAATATGAATGAAGTTTCAATTTTTCTAGTAAAAAAAGTTTCAATTTTCAGTCCCTTCTTTGCACAACCCTTGCTGAGTCCATGCACCTTCCTCATTTTATTATGCCTTCTTCTGTGAAGAATCAATACTAAATGAATTAAAAGTACTAGTTATATTCCTTACCGCCGCCAGTTCTTTTAGAAGTTCCTCTATTTTCCCTTCAAATTCCTTCCGGATGGAGTACATTTGATGAGATAGTTTTCTTAAAGCTTCAGACTACAAAATAAGCATTTATTATTATTATTATTATTATTATTATTTGTAGTAGCAGCAGCAGCAGCAAGAGTTGCCTGATAATATTAAACATAACAGAAAGATAACAGTGACTAAGAGAACAAACCTCAGATTTCCAATCAATCTTCGCACGTTGCACCCTTCTACGCCTCAGGTCAGCTTTAGCTTTCATTATTTGCCGGTGAACCTCCAAAATCTTTTCTCTGTGCTCTGAATTTGAAGAATATTAGAATGTACTAAGAGAGTTCACACATGTTTAATAGTGGGAAATTGAATTAAACGTATATAAAGTCGAGGTACATCTTATCCATTGATATAAGTCAATTTGACATCAAAACGAAGTATAGCAACATAAATAAAGTTAAATAAAACATGATAATGAAATAGAGGCAAACGAAATAAACGAAAGACAAATTCTTACTTATGCGTGGAGGATAGTTCTTTACTCTTTCTTCTAAAGTTGCAGATTTAGGGCTTTTAGGTGCCATGGGCGCAACTCTGACTAAGAACGGGAAGAAGAGAAAAGAGAGATTCCGGGAAGATAAGAGAGAAAGCAACACAATCAATTCAATGAGGCGACGAGTTAGGTGTATCTCTAACCACCATTGTGTGAAAAATCGGACCGGACCGGCCGGTTCAACCGGTTGAACATGGAATCGGCCAGTGGTTCGGCCTGATTTGATGGTTAAACCGGAGAACCGGTGATTGGACCGGTTTCTTTCTTTTTTTATTGTTTATTTTTTGCTTTTTTTAGGAGAAAATTGGAAGTTAAATACCAAAATGAAGAGAAAAATAGGTAAAGAAAGAACAAATCTAAAAAAAATGAAGAAGACAATGAAAAAAATTATTTAAAAAGATATAATAATTATAGAAAATGAGATATCATTGCATAAGTATATGCATTATAACTCATACTAATAGATTTTAAGTATTTTTTTCTAAAAATCATCATTTTTATCTATAGAATTTTAAAAATATATTAATATATATTGCCACTAATAAATTATAATATTTTAATATGACTGATTCAACTACCGGTTAGACCCTGGTTGACCCATTAACCCTTGAACCTGTGCTGTGACCGGTTCATTGCCCGGTCTGGTTTTTCGTTCCTTGCTAACCACTCAAATAAATAGCCTCAAAATAATAAAATAACAATAATTTAAATTTAAATCTAAATCTAAATCAGATTAAAAAGATAATTATACTATTTGATAATTTAGACAATCAGATATCAAAGACAATTATTATATGATAAATTAGTCGCTATTTTATTATAAGATACCATAAAATCTTAACATGTAAATTTAATAAAATCTTATTCTAACGAATGAATATCTTTATTTAATTAATATCAATGCCGAATAAGGATAAGTATCTAAATTAACCCTACTTATACATAATTCCATATTTCATTGCTTAATTAATGAGAAAAAATTTTAAAATCCTAAAATTAAACCTAAACAATAATTAATAATCAAAGATAAAAATCAATTTAAAAGTAACATCAAATAATCCCTGATAATATATTAAACATTCAAAATATCCTACTTTAAATTTTTTAAAAAGGAATTTGTTGAGGGTGGGTGATATTTTAAATTTTCTTTATCTTTCTTGAGTTTAAATATTTGTAAGTTATCCTTATCATTGTTAAACTGTTTCAAATTATTATTATAAATAGGGTAGGCAACCAAAGCCAACAGTGTATAGCTCAGAACTTTCGTTTTAGAGCACTCAGATTAGATTAGGAGTTCAAAAAAGATGACTTCGTCCGTGAAGATGGTTAAACTGATAAGTGACGACGGTGAAGAGTTTGATATACCCATCAACGTCGCAGAACAATCGAAGCTAATAAAGAACATGCTCGACAATGTTGGCGACTCCAGCAAGGTCGACGTCCCACTTGACAATGTGAATTCTGCGACGTTGGCAAAAGTCATAGAATACTGCAAAAAACACGTTAAGGCCACCACGGAAGACGGCGAAGCGGCGGTAAATGATGCGGGCCGTGCCACGGAGGAACTGAAGAGATGGGATGCTGAGTTTTTTAACGTGGACAATAGTTTGCTGTTTGAAATTGTATTAGCTGCGAACTATATGGACATCAAAAGCTTGTTAGATTCAGCTTGTCAGGCTATAGCTGATAATATAATGAACTTTACTCCAGAGGAGATTCGACGGCTTTTTAACGTAAAGAATGACTTTACTCCTGAGGAAGAAGAAGAGATTCGCAGGGAGAATTACTGGGCCTTTGATTGATGGTTTCTTTCATTGATGGTTTCGTTGAGGTTTATGTTTGAATTTTCTTTTTCAGTTCAGAATTTTCAGTGATAATTTTACATGCATTTATTTTTTATGATTTTTTGGGAATAGGATGGATCATTTTTATTTTTTGTGAGACATAATTTCTAAGGACGGAATCCTATAGAATTTACCAACAATTTTTATAGTTAAACTCTTGCAAAATATAATTTTTAAATTTAAAATTAAATTATGTACGGTATATAAAAATATAATATGAAAAAGATAATGTTTTATATGTTTTAAAATCTATAGACTATTCTTATTTAATCAAGCTTCGATTATTATGGATAAAGATGGATCATACAAAACTTGCTTAAGTTAGTGTCAAATGTAAATAACCTCTTTAATATTTACAACTTTGCAATAAATTATTCTAAAATTTTATATTTATGTAGATAAAAACTATAATATTATTTATTTATAAATGGCCTAAAGTTTAAGGAATTTTTGGCACAAAATTTAAAGTTTGCGAGTATAGAATTAACCATTAGCGATTACACCGCCACGTCACTTCAAAAACAAATTTTTCAATGCAACTATCCAAACAGATTTTTGTTTTTTTTTTTAACTTGTTTCCAAAAACTGTTTTATAAAAATGTTTCTGAGAATAAAATACAGATAATAAAATCAAGCAAGCCTTAGCTTTCCTCATCAACTTCCACCTCTAGAGCTAAAAGGTGGTGTGTGTGAGATCCAATATGCAGAAATTCCCCTCAATCCTTTGACACACTTTGGCTATTTGGTCAGCTAAGGGGTTATCATCTCTGAGTAACTAACTAACTAAAACCTGCCAATCTCAATAAACTAATGACCTAGCTTCATTTACAACATCATAAAGGAAGAGTGTGTGTTATCACAACCTATGCAACAAACTAAAACCACTTTGGTCCTATATACAAGTCCCCATTAATTAACTTTCACATACTAAGAAAAGTTAGTTAACTTATTAATTACGGGCTAAATTTCTAATTTTACTCTTACTTATGAATGATTTTAAGAGTTAACATAAATAAATTCTTTTTGTTTATTGTAATTAATAGGGGCAAAATTCTAAAAATTGCAATATTTAATTTGAAAGTGGACTTATAAAAAGGCCAAATTTTTTTTTTTTTTCAAACATGACTTATAAATAACACGGTAGCTTTCAATGCAATCATCATGAAACTCTTTCGCCCTTTATGGAAGTCAACTTTCATCAGTCATCACTTTCATCAAATTAGTAGAATTAAAAGTGGGTAGAGAATGTCGGCCCAAAAAAACAGAGAGAATGGATAGAAAAGAACTATTGAACGAACTCACAAATGGCCAACAGTGAACCATGGATGCAAATAGAAGCAAGAAAAACCATTTCTTTTTTTTCCTGTACACAGAAAACCCATTTCAATCTGATGCTTTTTTCTTGTTTCCCTTTTTGGAATATGAGGGGAAAATACTAATGACATGATATTACAAGTGGGATCAAACCCGTGATCCCTCACTCACAAGAGAGTTTCTTTGCTGCTAGGTTTCAAGAGTGGCTTCAATCGGATGCTTTTTGTACTCCTAAATTGAAACAGTTTTTAAATAATACCTCCAGTCTTTAATATAAAAATTAGTTGGGAGTCTTGTATTAACGACTGGATGTAGTATTTTTTCAACTGCACACCATACATGTACTCCTATGCCAATTATCCTTCTGGTATCTAAAAAAGATGCAGGGGAGACATATTGATGTTACTTCATTTTAATGGTTTCTTTTTCATGGCTTAAAAATTAAATTTCAGTTTCTTTAGGTTAGTTACATAGCTTTCCTCGACATTGAATTATGAATAACTAGACTACAATAAGACAAATCAATAGTTGAAATAAATATGGCAGTCCTCTCATCCTTTTTATAAGTAACAACTATCCAAGTCACACAAATCAAAATGATAGTTTAAATTAGTTAAAACCTAAAGGCAATAAATGTGTGAGATACATTTCTTTCAATTATAATCTTATTTATGAAGATGATAAGTGAGAGAGAGAACGAGTAAGAAAAAGATATGAGAGAAACATATAATTAATTGAAGGATTAAGGCACAAATTTGCCTTGAAAGTTTTCGCTGAGAAGCAACGTTACCCGGAAGTTTTTTTTAGGTTCAATATTGCCCGGAAGGTTTAAAATGGAGCAATATTGGCCATTTCCATTAAAAAGTTAGCAGATCAACGTCAATGTTAGTTTTTTAATAGAATTGGACAGCATTGCTACATTTTGAAATTTCCAGAGTGACATTGAACCTAAAAGAACTTCTCAGGGCAACATTACACCTTAGCAAAAACTTCCAAGGCAAATTTGCATCATAACCCTTCATTGAAAGTACAAATGGAAAAAAGTGCATTAAATGTTTAGACAAACACAAATTGTTACTTATACTGAGGACCAGTTCTATGTGCGAAAATATTACTTACAAAAAAGATCAAAGGGAGTATTATTAATTAAAGTACAGCCCGGCCTACATAGTGCAAATGCATATCTTACAAACTGAACACTATGATTTCTATCGTGTAGTCCTTTGTTTTACAACATCATCTTTCCATAAAATCCCTTACCAAATTTAAAACATACAAAGTAAAGCAAACAAATGGACAAAGCAATGAGCAAAATTTTCTGATTTACAAATGGCACAGTGGGTGGTGTTCTCAGCTTGTTTAAACCATTAGGGAATTCAGAGGGCTCAAGTCAAGAAACTCTGGCTTTATGATCAAAAGAACAGAGTATTCAAGACTTCTACGTAAATATCACAAGATCTGCCACTCATGCCACCACTATAGGAGGGACTTTCAAGGAAGAGGGGAAAAAATTTGGAGGGAGAAGATAGAGTAATACTTGGACCTGATGGTGTATGAAAAGGATGAGATGAGATCATGATAGCAATATAGGGCCGTTCTCAGCTGCGGTGCGGGCATTACCATGATGGTGGCGGTGGTGGTGGTGGGAGTGGGGGTGATGCTTTGTCAACTGGATGTCAGATAAATGGGTCCTTGCCTTTGCATATGGAGCTGCCCTAGCTGCAAGAGAAAATCAAGAGCATAAACTTGCATGCACGAGTACATATGTCAAATAGGACCAGATATAATGCATGAGATATGGCAATTTTAAAAATTTTGGAATACTGGTACAGAACTACCGATGTATATTATATAAATTATATGTATATTAATTAAATTTAAACATGAAAAATAGATTATATAAACTACTATCTCGACTCTTTAATACAAGAGCTATTTAATTAATTTGAGTAGATTAAGGAAGCCAAATAAAACAGTTAATTATAACAAATGTAGCATGATCTCCCTAAAATACCCCTGGATAACGTTAGATTATATATCAATTTGTTGATTAGATAAATTACTCCGAGAAAAAAATGATAATTATGAGAGACAAAGTGGATTAAAGTCTTATATTTAAGACCAAAACTAACCCTCAAACTAACTCCTGTATCAAGGATCGGAGGGAGTATATGTATATTAATCTCTTTCCATTGCGAGGAATTCAAATTTTACTTTAGGCCAGAAATCAAAATTTGAATTAAAATACTGTGATAACCTTCTTAAATGAGGTGCCATGGTGATTTCAAGGGCATGAAGGCATCCGTAGGTATAATGATTTGATTGATAGTATAATGCATAAATGATGAATGTGTTACCAGCAATTTGCTTGGCTCGGAGAATATTTTGTCGCCTTTTCCACCAACAAACTGAACAGGTCACAAGAAATAGAAATGCAAAACAAGCACCTAATCCAATGCCAACTTTAGCTCCAGCAGAAAGGTGAGTTCCGCATGTGGGTAATCCAGGAATACCACACAGGCCTGGGTTGTCAGTGAAACTGTAGAATCCAAAAGCATGGCCCAGATTTTAGTAACAATTATCACCCAGCAAAGAAAGGATAATTAAGACAAAAGCAAGGACATATGATACATCATTTGATTGAGTTCATGGTTACGTAGTTGAAAACTTCTAAACCAGATATTAAGAGCCTGCTTGGCTGGTGGAGAAGGAAAGGGTTGCTGGTTCTTAGGAAATGTTCCTGTCTTGGCTTTTTGGTTTTCTGGCCAAGATGGCAAGATATGAATTTGTTTTTAAACCAAACGCTGTATTTCCTCTTACTCATTTTTCGTTATAATCAAAGTTTTAATGCAGGTTTTATATGTACTATAGCCAAACATTTTTATATTTACTGTGATTTAATCTGTACACAGTGATAAGTTTAAAAATTAATTATATAGTCACGATGGATGAAATTAAATTTCTGTTCAACGAGTATTAATTGCTAGTATTAAAAAAATGTTATTCTTAGTAATTTGACAGCAAATTCTGCATGTTTGGTATCACGAAACTAACTGCTACTTCATTGCAACGCTTTTTGAGAACTTCGTTGTGAAAAGAAAAAAAAAAATCGGTTTTTGAAGTACAAAAACTTAAAACATGTCAGACAAGCACTTAATCGTTGAATACATACTTGAAGCTAGCTCTATGCAAAAGCCTTCCTCCAAGTGCTTCTGGGACTCTTCCAGACAGGGAATTTCCATTAAGATTCCTGCATGAAGAACTCTTAAGTCAGACCTATCAGCTTATTCATCTTTCAGGTTTGCTACAGCCTAGAGAAACTTACAATCTCTGTAAAGAAGTCAACTTCCCAAGGCTCTCTGGAATTGATCCATTGAAAAGGTTGTAGGACAGGTCCCTGCATTAGTACATCATACCCAGAGATGACACTCCGTGGCAGCTTAAGCCAAGATATACCAATAATGAAATAAAGTGTTCATATATATATATATATATATCAACAACAACAACAAAGCCTTATCCCACTAGGTGAAGTTAGCTACATAGATCGCATGACGCCATTGAGCTCTATTGAAAACCAAATTTTTAGACAGATTATTAATCAATAGATCCCGCTCTATAATTTCATTGAGGGTTTCTTCCTCTTCCTCTTTTTAGAGGGCATCACACTACTTGATCAACCCTCCTCACCAGCACACCTAATGGCCATCTTTGAATGTGTCCAAACCACCTCAGACGATTTTCTACCATTTTCTACTTAATAGGTGCCAATATACACTGATATATAGATATATATATCAGTGTTTGAAAAATGAAGTCTGACTTCAAGTTCTTGGGTCTTGCTATAGATCCCTTGATTTCTCATTCCCCTACAGCTAAGAGTTGATTCTCAAGACAGAAATTAAAACAGGATGGGACTAGCATTAATCCATAACCCAACTTCTATGTGGACAAAAATAATAAGGTAAAAAGATATATAGATAAGTTAAGGCAAACTAAATAAATGTGCAATATCTTTTTTTACAGTAAATTCATACATAACTAAGAGGCCGATGACCTAATCAAATTTGAGAGGAGTGAAAGAGATCGGCACATCAAAAATTTATTGTAATAGAAGAGTGAATACACATCTGGATGATGTCTCTAAACCACTTATACATATTTGCTAAAATCATGGTTCCCTTCTCTCTTCTTTCAGATGGAAGCAAAGCCAAGGGAGAGGAAAATATAAATCTCCTCTGTGTATATTATCAACAGCAACCTTTTCAAGTGTTTGTGTTCAACTCTAGCCACTTTTCAGGAGACCTTCCTCAAAGACACTAATTATGAGCCAGCCAGCCACAAACCAGAGAGAGACCCAACATCAAGATCACTGCTCTTTCTAGCCCCTTCCTACTATACAACCTTGGTTCATAAATTCCAAACAACTGCTGAAGTCAGGGGTCAGGCTCACTCTCTTTCCTCAGTATCCTTAGATTCTATCATTCTATGCATGAAAATGGTACTTTAATAGTAAAGCATAAAGACTAGCTGTCCATTAGTTATTCTACATTTAGTAGCTACTGTAGTAGCACAAGTGCTACAGGTTTGCTTGCAAGTGCCAATCTAACTGTTGAGAGTTGCTTGCAGAAACTCAAAAACCGTTGGATAAAAAAGAATAGGTGCACTTACAGCACTTCCAAACTAGTGATTGTTCCAAGTGAGGAGGGAATGGCTCCATGAATGCTGTTTCCACTCAAGTTCCTACAATGCATGGGTGAAACAAATCACAAACATGAGAATTGCCTTATCAATTTCTCAAGAAATAATCAATTCAAAATAGGCGATACTTATTATTGGATCCAGGCCTACATAAGTAGAGTATAAATATCCCAGATTAATCAAAGCATCAAATATAAATTATAGATCCATGCATTTATATAAACAATAACAGCTACCCTCATGAATTACTGACGAAACTATCAAGAACTCACAAGGTATGTAGATTTTGAAGTCTGGATATGTCATCCGGCAAGAAACCCTTCAGACCCTGATTGTTAAGATCACTGTCCATTAACAGATAAGCACAGTAAATAACCAAGACATTGATATATAATGACAGCATAAACATAAGGATAATAAAATATTACAGTCCATCAATGACCCATTTGCCAATACTTCTGTTTAATTGGCAATCTGCCCCGGTCCACGGATGCTCTTGAGGAACACATGGATCACCATTCCACCCGAACCTGGACGGAAGCCCCAAGGCTGTCTTCAATGTTTGTAAAGCCCTAACTAGAAGAAAAGAAAAAATATATCAACCAGCTAGAGTTTGTACACATACAGTTTAAAAGAATATGTATTTGTCAGAATACAATTGATAGTAGGTGAATCAGAGAACATATAGAAGACTCAATATCATAAAGCAAGCAACCAACACAAAAATTGTGCTTAATTTCTTACAGGGAGAAGGTTTGAAAACCACAAGAGATCAGAGAAGGAAAAGACAATTGACAAGCATTAAAACCCCTCTAAAAATAGTATCATTCCAGTAAAGTTAATGCACCAGTTCATGTTGTCCCTTCCATATAGACAATAGACTTTAAAAGAATCATTAGTTATGAATTAATGGTTAAGAGAAAAACAACAGCTGCAAACTGTATAAATTTGTATAAATAATATAAACTCTAACTATGAATGTGAATACTTAGCTATTGCTCACTTGTCAAAGACCTGACACATCCAAGTTGCATGTGGAGATTACAAAGCCATTGTTTTCAGCAGATTCAACCAAGTTTCCTTAATCAATAATAAATACCACACACTGTTTTGTATTATTATATAATTCATTTTCTAAGAAAACCATATACCATAATACGATTCATTTTTTAAGGGAATTGTCGTCTGCTAACATGACTTGATTTCAAGCACTAAAAACTATAGCTATCCATGTAATATCTTCAAAGGCAAATACAATGTTGAGATTATTCAATTCTTGACTTTGAAAAATGCAAAAGCCAGATTCATCATAAGTACCTTCCTCTGATAAAGTTTTTAATTCCGCCTTAATAATCTCAAATATCTCAATGGCACTGATTATGGCATGACTATCTCCTCTTCGGTGCAAGGTTATTGTCAAAGTCCTTCCATCAACAGGAACTGTTGCATTGAGCACAAGGGCAGTATAACGATCCCCGCTCATATTTATAATGTCAACATCGCTGAGGACAACATGACCATTAATCATTATGTCAAACACTCTTTGCCCTGCAGCAGTCACTGAATTATCAATCTCTGCAAAATGTAACCAAATGGAGTAGTTTCTGCTGGGATCCACATCCATTGTATATGTTAACTCAGGCTCACTATCGGTACTAACAAGTGCTGACTGATAAAGGGATTCTGGATAGAAGTTTGGTGCAAGTGAAGCCTTTTTTATCATGGTCTCAACAGATCTAGGTTGATCAGAACCCTGGCCAAAAGTTTGAATGTGTTGCCAAAATCTGTCCCCTCCCCAGGGATCCCCACCATAATCAATGTCAAATTTTGACTGTCCATAACCACAACTCAGTCTTTTAACTGTTCTAAGCATTATCTCTCGACCCCATTGTGGACCAAAATAATAAGCTTTTTCATCAATTTCAAGAATCTCAATTGAAAGGATTGCAGGATCTCCATGACCCGTGCTATGAAAACAGATAGAAACACAGCCATCATTGAGAAACACAAGAGCTTCTGAAAATACTTGATCATCCTCATTGGTCCAACCTGGTTTTAAGGAATGAATTAGAGTGCCATCAATTGAGATATCAAAAAGTGGTTCACTCATAACACGGTGCTGTATAACAATTCCAAAGAAGATCCGGATTGAGTAGTGCCCCTTTGGCACTCCATTAATGTTGTAGCAATTTTGAGGACCTTCGGACAATGGGAAATACCGGAGAGTTCTAAGCGGAGGGGAAATGTAACTTGGACGTGTTCCATTAGCGGCTATTCCTCCAGTATATCCAAAGTCTTTACGCCAGTGGGTCTGGGTCGGTTTTGTTTGAGAATCCTGTTGAGCTCCACAGCTTATGCGTGTAGCAAATGGTGCTGCAATGATTTAGAAATGTCAGCATTTTGAACTTTTTTTTTTTTTTTTTTTTGCGGTAAAGGGAAAGATGACGAGTGAGAGGGAGGAGGGTCAATATTCTAAAAGAGTACATTTACAAAGAAAATCGCAACGATCATATAGGAACTTCATCTTCAAAGTAATCCCAATTATAAATTATAGATAACAGGTTCCGAAATTCCGACACAGGTTTTGTATTTTCAGGATACAATTATTCTTTCAACAATCCAAATTCCATAATCAATATTCAATAGTATAACTACGCAAAATAGTAAGTTGAGTTATCGAGGTTAATTTTGACCGTTTCATTTATTTTTTTATTACCATGTTCTGTTCGAATACTCTATCGGGCCTTAACTTTTTAAACGGCTCAAATTCTAACACGGAAAAAAGAAAAAGCAAAAAGTTGCCCTGCTCATACCTTTCCCTTTCCTACAGCGAACTCTCAGAAGCAAGACGGAATCAAATAGCCAATAGGCACTAGAACTCAAAATCTAACAAAAACAGATAAAACAACAAAAATTGAAGGAGCGAAAGCGGATGCTGCAACTCATTTTTCACTTTCCCAATTTTCCTTGAGCGTCTCGTTCATTACTCAAACACACGAACTTTAATCTACACGCAACAACAGAACATACATTCCAACATTCAATCAAAATCAAGCATAAATTCCATCCAAAACTACACACATTTCACACCAACTCGATTGAAACACTAAAGAGAAATTCTAACCAAAACCTTCAAGCATCCACCAGAACATACATTATGATGAAACCGAAGCTCACCTCGTCCTGGACGAGAGAAACACAGTGTTAAACCCAAGCAGAAGATGATCATCCATATCTGAAGAAGATATTCCCGCATTGTGCTCTCTCTGTCCCTTGACTCTGTTTCTCTCTTTCTCTCTACTCGATCGCCTCCTTCTTCACTCTCGCTCTCTCGTCATAGCTCCATTAAAGCGAGAACGAGACAATTTTGCAGAGACGTGTCTACACCTTGCAGAGCAAATCTTTCTCCTGCACAACTGGAAATTTACTAGTCTTAAAAAATCCTTCTTCGGTTTTGTTGTTGACTCTTTTAGGAGTTGAATTAGATTATACTATCCTACTGCTGAGGCTCACCACAAGAGGTGGAGGCTCGATCGGACGGTAAAGGAAGAGCCGACTCACTGATATCTTGATATGATTGTAGGAGATGGGGATGTTAATGTATAAATTGGAAGGTGAAGTAGGTACTCATTAGGTTGGAGTAGTGGCCTTGACATGCACCTTATTTCGTTGGCAGTGGGAGGTGTGCCCCACTTCATATCATAATTATTATTATTATTGAGGCATGTAATTCTTTTTATTTTTTCTTCAGACTATATATTTTTTATGTCATTCTTCCTTTTTTTTTTTTTTTTGACAACAAATAGATAGGGCCTTTGACCCCCAAACCCTGGTTCCCCCGGTATTCGGCACCTTTTCCTGAATTTCTGGTCTTCTAACACTGAACCAAGTAACCTGAGGTAACTGACTAATTCAGAGGGGGAGACATTTTTTTAGGCACACCTCTGTAAGGTACTTTGCATCAAGGGTGGGTTCCCCTTTCCAACAAGTGCTTCTCCCAGATTCGAACTCCGTTGTTGGTTGTCATTCTCCCATTTGACATATGAATCATTGTCACATTTCAATAAAAGTAGTTTTATTAATGTAATTTTGACTTAAATCATGTATAAGTAAAAATTTTTTAAGTTTATGCGGATAATCTCAAACCATTGATTTTATACCTATGACACAAAATTAAGGAGATTTTGGATAAGGTACTGAAACTTATTGAGTTTATTACTTTATTTATAATCTCACCCACCCTCAACAAATTCGTTTTAGAAAAATTATATTTCTAACCTGTGGAGTATAGGAGAACACATGAAAGAATAATTTTTATTTTATACGTTTTAAACATTTGTACAGTCGCAGATTAAAATTCCTATAGTTCAGCGGCTTTCAATTATGACAAAAAGCCATGAGGGACTGACGTACAGGGGGGGGTGACAGATTTTGGCGTAATGAAATTACGAACTTGACCTTAAAAGGCACTATGATCACTAGAGTTGGGAAAACAGGCCGGCCTTTCACGAGCTCGGGCCTAAACGGACCGGCCCGTTTTTTAAAAGGTACCATATTTTTGAAGCCCGCGGTCCTACAGGGCTGGCCCTTCACGGGCTCGAGCCTAAATGAGCTTAAACTCATTTTAATTCAAATTTTTTTTTTTAAAGTTTTACAATTTATTTATTATTTTGCTTTAAATTGGTATACATTATTTTTAAAACTCATAAATTTTTAGTTAAAATAATCATCTAATGTCCAAATTAGCTTTTTTTTTTAAAGTTTAAATGAATAAAACATTGTAGAAAATAAAATAAATCAAACCAATTAATAAGTGTTTTCCTGTTATTAATACTCTATTAGGAACTTAGGTGTCTCTCATATTGATAATTTGATATAATGATATTCTATTTATTAATTTATTTTAAAAAAATATTAAACGGGTCTAAAAGGGCTGGCCCTACAGGGCTTGCGGCCCTAGGGCCGGCCCTTTTAGGCCGGCTTCCATTTTCAGCCTCTAAATCATAAGCCCGGCCCTTGAATGGCTCAGGCCTAAATGGGCTGGCCCGACGGGTTCGGCCCAAATTCCCGGCTTTAATGATCACAGATGATATGATAACGATCTAACGGCCCAAAATTGTCTGAGACATTTGTACTTTTTGACCATACTTTGGGCGGGAATGGTTGCGCAATCAACGGCGCGTGAAGTGCTCAAAAGTCAAAACTGCCCTCTCATTTTCCTAGTTGTTTGTACGTTCCAATATGTTGCATATTTTTTTTGGCCGGCATTATATGTTGCATAATTAACCTACTTTATTGTAACAAATTAAATAATAAATACTTTATGTGAATGTAGGAAAAAAATAATTAAATTATATAAATAAAAAATTGAAAAAAATACAAAAAGAAATTACCATTTTAACTTCAAAATCTTAAATAAATAATTTTTTTATTAAAATGAATTGTCAATTGTTATACCCTTATAATTAATTCACATATTTTTGTTGGTGATAAAACTAATTTTAAGTGGTATTTTTTTATGGTTTCCCCTAAAAATTTTAATTAAAGTTAGTTAAGAATAAGGGGAAATCTCATATAATGACCCAAATTTAAATTTAGATTATTGGACTTAATAAATTATATATTAAATTATATGTCATAATGAGAGATTTAAGAATTGGATCAAATTATTTTTATATCTCTTAGTTATTAATAAAATGTATTATCCACACATTAAATTACTCCTCTTAAGTTATCTCTGACCAAGGGCGCTGCTTTCTCTCTCTCCGTTTTCTAATATTTGTAAGGGCACCATTTAAAACCGTTAATCTATGTAGTCTAAAAAAGAACTTGGACCAATTAACGGTGTTAAATTTGTTTCTGTGGCACTAACACCATTAAGTTTGTTTATTTAGTGGGTATTTGGATCCACGATTCAACTCATCAATCGTGTGATCCAAAGGCATAAACTCAATGGGCATTTGTAATTGTTTTTTTTTTAGTGTTTGGTTGAATGCTCTGCGTTGCGTTAAGAGCTTTTACAATCTTAAGTAGCTTTTAGCAAAAGTAAAAATGTGGAGCTTATAATTGCTATTAAGAGAGAGAAAGAAATAGAAAAAATATTTATATGTATCACTCCTTCTAATATAAAATATAAGATAGAATTGATTTTTTAAAAATATTAAGAAAGCTAATTAAATTACTTTAAAATATTTATATTTATCATTTTTCTCAAACTATTTTACCCAACTTATAAACTTACATATATTCCAAATATACCGACTCTGGCGTTAATTTTCCAAACTATTTTTTAAATAGCATGTAGTATCAAAAAAATATTTTTTTAGTGCTTTTAACCCCTTAAAAAAAATTTTCAATTGTACCCAATGTGCTATCAGACTGATTACAATTTTACCCTTAATATACTTTTTTAGCTCCAAAAATTACTTTAAAATATTTTTTTATGCTTTTAACCCCTTAAAATATTTTTCCAGTTGTATCCAGTATTTTATCAGACTGATTGCAATTTTATCCTTAATGTACTTTTTCAGCTCCAAAAATTACTTTAAAATATTTTTTTGTGTTTTTGACCCTTTAAAATATTTTTTCATTTGTATCCTATCTTAGGAGACTGACTACAATTTTATCTTTGATCTATTTTTTTTAATAGTAAAGACCACCCTAAACTTATAATATTGATTTTTGATTTCCACCCACTTTAAAATATTTTTCTAGTAGCACCTAATATTTTAAAGTAATTTTTAAATATTTACTTGATTTTTTAAATATTTTTCCACCAACTTTCTCCTACCATTATCACAAAAGCCATTTATGCTTAAATCAATCCAAACAAGTTTTATTTTTACAAAAGTCATTTATATAACTTTCAATCCAAATATAAATCATATTACATAATCTGACTTTTACTAAAAGTAAGATAGAAAAAAATTAAATTGAAAAAAGTCATTTTTACAATCGTTGTTCCAAACACACACCTAAAGAGCTGACTTGGAAGGTGAGATAGCAAAATAAGTGACATGGATTTGTGATTAAAAAAATTAAACTTCCCTTTTATAAAAAAAAACTCCCCTTCTTTTTCTTGTGCAAATCTCAGCTCCTCCCCCCTCCGTATTCTTCCCTTCAAACAAGGGAGACAATCGAACTCTTGGGATGATGATATTATGTGAAACGCGTTCATTGTCGTCAATGCTTGTTGCTTTTGTTGGTTTCTTGGACCAGCCCTTGGTTACACACTAGGCCTGAGAAGAATATCACACTTTACTGATCACAAAAATGAATATTACAACCACGAGTAAACACTGTCATCACCTATATTTATATTGCTCAGTAAGCCCCTAAACTAACTACCAACAGCTAATACTAATTACAGCACATTTATTTATATATTTACAACTTTATCCTCACTAACACTCCCCCTCAAGTTTGGGGACGATATAAGTTAATCGTTCCTAACTTGCTCAATAATCTCATCTGCATGTTTCCACTTATTGCCTTTGTTAATAAATCTGCCTCTTGATCCTTTGACCGAACATGTTCTAAGTCTATCAGCCGCTTTTCCCATTGTTCCCTTACGAAGTGGCAATCTATCTCAATGTGTTTGGTACGCTCGTGGAACACCGGGTTTGCAGCAATGTGTATTGCTGCCTGACTGTCGCAGAAAATCTTCACGGGATTCTCATGCTGAATATGAAGGTCTTGGAGTAACCTACGTGCCCAAACAATCTCTGATGTTGCCATACTAAGGGCTCTATATTCTGCTTCTGTTGAAGACTTTGATACAGTGTTCTACTTCTTTGCTTTCCACATAACCAATGAGCCTCCAAATTTGAGTAGATAACTGGTCACTGATCTTCTGGTGGTTCTGCAAGAGGCCCAATCCGCATCGCAATAACACTCTAATGCTAAGTTGCCTTCCAAGCTTATGAGCACTCCCAATCCAGGACTCCCTTTTAAGTATCGAACAACATTCATCACTGCTGTATAGTGTGCCTTTGTGGGCTGCTGCATAAATTGACTAAGGGTTTGCATAGAAAATGAAATGTCAGGTCGAGTCATTGTTAAGTATATAAGCTTACCAATCAACTTCCTGTATCTGTCCGGATATCTGAAAAGATCTGCCCTTTTGTCCTTTCCTTCCTCATAGGCTATTAACTTTGCATTCTGTGCCATTGGTATAGCAAGTGGCTTACATCCACTCATTCCTGTCTCACTTAACAAATCAATAACATATTTTCGTTGACACAAAACAATTCCCTTTTCGGACTTAGCTACTTCAATCCCAAGAAAATACTTCATGTTGCCTAAATCCTTAATTTTAAAGTGTGTGTGCAAAAGTGTTTTTGTTTGTGCTATACCACTTTCAGAGCTTCCTGTAATCAGTAAATCATCTACATAAACCAGAACCAGAACTATACCATCATTACATTGCATAACAAACAAAGAGTAATCATTTTTACTTTGTACAAACCCTCCTTGTTTCAATGTCTCAGATAGTTTTCGGTTTCATTGTCTTGAAGCTTGCTTCAAGCCATAAAGGGACTTACGTAGTTTGCATACCATATGCTCCCCCTTACTATCGAATCCCGGGGGTACTTGCATGTAGACCTCCTCATTGAGATCTCCCTGTAGAAATGCATTATGCACATCCATTTGGTGCAATTGCCATTTATTGACTGCTGCCAACTTAAGAACAAGACGAATAGTGAGCATTTTCACAATCGAAGAAAAATTTTTGTAATAATCAATACCTTCTCTCTGGTTATAACCCTTAGCTACCAATCTAGCTTTGTATTTATCAACCTTACCATTTGAGTTGTACTTGACCTTGTACACCCATTTGCACCCTATGGGTTTCTTTCCCTTTGGAAGAGGAACAAGTTCCCAAGTTTGATTGGCTTCAAGTGCATCCATTTCTGCCTTTATGGCTCGCACCCATTCAGGGTGTTTGGTGGCTGCACTGTAGTTGATTGGTTCAGCAATTGAATCAATACTGCATAAGAAGCTCATGTGGTTAGATGATATATGATCATAAGAAAGATAATCCTCAATTGGGTATGCACATTTGCTCTTGCGGTTCTTATCATTTCCTGTAGCCAAAACAGTGCAGACATAATCATTAGACCATATAGGGGGTTTCCTATGTCTACTTGGCCGAGACTCACTATGCTCTATAGGCACATAATCATGACTTACTTCTGGGAGGTTTAATTGAGACTCTCTATGCTCTAAGTGCGCATCATTATTACTTACTGCTGGTGGGATGTTCTGTTCTGTTTTATCAAATTGGGCTGATGCATTTCCTTTACTGTTTTGAGCATCATTTCTGCTTACAAGTTCCTCAAGGTCAAACCAAAACATTTTCTTTATCTCTCCATCTATTTCCTTTTGTGTGCAGCCATGGTTATTCTGAAAAGGGAACTTATTCTCCATAAAGCTTACATATCTACTCACAAATAATTTTTCAGTGTCAATGTCAAATAAGAGAAATCCCTTCTGAAATTTAGGATAGCCTAAAAAGACACAGGCCTTTGCTCGAGCCTCAAATTTATCAGTAACAGTTAAGTTTGTAGCATAAGCTGCACATCCAAAAGTTTTCAAGTGAGATAAGTCAGCCTTGGTTTTATAAACGATTTCAAATGGAGTTTTATATCCTAGGGCTTTAGAAGGAAGTCTATTAACAATATGAGTAGCCATTCTCACACATTCCCCCCAAAACCGAATAGGAACAGCAGACTGCAAAATCAAACTCCTAGTTATTTGTATGATTGTCCTATGCTTCCTCTCTACTACTCCATTCTGTTCAGGGGTATAGGGACAAGTGAGTTCATGTATGATTCCCTTTTCTTGAAAGTAAGACCTTAGTTCATTGTTAACAAATTCTGTCCCGTTATCACTCTTAACTTGTTTGATTGAAACAGAAAATTGATTCAATACATATGCAGAAAATTTTGTAATGCAATGTACAGTTGTAGATTTACTTCTCATAAGGAAAATCCAAGTAGCCCTAGAAAAATCATCAACAATTGTTAGGAAGAAATGATGCCCTTGATGTGTAGGGGTCCTCTATGGACCCCAAACATCAACATGAAGGAGCTCAAAACATCTCTCAGTCTTAATATAGCTATGGGTAAAGGGGAACTTAGTTTGCTTGGACTGAACACAAATTAAACAATCTTTATTCATGTGTAGCTTCTCAATACTTACAACATTTAAATGTTTGAGTACAGAGATAGGTGCATGACCTAATCTTTGATGCCATACATCTATTTGAGACATGCTACAAGTATTATTACTATGGTGAAACGCATGAACAGCAGAAGCAGAATTACATTTCTTGTCTATTTTTAGTATGTATAATCCTGCATATTCTCTACCAATCAGCTTGATCTTCCCATCCCGAAGGCCCTGCATTGAACAAAGGTGAGGGAAGAACGAGGCCATGCAATTATGTTCCTTAGTGAATCTAGAAACTGCTATTAAATTAAACTGCAGTTGGGGTGCATATAAAATGTCATGCAGAATGATATCACTAGCTATTTGTGCACTACCTATATGAGTCACAGGAACATGCTTACCATTTGGGATCTTAATAGTTGTAATTGGTCCATCGTATTCCCTATAGTCACATAGCAAACCTAAGTCTCCTACCATATGTGTTGTGGCTCCAGAGTCTATAATCCAATGACTATGTGTAACAGAAATACTAGGGATAGCCAAACTTGTACTAGTAAGCGCATGGACAGTAGTCTCCTTATCTCGCTTGAGCAGTTCAAGTATCCTTTCGTATTGAGCTTGTGTAAATATTGGAGCCACAACACCAGCTGCACCTACCACGTCTTCTGAGGTTGGAGGTGAATTTCTGGTTGAAGATTTGGTTCCTTGGTTTGAATTTTTAAGCTGTCTTCCCTTGAAATTTGGAGGGTATCCTATGATTTGGTAGCAACTCTCTCTTGAATGTCCTTTCTTACCACAGTGAGAGCATTCTAGTCCGTTGTCACTACGACCTCTGCCTCTTCCTCGGCCTCTCCCCCTTGCGGCCATAGCCAGACCTTCTGTGGAAGAGTGTCTCTCAGTGGTGACAATGTGACGCTGAGTTTCATCTTGTAGGACCATCCCAAACGCATCATTAACCGAAGGAAGGGGAGACATTAACAAGATCTGACTCCTTGCTTGTCCATAGGACTCATCAAGCCCCATCAGAATTGTAATAACTTCTGCTCTTGAATCATGTCTCCTTGAGCCTTTGAGGCCTCACAAGTACAGGTAGGAATGGAGAGAAGCGCAGATTGCTCCTCCCACAACTCTCCGAGTTTAGAAAAATATACAGAGACAGAAGTACCTGCTTGCCTGAGCGAATTCACTTCCCAGTATAGTGCAAAGATTCGGGTGCCATTCTTCTTGTTTAAACATTCATGAAGATTCGTCCACACAAGAGAAACACTCTCAAAGAAAATAATACCGTTTGACAATTCCTTCGAGATTGATCTAATTAGCCAGGAAAGGACAACTGCGTTGCATCGCTCCTACTGGTCATGTAAGGATTTGTCATACGATGCCTTTGCGCAACTACAGTCGACGAACCCAAGCTTTTGTCGTCCGCAGAGGGTAATTTTCATGGCACGGCTCCACACCGTGTAATTCTCGGTTTCAGTAAGAGTATGGGGAACAAGAGTCGATACCTGCATATTGGACAGATGCAGGTATAGAGGATGAGTAAATGGCAAACCACCGGCCGGTAATTTGTCGCCTTCACTGCTCATAGCTAGGGTTCCGAACTGCAGAATCCTAAATTCACGTTGGCTGCAAAATTTGTCAAGAGTCGAACAGTCGATCTGCGACTAGCCTCTGATCGTGATCTTCAGTCTTGCCCTGTAAAGATCAAGGGCAAGCGAAATTGAGGGCAAGGGAAATACAGATGCGTCGGAATCTGGCCAAAGACTATCAACGATGAACCCCTGGTCGTGGGCATCTTGCATTCTCCATCGATGGCAAGAGCGTCAAAAGTGCAGAAGCGCAAACTCATAGTTGGGCCTGCATCTACCAGGTCGGGTTGCATTCTTGGGTCATTCTTGTGCGTGCCGTGATGGCGTCTTCTATCGGGTCATGGCCTGAGTCTCTGATATCATGTTGGTTTCTTGGACCGTCCCTTCTTGGACCAGCCTTGGTTACACACTAGGCCTGAGAAGAATATCACACTTTACTGATCACAAAAATGAATATTACAACCACGAGTAAACACTGTCATCACCTATATTTATATTGCTCAGTAAGCCCCTAAACTAATACCAACAGCTAATACTAATTACAACACATTTATTTATATATTTACAACTTTATCCTCACTAACAACTTTGATTTATCGCAATCAAGACCAAATTCCTGTTTCTCCTTTGTCACCATGCTCTTAGGGATAGATTTTTGAACCAGGGCGAGTCCATGATTTTGGAAAATGGTGGTTCAAGTATCTGGGTTGAAGTCAATAAGCTTTATTATCAGCCAGAGAGCGTCAGAGGAGAACCACGATGGGAATTTGAAGTCTCTCCTGTAGATTTTTCAATGCATAGCCATCAAGCTAGCTATCATCCTGGGAGGGCAAGAAGTCAGCAAGAAACACGTACAGAATGACCCACAAAGAGTAGATATCACAAGTGGTATGAAACAACTCATATTGTCAAGTGTGTTGCATTTTATTTTTAATTTTGGTTTCTTTTGTTTTTAAAATCACATGTCCACATAAGCTATCGGAGCACAAGTAATCTTGCCAGGTTAACATGCGAACACTACTATAAAAGGTTAGATAAGTACAGCACGTTGTGTAGCACTTTTTTAAAAAAGTGTTACAACTTTTATATATTTTTTATTTTTCTAAAATATTAAACAGCTATAAAGCGCTACAAAATATCTTTTTAAAATTTTTTAATAAATCGTTAAGTTTTTTATACACTACTACAAAAAGATGATTTAACGACACCAATTCACGACTGTTTTGAAAAAACAGTAGTAGAAAATAACGTGGTGGCATGGATGTAAATATAGGAGAAGGATTTAACGATTGGTTTTGAAAACCAGTCGTTGTAAGTGGGATTCAACGACTAGTTTCAAAGCCAGTCGTTGTAAGTGGGATTCAACGAATGGTTTTCAAAACCAGTCATTGAATCTTTTAGATTCAACGACTGTTTTTCAAAACCAGTCGTTGTAAGTGGGATTCAACGACTGGTTTTAAAAACCAGTCGTTGAAACTCTGTCATATAATCCCCAAATCAGACCATTCTCGCCTTTGTTCAGCTCACATTGTGTCGCGTCGATCCTATAAAGAGCTCACATTGTGTCGCGCCTCCCTATCTGACCCGGACTTCCCCTTTGCCTCTTGCTCACACATTGCTCTCCGATGACTTCTCCGACCATCGTCCTTACTCTCTGCTCTTTGCCGTCCTCCATTGGTTTTTTGAGTGCGGCTAAAGGCATGAACTTTTAGTTTTTTGAGTTGATTTCTTTGAGGAGATGACTAGGGATCTTCTCAACAATGATCTTTACAAGCAAAAGGTATTATTTTTCTCAATTTAATCTATGAATGAAACTGTATTTGTTTGTGATTCTCTCCATATCCCTCGCCTTGTCTTACGAAATATTGTCGCCTCTTCCTTTCAGGTATTCTCTGTTTTACCTTCTTATTCAAAGTGTGTTCTCCTGCCTCCTTTTATCTTTCACAATTTAATAGAGAATATGTTGTTGCTAATGATAATATGTTTAATGTATGAATTTGATTATTCCTCTACAATTAAAAAGAAATCTTTATGGGAATCTTGGTGATTAATTGTGTGTATATATATAGTTGAATCTATTATGGGCCAATGGAACTCAATTTGATTTATATAATTGGTAGACAAAGACCTATAAAGATATAACCGATGAAAAGAAAACAACATTTTTCTTAAAAAAAAAGAGGGATACAACGACTGGTTTTTCAAAAACAGTCGTTGTAACTCTCTTACAATGACCGTTTTAAAACGGTCGTCTATTTCAAAACTTTCCACGACACTCATATACATGTCCCCTTAAAAACGGTCGTTTAAAGGGCATAAAAACGGTCGTTGAAAGTGCCTTCTGTAGTAGTGATAACGCTTTCATGATAAAGCTCTACAGAAGACTTGTTCCTTTTTTAATTTTGAAAACACTTTTTGTAGCTTTTTTATTTTTTTTTAAAAAAAAATCTGAAACCCTAACCTATTGTTTTCCCCCCCTCCTTTTACTTTTTTGCTTCCTTCCATTTTTCAATTTTTTCCCCACTCTTTTATTGTTGGGACTCCCATTCTTCTTCTTCCTCACTCCCACTCTTCTCTCATCCTCACTATTACTACTCTTTCTTTATTCACCACCTCACCCCAACCTTAACTCAGCAACAACTCCTCACCACAACCATTCCCCCTCCTCCTTTTCTCAAGTTTTCTCTCTTTCCTTCGCATCATTTTATTATATATGCTCCCTTTTCGTTCTATTTTATCTTTAAAAAAATTGCTCTCTTTCCTCATATTTTGCTTCACTGATCTGATTCTTTGGCTGCTGATTATTTTGGGTTTTTATTTTCTTCTTGAATGTTATTTTCCTCTCATTCTTTAGATCTCCAACAAAGCAAGTCAATGGAGATATATCGATCTACTACTTTTAAATCATTGGAGCTTCGAGGGTAACTTCTTTGATGCCAACTTTTAGATCTGACATAATTTCTTGTTGACTTTTACTTTCTTGTTGTAGATTTTGTGAAGTTTGGATATACTAAGCCAGTACAATACAAGGATGGTGTGCTTATGTCCATAATTTTATATTTATATTGTTTCTTTATTTTTCTTATTGGTAACTAAGTACGTATGTTGTTTTATTTAACTTTCCTTCTATATTTTGGCAACACTTAGAAAAGGAAACAAGAGTATAGTATTGGCAATCTGTATATGATTTGATTTAATATTTACAGGTGTAATTGTATTGTTAATTAGTTGTTGTGTAATTTATTGTAGATTTGAAATAGATTGATTTCACTAAAAAGACAAGTTTGTTAGATATTTATGGTAAGTTAATTGAGATATTCTTTGATGTTGACTGTATATAAATATATTTTTTTTAATTTTACTGGTGACAAGAAAAATTTATAAGCAATGGTTAATTTGGTTATAAAAAATCATATAGTACTTTCTTGAGAAAACACTATAACATGTGAATATACATTTCTATGAAAAATTAAATAAAAAGTTGTAGTGCTTCATGAAGCGTTACAGCTTCTTTTTGTAGCAAGAGAATTGTAGCTTTTCAAAATGCTACAAAAATTGAAAAAACAAATACTACAAATGTAGCATTTTTGTGGTAGTGCATATAAGCACATTAAATGATTTTAGAACTACGTCATTTATTTAGGGTTATGGTGTAAAAGTACCCATGATCATTTTCAAAAGGAGCTACTGGCACCATAAACAATTTTTTGATTTAAAAATACCTATGTACATTAACAAATGTATCTTAAATGCCTTTGTCGTTACTTTGAGATGACGTCCGTTAATTTGTGCTTCTTTGAACCATCAACGTCAACTCTTTTTACTTACCGATAGTAGGACGTGGCAGGTAAGGAATAGTAATGGTGTGGATAAGGAGTGTCAAGGCGACACCTACCTCTACTCCATCCTCCTTCAAAGACCAAACCCACCTCCTCTACTCCAATTTGCACCTACGACAAGAGTGGCTTTTTCTGGGTTTTGTACAAGGAGAGAGGGTAACACTCAAGAGTTTGCAGCCGAATTGTAATTCACCCAAGCTATAATCGCATCCCACTGGAGAGATTGAGATCTTTTCTTGTTACACCTGAATCATTGGTGTAATACCTTGCAGTCTCAGATGCATTAAAGACGAAGCTTTTTAAGTCGATTCCAATATGGTTATCGTTCCTCTCCTCGAATTTGAAGTCCTGAACGATGTCGAACTCGATAGCAAATAAACGGTTGGATGAATTGCCAACACTAGAGAAGTTAAGGAGGCCAAGATACTAACTTGGTAAGGCCTTAAGATCTTTAGAAGTTGCTATGGTGAAAGCCAAGCCATGGCCACCGAGCTTTAGAAGACAGGGACAGTGCAGAGAGCGAAAGAAGCAAAGAAGGAGAAGGCTTTATCAAAAGAGTTATTGAGCTGGAATGGAGATGAAAAAAAAAAAGCATGACCCATTAAACTTGGGGAAGAAAACCTCGTCAAGCTGAGAAGACAAGGGAATGAGAAGGAAGAAGACACAGTATTGCATATGCTCATCTTTTCCAATCACACTTTGCCAACTCACTATCCAAGTCATCAGATTTGGTCATTCTTTTAAAAATCATGGTCAACATTCCTCAGAGTAACGGCAGAGGCATTTAAGATGCATTTGTTAATGTACATAGGTGTTTTTGAACCAAAACATTGTTTATAGTGCCAGTAGCTCCTTTTGTAAATGATCATGGGCATTTTTGCTCCTTCGTCGTTATATTTAATACCATTAACTTTGGATCCAAGTTTTTTTTAAAATTATAGTGATTAACAGTTTTAGGCAGAATAAATTTAAGGGATCAAAATCAATGGCTTCAAACTTCATTGAGCAAAATCATTATAAAGGCAAACTATAAAAACCAATAATGACAATAGCCCAAAACCGTTACAAAAAAATCTTCTTTTGATACCAATATATAGTATTAGGGTTAAAGGAATGAAAACATGCTTTTTTTTAAAAAAAAAAATTAAGAGACTAAACTGAAACCCCCAAACCATAGGTTCAAAAATTAATTTTATGTAAATTAAGACAAAACTCATCTCACATAATTTCTTTAAACACTGTAAAATCATTTCAAAATGTTAATTCAAACCCACAATATGTACTTTTGTCATATATATGGCTAAAATATATAAAACTTCCTAAGCTTTAGTTAGTCTTTGAAAGTTTAAATTAAGACTTCGAATATTTCATATTTTGATTATGAACTTCGTTACAGTAAAACTTATAATTTTATTATATAACTTGTTATTTAGAAAATAACCCTTGGCATTTGGCATGTTATTTGAAAGAATTTCGGTTTATTTTTCTTGATTTTATAATTTCCATTGAAAAACCACACGAGTGGAAAATCAAGCAGTTAAACTTTATATATATATATATATATATATATATATATATATATATATATATATATATATATATATATATATATATATATATATATATATATATATATATAAATGAGATATATTTTGGAGCGTGTAAAATAATATAGATGTTTAGATTTTAAATTAAAATACTAAATTTTTAAAGAAGGGGTAACTTGCCAAGCGCACGAATTGAGATTTTCTCTCCTCTCATTCTTTTTATTTAGTCAAGGGTTTTCCATTTGAGACTCGCAAAAAGCAGGCTTATTAGTCTCTTCTCTCTCTTTTGATTGTTTATCTCTTTTGTGGTGCATTTGCTGTGCCATCGTCCCTCTCTGAAACAAGAAGAAACACACAAAAGAGAGAAATGAAGAAATCGAAGTTAGAGGAGCAACAAAAGAAAGCAAAGGCTGAGCTGATGAAGCGTAGAATACAAGAAGATATGAAGGCTGCTATTGAATCTCATGTTGAAGCTTTCAGAAAACTATATGCTCGTTATTCCTCCATCGACATCGACAAGCAACTTCATCAACAGAAAATGAATAAATGCATACAAGAACTCAAACAGACTGGCAGCTTCAATAATTAATGCATCAGCAAGAAAGCTCGTGCCAAGCTAAGCAGGCTCTGAAACTTGATACATGTTAAGTCTTTCTCCATCTATATGACCATATATTTTGGACAAGTTTATACCTTGTTTTATTTCTAGTCTGTTTTATGTTGGTAATTTCCTTTGTTTTTTTTTTTTACGTTCTCGGTTATTGTGTATGTACGTGGCTCATTTCCAGACTTTGCATATATATATATATGAATAGTTCTTTAAACTCAGGATCTACATTACAAAATTATATGTTTCCTTTACAGACTTAGGTTTTCCGCCCCTCCCAACAAGGAGAATTCGAACTTGTGTGTTTTCATGGGGTAAGGCAGCTTGTTAGTTCTAAAATATTTCCTTTTGTCGTTATAAGATTTGGGATTTTGGATTGTTTCGAAATTTGCACCGATATAATCTCCTAAAACACCGGTTATATACAGTTTAATACGCAAATTAAGCATTCTAATTTGCTACATTATATAAATATTAATATATTATACATTCACACACACACACACACACAAACATATGCGTTTTTTATTTATTTATTTTCAATATTTTTAGTTACTATAATAAAATAAACTGAAATAAATTTACTACAATAAAATTTGAAATTTTCATAAATTTAGTGTACAACTTTGTTTATTCCTATCATTTGAAGCTATAAAAATCATCTAAGACTTTCAAATTCGAAATCTAGAATAAAAAAGTCAATTCCTCAGAAACCCTTACTAGAAATTTGAAATGTGTTTACTCTCTAAGCCCCTCCACTAGGAAAACCCTTGAACCAAAAAAACATCACTCTCTAATTAATGTGCAGGGATGATTTCTATTTGAATTTATGAGTCAGATTGTTTTTGAATTTATTATTAATTTTAGATTTTAGAGTATAACAAATATATTGGATCAAGTTAGGTATGATCTTAGATTTTAAAATTTTATAGATTTTCTAAAATTTCATTTTATTCTTCTTCGAAGATCTTAATTACTTAGTATATATTATTTAAATTTAAAATTGTAGATATTTAATAAAAAAAATTCATTCCATTAATGAGTTATTTTTCTTCAAAAATTTCAAGCTCTAATTTTATTTTAAAGAAAGTTAATATTGTAGTCTTCCAAATTCTAACTTACTTAAAACTTATAGGCTCAATCCTGAAGTTTTTGACTCGATGCCCAAGCTGATATGACTGCTTCATACAGTACCAACAGCAACAATATCTTCTTCTTTCTCTGATCACTGCATATTTGCTTTGAGTTCATATTCATTGTTTCGTGCCTCTTTAGCCATATTCAAACCAATCTCATCGTTGTTGTTGTCGTCGTCTTCCTCGTCTGCTTACTTGTGGAGAGTTAATCATAATCAATGTTGAATTCAAATAATACTCCCATTATGATTAATGTAATACTTAATTAATTAATTTGATTAGAATAAATTAAATTAGTTAAGTTAATTAATATGACTGACTACGAACATGATTTTAAATTAAAAACTAGACGCAGTATTCCTAATCATTTTTTTACATTTCTTTTTTCTCTCATATTTAATTATTATTAAGAGAATATGGAGATGTGATTAATTTAGGATAAAAATTGATAAATATGTTAAATAGGTCTTACATTTATAACTAATATCAACTATTTTTTTTAGTTGAAATAACTAGTATCAACTATGTCTCATATCAAGGACTTGATACTTGATGAGTATTTAATATTCAAAATATCAAATTATTTTCAATATCTAAGATATTTATTATGAAAGCAATTCAAATATAATCATATTCAGATCATCTGAATTTGAATTTCATTATATTATGGATTCGATCCAAACATGTTAATGACTTTCAATTTGATCACATCCAATGTGTATAAATGAGAATTTCGTTATATCCATGATTTGTTAATAATACAACTTAATACAAATTTTTATACTTAATATTGATATTATGATTGTCCTTTAATAGTTGTGAGTTCAATTTAGCTTTGATAACCAACTAAACATGGACTTCATACCTTGTACATAGTTTATAATTCAAGAGATATTATTATTACTTGCTGAAATTATATATTGATATATTAATCAGGTGGCATTAATCCGCACGCGTTTTACAATGCATTGATTCCTTTAAAGAATGAATTGTACTACGTATCTTATGAAATACTGTAAATTGGTTATGAATTCTATTGCATAATGATTTTGATAAAGCAAGAAGTACTATTCATGATCCTTTCTGCTGGTTTGTTTTAGTTTTTCAGAAGTATTTTTACGATTTACGAGGTGATTATATGAGAGGAGTTTTGTTTCTCAAATAAGCATTGTTTTTTTAGGTACCTCATTATTCATGAATCTTGAAGCAAATGGATTAGGGAGAAAGGAGAATCACTGTAATAAAGATTCAGTTTCAATAACAAGTGGCCAAAATCAACCTCTTGTCATTAACTACTCAGAACTTCTCATTACATATTGCTGACTTATTGTAAGATTTCTTTGTAATGACATTTCTTTCTTATGATCTCACAGAATATCTCACATTTACTCATATAATGTAATCTACTCTTTTATTGTAAACAACGTACTAAAAATTAAGCCAATCAAAATAGTGGTTAAAAAATAAGTGGTTTAATCTTGGTTAAATCAGGGTCAACCAAATTATGAAGGAACAAAAAATCAGACCGGGCAATGAACTGGTTGTGGCGCAGATGTAAGGGACAATGGGTCAACCGAGGGTTGGATTGACCATTTTAAAATATTATAATTTAATTGACAATAACAAAATAACAATATTAATCCTCATTCATAAGTCATCACTAATATCAAAATAAGCAAAATATCTAGTTATTAGTTAGTTCTTCAAAAGTACATAACCCATAACTAACATTAAAATACATCAAAATAATCAAAACATAACAACTTTAATCATCAATCATCAAATATAATCTATAACTAATATCAAAATAGTCAAAACATAACAATTTTAATCATCATTCAACAATCATCTCTAGCTAGTTCTTCCCCCTAATAATCATTGACACCAAACTCTACAACTTATCAAGGAGATCTATTGGAAATGAGTCATTAGGAGCTAGATTGGGGCAAGCATAAGTGGCAATAACATCATCATTCAAAGCCAGGGGTTTAGCAATGTCTATATCTTTGTCACCTATGCATATGCATGACAATAATGAATACTAATGGTTATGTATAAAAAATAATTATATAGATGGATAATAAATTAATAACAGGATATTAATAGGATATATAAACATTCATTAATCTTATCCAGAGTTTTATGAAATTACAATGCCTTCATTATTAAGAACACTTTAAAGATTTTCTATATCTTCATCATTAAATTCTAGAATGAAATCTTCTTCAATCACCCAAAAATCCACCTCATCAATAGACTCATAGTCAATGAGATCATAACTTGTTTTTTTCTTCAATGTACTCCTTCAAATGACAAATAATTTTAGTTAAAAATAAATCCATATTAAATGAAAGCATTTTTCATAATATATAAGGTTGTCTATGATTTAATCGCAAGTTACAATTAGTGTAAGCCAAATCATTCAGCTTTTGATACTCCGATTTGTTTCTCCTTTTTGTATGGATGCGCTCAAATAAGCTCTAGTTTCTCTCATAACCAAAAGAAGCAGACATTTGGCTAAGAATACGTCACGTTGCAATTCTAGAACTGAATAGTCATAGTACATCCACCATTCATCTACAAAATAAAACACATGTATATAATATTAGTTGCAATCAATGAATGACCAATTGGCCATGACTATGCTATTAAACATTAAACAATAAATATGAACACCTAGTTGCTTACAAGGATCTAGTTTTTCAACTCCTTTTTTACATGTAACTCTATTGAAAGATTCTTTGCTTTCAAGATACAAGGTCGCTTGCTTAATTATATTAGCAATCAACATCTTCATCTGAGTTAGCCTCCACCACGACAAAGCTTGCACTAATCTTCCCTTCTTAACAAAGTTTGGACCATATACCAATGCCGAGTTCAATAAATATGAAGCTGCATGAAGATTGGTCTTCAAATGTTTATCTCATCGCTCTTTAATAATACTTGTGTAAAACTTGTAGTGATCTCTATTCCTCTTGAACATCTCCTTAATTCCTTTTTTTGCCCTATACATGCCTTCATAAACATATGGTAGCGAAGGCTTCTCATTTGAGTCAACAATTCTCAACAATTTTATAAGAGGAATTACAATCTTCACAAGTTGGTAACACTCATTCCAAAATCGGCTATCTAATATGAGTGCACTAAAAAATTTTCCTGGATCAGTCCTAGATAGTTTATGGTCCACAAAGTGTTTATCAACAACAAGAGTTTGCAAGTCATGTTTGTGCATGTATATGCTGTGGAATGTAATAAAAGTAGTAGCAAAACTTGTAGCACCAGGATGCATAATTTCTTTCTAACATGGCCTTTTCCTTAACTAAGATAAGAATATCATGTAATTGTAAGAAAATACAATTATCTTTGATTCTTTGCTGCAATGTCCGACATATTATCCATGCTTGAAATGACTTTTAATACAAGATTTAAACAACGAGCAGCACAAAGGGACTAATAAATATTTCTATATTTCTCCTTGATCAACCTTTCATATGCCACATAGTTGGCAGCATTATTATTCACCACATGAACAATGTTCTTATAACCAACCCACTCAGTCACTTTAGAAAATAATGTGAATAAAGTTTTAGCATCTTTGACTAAATCTGAAGCATCAACAGACTTAACAAACACCATACCATGTGTAGAATAAAATAAGAAGTTGATCAAAATGTGGTGTCTCATATCAGTCCATCCATCCGCCATAAGTGTGCAACCATTATCTTTCTATTTAGCCCTGTGACCATCAATGAGTAAATGGTATTCCTTTTTCCATTCTCTCAGCAAGTAAGTTTTAAAATCATAAGTATTAGAGGCTTTAAACCAGGCCCAATAGAACACATTACATCCATAGCTCTTTGAAATAAAGGGCACTCTAATGCTTTAAATGGAATGCAATTGACTATAGCTCATTAAGCAATAAGCATCTTCATAATGTGTTGTGCTTCTTTTGATGTCAGGGCACTCTTGATGGTTGGTTGAGCTCTGGGAGTTGTCCTAGGAGCAAAAAATTTATCCATAGTCCTAGGAGCATTTCTCTTCTTAGGTGCACTTTCAGAAGTTGGTGTATGCACATCTTCTTCTCTTATATCTTCAATAGACTTTTTCTTTGAACTTTATTTAAAAGACTTTACAATCCTATAACGTATATCAGAAGTAACCTTTTTACACAAAGCAATTTGACCAACAATACTAGTAAAATGTTGCTTCATCATGTGTATGCCGCCTCCTTTATAGATATTAGCACAAAAAATACATGTGTATACATTCTGTGTCCCTTCTTTTTTTGTAGGCAATATATGCCAATGCTGGATTATTTTTAGTACCAAATAAGGTATTATGAGTAGGACTAGCACTAGAATTAGTGTTGGAATTGACAGTAGGAGGTTCAATACTGGGAGTAGGAGCTTGGGCATTAGGACTAGTAGTGACAGTCTCATTTTCTAAACTCTGTATATCCATCCCAGGAATAAAATAACAAACAAAAATATTAACTTTAAAACTTAGTTATGAAGCTGAGAGCATAAACGGTTTATCACTAATGGCAACATCACTAACAACAACACCACAACTAATTCCATTATATTCTTTCCCTTTCACCAATACCACGACTAATAAAAATTTAGTTATGAAGGTTAGAGCATAAACAATTTATAACTTTATATATAACAGGGAGCAGTAATGTTTTATAACTAGAGAAAAGCAGAAAGCACAAATCACAAGTTCACATAAACAGTTTATAAATTGAATATTCTTAGTAGAGAACATAACCAGTTTATAACAAGAGATAAGCAGAGAGCATAAATCAGAGATCAAGAATAAGGAACCACAGAGCAAAGACACGCTAGAAAGCATTAACAAGTTCGTATAAACAATGAAGGCTAAAGATTGAACATAAAGGAAGAATGGTTGAAGCTTACCATAAGATTGAATAACAACACACCGATGATTGAAAAAGTGAGATTAAAGGAGATTGAAGAAGAGTTCAAAGCTTAAAGCACAAATGTTATGCCCTTACCTTATTTTAACCTTTTTCAGAGTATTCGCAGAAAACGATATGCGGTTCGATAGGCAACACAAGATTAGCATAGATATACTGACAATATGTACATGATTACAGAAATTCCCCATAGGGGTTCATACATAATAATTAAAAACCTTATAGCCGTACAGAGCTCTAGGGTATCTAAACTCATCCCAGTGAAACGGAGACATCTTTCTGTCTTCATTCCACCACTGCATTCCTCCCGTGTAATTCTCTTCCCTGCTTACACCTGTCTAATTTGTTGGTAAAGGAGGGTGAGATTCGGGAGAATCTCAGTAGGAAAATAGTATCAATATATATGCAGGATAAGTGCTTAATGCATGACATGCTCGCATTACATAAACTCATACTAATACAATGCCATATCTGCGTGCTCAATGTTTCAAACAATATACTTATGGCCATATCATAAATAGAAATAGAGCTTTAGTCATTCATATATGTTTCACATAATCTAGCACATTAAATGCATGCATCAATACACCAGCACAAATATCAAATACATGCAGGAGAAGTAACTTCCCTATCTTAACCCTTTTTTATCCTTAAATAGGCTCTTCGAACTTTATGCCTCTATAAGTGTGCCAAACTTAGGCTCCCAACTCGGTCCTAAAATATCAAATGTACATGAATTAGGTTAAAACTCATTCATGTACCATTTTAGGCACTTCCATAGTGTTTATTATGGTTATATTAGCCTATAGTGAAAATTTACCAAAATGCCTCCGGGACCCTAGCCTGGCCCTGCCGTACCCTGTCCCACCATACTTTTCTGAAATTTTGACCGGGGCTATTCGGACATATTTTCTCCCAAGGAATCTATTTTCAAACTCAGAATTACCAAATTCACTACCAAATGACAAAAATACCCTTGGCAGCCTTGCTTTCAGGGTTTCAGGAGAGTTTTCGAAACTATGCTTTTTCAGGCTTTTTCAAAAAAGTGATAAATTGTAACTCCACCTAATTTTCCCTCCTGAACTCAATGGAATCATCAAATCATTGAAAATACAACTCTAAGACCCATTTCTAGAGCTGGCCAAAATCCTCAATACTCTAAAGAAAATTGGAGTTTTCGAAATCTGACTCCGCAGATGTATTCCTTTTTACTCCTAACCACTTTATTAACTATTTAATTAGGTTATATTAGTGCAAGTGTTTTATCCAAGAGGGGGGGTGAATTGGGTGATGCCAGAAATTTTGTTGCGTATAAGAAAATTAACTGAATATTTAAAGCAGTTCAGAGCAAAAAGAAATATCACCGAAGTGTACACCAGGATTTATATTGGTTCAGCCACAACCACTTTGTCCTACGTCCAGTCCTCAGAGCGTCTCTGAGAGTTTCACTATATTCTCCAAGATTCAGTGGGTTCTTGACACCTCAATACACAGCAAGTTCCTTCACCTGGACACTCACTCCCCCTTACACATTGTAATCAAATCCCCAACTCAAGGTTCCACAACCTTAAGTTGTCTCAATAACAAATATTGAGTTTGTAATGAAAAATTCTCTCACAGAGCAAATATATAATCACTGAAGTACAATAAATGAGTATAAAAAAACAAAGCACTAAGAGTGTGTTGATCAGTGTATGCTCGTGTGTTCTCAGTTCTTATTTTCTGCTCTTTGAATGCTCCATATATATGGATGATTTGTAATGTCCGTTGGAAGCAATTCAAACATGTCCGTTAGAGTTGCGCAACAACGGTTGACCATTCTTCAAATTTGAAAACTATCCATTTGCGGTAGGTGAACGTTCGGACTTTTATTTGACTTTTCACTTCTGGCATGATTATTCATTGTTTCTCTGCAAATGTACTTAGAATACTAGTGCAATGAAAAGTTAATCATATAGAAAAAAATTTAAAAAATATTCGATTAAAAACATGATTTCTAGACTTCATTACTCGAGTGGCTACTCAAGTGATCATGTTTGTTACTTGAGTAGTCCCTCAAGTAAACCTATCAAAAATATGGCAGTGAGTAATTCAACATTTTTCATAAGATATTACTCGGGTAAGACATCGAGTGAGATATATCACAAACCTTGGAAATACCTGATTACTCGAGTGGCCATGTCTTTTCCTCACAAGTTACTTGGGTGCTTCCTCCAGTAAGCCTTTTACTCGAGTGGCTACTCGAGTAGCCTTGTTTCCTCAAACCTTACTCAAGTGACCGTGCGAGTAAATTCCAAATAACTTTGCAGATTACTCGATTACTCACTCGAGTAATTGCATCAAATTCTTGGCCAAGAGTACTTATTCTTTGTTTACCTGATTACTCGAGTGGTCCCTCGAGTAATTGATCAAATAACTCCGTAGATTACTGGAGTGCTCCCTCGAGTCATGCCTTTTTCTCACATGGTTACTCGAGTGGCTACTCGAGTAAATTGTTGCATTTCTTGGCTGAGGGCCACTTGAAGATTTTTGCCTTGGTTACTCGAGTGGCTACTCAAGTAAAGCCTTTTCTCATGTGTTACTCGAGTGGCTACTCGAGTAATGGCTCATATAAGTTTACAGATTACTCGAGTGGCTACTCGAGTAACTTCCTCCAAATTTTGGCAGTACTTTCAAAAACATTTTCTTTCAACATTACTCGAGCGCCCACTCGAGTAACAGTGTTCCTTACTCGAGTGATCACTCGAGTAAACATATACAACTGCCAGTGATGGTCTTCTTTTGTTCTTCCTCTCCTCTCAGTTCTTCTTCATTACTCTAGTGCTTACTTCAAGTAATGCTTTGTCATTTATTTACTTTGTTCAAATTCATTTGTTATCATATCCTCTTTTATCATTAGTCCAATCTTTGTTATCATCAAAACATATGGGATCTAACAGGTTACAACTACCATTTGAACCAAATTTCAACAGCATAACCCCTAGGTCAATTCAATTTCCAAATTTCAAATCAAAGACAATCTAAGCGAAATTTCACCAATTAAATTGTCCACAATAACCAGAATAGTCAATATACAAAGGTTTGGAAGTTACCTCAAGCTCCCTTTGGCTTTTTCCTTGTATGGCCAAACCCTAACCCTTCTTTACCACTAAAAATTGAGCTTCCAACACCTTAAAGAACATGGAAGAGAAGCTTAGGAACAAGTTTATATGTATTAGGTACGAATTTACCGAACAAATCGACCTACCTTGTGAGTTCTCTTCCTTTCTCTCTCTAAAAGCTCTTAAACTTTCTCTCTCTATTTTTCTGAAATGGGACGTCGGTTTTGAGCATATAAGGAAGAAGATGATGTTTTATTAAGCTTATGTCATATTTCCCTTATTTATTAAATTTCCAAAATTCACAAATTCCAATTTCTATGACATAAATTCCCATATACATGTAACTTGACATTCCAAGCCCAATTAAAATTGAATTAATCCCTTTCATCTCCTTAAGCTCATAAATACACCACTTTTGGTCCAAAGTAGCCCAATTAGGTTTTTCATTATTCCATAATGGCCATTGCATTTTTTCCTCAAAAATCGCAATAATTGGCAATTTGACAGATTTTCTGCCCAAACTTTGAAAAATCATAACTAAATTTGTAGACATCATATTGGAGTGATTCCAAATGCTATAGAACCATTATTGAGACTAGTTTCAAGGAAAAATATAACTTTTAGCCAACTTAAAGCACACAATTCCCAGAATTTCAATCTTTGCATGCTGCTCCAGAAAATAATCAATTTTGCCGGGTAAATTTTAAAAATCCATAACTTTTTGTATACAACTCCAACAATTATCCATTACCTATCAAATTGAAGTTTGGATGTCTACTTTCACCCTGTAAAATTTCATAATTTTTGAACATCATTTGATTAATGAAATGCATTGCACAACAACACTACCTCACTGGAAGCAATGAAACGGAATGTACTTACAATTCCAACAAATTCCATTTTTTTATACAAATTTCCCATACTCTTTAATTCACCATTTTATTCCCTTTAATACCTTAAAGATATAAGAAATGTTAGGGAAAATGTTTAAGACACCTACTAAATCGGGGCTTAGCAGTTAGTTTAATTTAGGCTTATTCCCAAGACTCCAATCCCAACATTTAGGATATTACATTTCTCCCCCCATTCAATAAATTTCGTGCTCAAAATTTGAATGTCTACAGCTTGGGAATTAATCCTTATCACTGTGTAACTCATCCCTAGATTATACATACTTATAAAGCGCACACCACACATTACCTGATATGTGTGGATGAACTGCCTATCAACACTTATACACTCAACCCGTTGTGTTCTCATGGGTTATCCAACCCATTATTGTACTGATTGTTCATTAGAACACTAAGTATATTATTTTAGGCCTCATTGCCTTGTTAGAGTACTACCTAATATACTTAGTCTTATAGCGTATCCCATTCTATTATCACATATAGGCTTACAAGCCATGCAACACCATAATCATATTCCATCTATCTCTTTCATCTGCAATCTCATCGAGCATGCAATACAATTACAATATTCTCATCATAAAGCATTCAACATTTATCATCCATTTTGTACGTAGTATATAGCGTGCAATCAAACATAAGACCCACTGGTCATCTCCCACAGCGCTTAGTTCCTTAGGCCTCACAGCCTCTTCAAGACTCTACCTGGATTCACATAATCACCTCTTTATGTAATGGTCTACCCCCTATCGGTAAGCCCAAATCCAGGTCTAAGGGACATGGTTCCATCCTCGTCGGTAAGCCCTAACCACTAGGCCCAAGGCAGGATATCTGCGCCCCTTTGTGCAGGCGCTTTTTTATTGTCGCACCCCACCCCACATCACTTAAGAAAGGTGGTACAGGTGGACTCATAAGAGCTATAAGTGGCCTCCTCCTACACACCTTTCTTTGGCCTTCCCAAGTCTCAAAGCCACTACCTTAGAGTCACAAGTAGTGCCTCATGTGAGAACCTAGTACCATTGAGCTACCTTTTTATTGTCATAGCCCACCCCATGGGTTTCTTTCCCCAGGCTATGCAGGTGGACTCACAAAGCTATACCTGACCTCCTCCTACACGGGTTTCTTTCGCCTTTCCCAAGTCTCGAAGACGCGACCCTAGAGTCATAAGTACTCGCTTCATGTGAAACTTGGTACTATTGGACACCAAAATGCTTGGTCACACTAGCCTTACTACCTCGACTACAACTGGGTACAGTCTGAATATTCTATCAACCTCAAAACATTATCTTAGACAAACTAATCAATGTCATCGTGCTAGGCATCAACCACAGTGCTGGACACACAGGTCTTACAGCCTAGGGACCCCACCCTATATAAAATTGCACTTCGGGTCTTACCGCCTTGAGCCTCAACTCGTCACCATTTTCAAACATATCACGTTCTGTCGGCTTAAGGACTTACTAGTCCATCAAGTCTTATGACCTAAGCATATCGAGACTAATCGCCTAGAACAAATCATTGGTGCCCATATACATTTACTATGCTTCCGTTGCCCACTCTAAGGTCTGTCTTCTCATATGAGCTTTACTAATGTTAGGATGATTTAATAGGAGTCCCACAGGAACCTCTCATGACACTTGATGGCATCCACAATCTATGTTCCTCTGTGCTCGCTCTTCGCCCGTTTCAACTCAAATCATTCTGAGCCATTTTATATGGACTTCCATTATTGGTCTAGCTCCAAGCATATTCAGAAACTCTACTTCCTTTATCGAGGTACTCTACCCACTTTATACAGGGAATCCAAAAGCCACTCATATATTCGATTTTTTGTCTCAACCATGAGACCATATTTCGTGGCTACTCTTTATTCTATCAAGAACTATTCTCATTCAATAAGGGAATATTCTATTATCAAGATCTTTCCCTATGCTAGATTAGCAACTAGCATCCTCGATGAACCACATACACATTTCAATTCATTTTAATATCATGTTCTAGTACCTCAAACCCTCTAGGTCAAATCAAATTCCTAAGAATCAGTTCAACTATTGAGTTTGATCCTTGGATCATAATTCAACTCTTAGAACCTCAACATTAGCTAAGCTGGAAAATCACTTTACTTATTTCCATAGAGCATCACTAACTCAACACAAATTTGAGTGTATCTACCAGCCTAAAAGCACACTGGTCCCCTAAGTCTTAGGGCCTTTAGACATGCAAGTCCACTATAACATCACTGGCACATAATATCATATGGCCTAGGGTCTCTAACTCAACCTTTAGGTTCATAATGAAATCTATAACCTTAATATCACATACATTAGAAATCATTTTCCTCAATTACACCCAATAGGTTTCGCTAGGAATCAAGATAAAAAGCGCCTATTCTAATCTTCACGGTATTTAGGTAATAACCTCAAAACATTACTGAAGCTTCAACACTATTCATCAATTTCACATGGTTTGAGCTTCTGTCATGCATTAGAACCATAGTGCAACCAATTTGCATTTCGACTTAGTGCCTGTTTGTTTCAGCGATTCGATTGCTTATAAGTTGCTTTTTAATAGTGATTTACGGTATACGAAGTAAGTATGTGAGAGGAGTTGTGTCTCGATTTACGTAAAAAGCAACTTATAAGCAATCGTAACGCCCAAACAAACAGGCACTTAAGCAATATTTCAGCTTAGATCTAATTGAAGTCTATTCCCAACCTTTAGTATCATCAGATTGGATCTTTCGGGATCAACATATCATATAGCATCGTATATCGTATCTACATACCTTTGACCCTACAGTGTTACTAAAGATCATCACTTATCATGGAGAATTCTTAAAACAGTTACTATACCTCAAATTTCCATAATCACATCAAATAGACCTTTCTAGGCAGTATTCACAACGAGAGAACTGTCTCGATTTAAAATCAATGCTTATATCATCAATACCTCCATACATCTAAGCACCCTTTAAATCATCTAACTTAAATGATCATTAGTCATGGAGAAACCTTAAGACAATTACTATTCCTTAAGTCTCTATGACCCTATCAACTCAACTTCCCAAGGGGTCACCCATCTTGAGATTTTTCTGGGTTGAGCATGATTAACTTTTGCGTAGCCATGCTAAAACACAGATATCGGCTATATCTGATGCCGACCACCGGTATCCTGAGACTACCCTTATCTCGAGAGTCATGCCAATTGTCTTTGGCTGTCAAGATACTGTGTGTGGACTGCATATTGACCTTGGTTGTACCCGCCTCCTTAGGTTTCACAACATCCTCGATCCATCCTTAATCCGGTGTTACACCACTTACTGCCCTTCAGATATTCACTGATTTCTTGGGGTTAGCTCACAGATTGGTAGGATATACTCCTTTGGTATTCCCGTTCGTGCATATTTTCTATCACTATGTAATCAAGACCATATTAGTATACTATCTTATTGCCAAAACTACCACTATGCTAGAACTACTTGAGCTCTTCCAAAACCGCTTTTGGCTCTGATACCAAAATGTTATGCCTTTACCTTATTTTAACCTTTTTCAGGGTATTCATGGAAAATGATATAGGATTCGATGGGCAAAACAGAAATAACAGAGATATATTGACAATATGTACATGATTACAGACATTCCCCATAGGGGTTCGTATATAATAATTACAAACCTTGTAGCCATTCAGAGCTTTAGGGTATCTAAACCTGTCCCAGCGAAACAAAGACATCTTCCCGTCTTCGTTCCGCCATTGCGTTCCTCCCGTGTAGTTTTCTTCCCTGCTTACACTTATCTAATTTATTGGTTGGGGAGGATGAGATTTAGGAGAATCTAGTAGGAAAACAGTACCAATATACATGCAGGATAAGTTCTTAATGCATGACATGCTTGCATTACATAAACTCATGCTAACACAATGATATATCTACATGCTCAATGTTTCAAATAACATACTTATGGCCATAGCATATAGGGGTGTTCAAAGTGTCCCGGTCCCGGCTGTCCCGGCCCGATCCCTGACATTTTATCCAGGGAATTTCCCGTCCCGGTCGGGACCGGGACTGGGACAGGGACCGAGATCACAACCCGTCTCGGTTTTTTTTATTTTTTTCTTAAAAAATAAGTTATTCTTTTATTTTTTTGTATTTTTTACCCCATAAATTAAGTTATCATTTGATAAAATGTATATCACATATTTAGTTAGAGTTAAATCATATATATCGTGATATTAATTCTAACTATATAATGTATAAAGATAATAAAAAAAATGATGAATGTGATAATAATAATATGTTATTCTTCAATTCTAGATCAATTTGTGTGATTTTTATGACCTTATTAGGTGTTAAATAATCACTTTAAACACTAGATTAAAGAAAATTTAACTAATATAATAATATTATTGAAACCGGGAATTCCTAGTCCTGGTTATACCGGGACTTTCCCTGGACCTGGAATGGTTTCCCCCTCCCGACTACCCCCTGGGAATGGGTGATTCCGGTCTTGGTTAGGCATTTGAACACCCCTAATAGCATAAATAGAAACAGAGCTTCAACCATTCATATACGTTCACATAGTCAAGCAAAGCAAATGCATGCGTCAATACACTAGCACAAATATCAAATACATGCTGGAGAGGAAGTTCCCTACCTTAACCCTTTTTTATCCTTAAATAGGCTCCTCGAACTTCATGCCTCCATAAGCATGCCAAGCTTAGGCTCCTAACTCGGTCCTAAAATATCAAATGTATAGGAATTAGGTTAAAACCTATTCATGTATCATTTTAGGCACTTTTATAGTGTTTATTGTGGTTATATTAGCATATGATAAAAATTTACCAAAATGCCCCTAGGACCCCGACTCGGCCGTACCACGTCCTACCGTACTTTTTTCTGAAATTTTGACTAGGGGCTATTCTAACATGTTTTCACCCAATGAATCTATTTCCGGACACAGAATTATCAAGTTCACTATCAAATTACAAAAATGCCCTTAGCAGCCCCGCTTTCAAGGTTTCAAGGGTGTTTTTGAACATCATTTGACCAATGAAATGCATTGCTCAACAATATCACTTCACTTGCAACTCCAACAAATTCCATTTTTGTATACAAATTTCCCATACTCTTTAATTCATCTTTTTATTCCCTTTAATACCTCAAAGATATAAGAAACATTAGAAGCAAATTTCCCATACTAGAAGCAATGAAACGGAATGTACTTGCAACTCCAACAAATTCAATTTTTGTATACAAATTTCCTATACTCTTTAATTCACCTTTTTATTCCCTTTAATACCTCAAAGATATAAGAAACATTAGGGAATAGGTTTGAGACACCTACTAAACTGGGGCTTAGTAGTCCGCTTAATTTAGGTTTATTCTCAAGCCTTCAATCCCAAAAATTAGGATATTACAACAAATATTGTAGATTGAAGAAGAGTTCAAACTTCAGAGCTTAGAGCAACACACTGTCGCATAAGGTCACCTCTCACAGTTGCAGCTCACCATCGCATAAAGTCGCCGTTCGACGCTCATATTCGCCTCTTGCTGTTGCATAAGCTCTTCGTCGACTTCATTCTTGACATATATGGGTCACAGATAACACAAGAGGAACTAAGGAAGTGAGAACAGAGGAAGAGACTCGATCACTCGAAGGATTAAGGCACAATGATTCGATTCTCACTGAAGAAATTAGGGCACAATTAGGATCGATTCTTCCTTTAAAGTTCAAATGAACAATGATTCAATTCTCATTTCTCAGACTCAGACAGAAATTAGAGTACAATTGGGTCGGGTCAGGTTATTTTTTCTGACTTAAAATGCCCCAAAACGACATCATTTTAGGGCTGTTTTTTTTTTAAAAAAAAAAATTGACAACTCAGGCAACTCGCCTAGCGATTTGGGCGAGTAGACCCAGGTATCACCAGGTTGACTCTTCCCTTGAGCCAGACATTGAACCAGATGGACTGGGGTCCAGTTGACCCGTTTTCCATTCGGACCGTTTCGATTTTTTGTCATTGCAAATTATGATTAATATAATATAATATAATTATACAAAATTATTCACCTATAATCCTAAAATAGAGTAATATTTAAATAAAAAATATTAATCCATAAGTACTACAATAAAACAACAAAAACTTAATCTACAGATGAAATCTACTACGTATAACACACAACGCCATTATATTTTATCAATAACCAATTGTTTGGATAGATTTTTAAACAAAAATTATTGTTCAATAACTTCACTGAATGTTTTCTTTGATCTTTCTATATCCTCTTTCATATGACTTCATACTTTTGATCAATCCTCCATAAGTAAATAGAATATTTATGTATAAACCACAATTCATCTTACAAAATAGAGTTATTAAAATGTAAGTATGGTGCACGACTATTTTTTTTAACTCATTTTAGGCCTAGTAAGAAAAGGAAAAATAAAAAAATCTAACCTCATGTATTCATAAAAGACTCTTAATCAGATTGATCAAATGAGTTTTTTTTTTTTTTTTTTTTTTTTGCCAATCTCAAATATGGTTTTAATAGTAAGGTTAAGTACTCCTCTTGTCGTAAATGCCAAACGTAGTTTAGAAGTGAACCATCAATCAATCATCAATGTTTTTTTAAAAACATGTAATACCTTATTCATAAGAAAACAAAACCGGTTGGTTTGAATCCATTAATCAATAAATATAATTTATTATATTCTTACAATTAGTAAATGTTTGTTTTGATCATAAATATAAGACATTGTTTATTTTATCTTCTGTATTTATCATTTTTCTAATATAATTTATCTAATTTATAAATTAATTTATAATATAATGTTACACGTAGATATTTTAGAGATATCATCTCTCATATATTATAATTAAGTAATGGCTTAGTTTCTTTAATCAACTCAAATTTGATAAATGAGTGTTACATTAAGAATCAAATGCTAAAATTTAACTTTATTGATGCTCCCTCAACTATAATCAAGGAGGAGAGGGAATGGAGAAATTAAAAAAGATTATTAGGGTATTTTAGAAAATACATATCATATTAATTAACTTTTTTAATATCTAATCAAATTAGGTAAATATGTCTTATATTAAGGACCGATGGAGCAATTAAATATTTAATAATAATTTTAAATTTGATCAAAAATAATAATTTTTAAATATTATTAACTATGATTTAATAAACGATATGAATATTTAAATATTATTTTTATTTTATAATTTTTATAATTTAAAATTATTTAAAAATTCATGTAAAATAAAGGGCAAAATAATATTATTTAAAGTATTTTGGTTGAAAAACATTAGTTGTATGTTTGGATTAGTTTTTGGAGAATCGTTTTTATGATTTACGAGATAAGTATTTGAGAGAAGTTTTGTCTCGATTTGAGAAAAAAAGTTTTTAAAACCACGGTTTGAGGCTTACCCAAACACACGCTAGGCAAAATATGTTGAGAATATTTGATGAGAGAATTATGGAAAAGGGGTAGAGGGTAAATTGGATAAATGATATGAAATCCAAGGTCATCAAAGTCGAGAACAAAGTCGTGGTCAAACTCGCATAATAAACTCATAAGAATTTATTATTATCAATAAATAGTTATTGATAGTGTATAATTAAATAAATAAAATATAAAAAATAGCAACAATTTAATTTAAAAATATTTTAAATTCAAATACTTGAAATTAGATTCATCAATATTCATAATTTATTCGTACTCAATGGAGAAATTTCTATAAAATTCATATATACAACAAATGTGTATGACTAGATTGAAAAATTTAGTATTATTTTATAAGTAAGTTAATACGATTTTGTAAGATAGAAACGTAAAAATGGCAAACTTGGTGCATATACTCGTAAATGTAACCAATTTTACAACTAACACTAATTTAACAGTGACTCGACACGATTTTTAGCATGTTTAAGATCACTTATAAATGCTTATAAGTGATATAAATGCTTATTACATAAGTTGAGATAAAATTTCTCTCACATACTTACCTCGTATATTATAAATCACGATTTATAAACACTTATAAATCAAAAATAAATTATTTCAAATGAACATAAAATAAGTTAGAAACGTAAAACAAAAAATATGAAAAATCAACTTTTTTTTTTGCCACATATAAAAAATCAACTTATAAATTTGACAACGATAATGTGTGTGTTTGTTTTACCAATTGAGAGGCTAATCGTATGAGAACAGTGGATGAATTGGGTTTAAACAGTAACTCATGCTTGCAGCCCTGTTTGTTTCACCGATGAAATTTAAGTGAGAATAAGTAAAAGTCACCGATTGGGCAAAGCAGGGAAATGAAGCTTTTCTTTGCTTCAGCCCAAATGAGACCGTTGGATAGCATTTATGTGCATGTGTGTGTAAAATAATATTGATATGAGTATTTTCATATTTTTGGGGATCAATGAAGTACTCAAAATCACTTCTAATCACAAAACTTCTTTTATGAAAAATGTTCTAAATAATTTTCTCTTTCTTTAGATAGTAATCTTCTGCTAATTAGAGAATACTTTGGGATAAGAGTTTAGGAAAGTTTTGAGTTTTGTTAATATATGACTGTAGAAATATAAAGAATAATTAATAATTAATTTTAATCAGTTTAGATTTATTATTTAGTTGTTTTATGATTTTATAATCAATTTTTTTATAAACATATCATAAATTAGTTTCTATATAGTGTTTTTACCCATTAAATTTAGTTTAAATAATTTATTTAAACTAAAGGAGGTATTATTGAGGTTTTAATCAGTTTATTTTGTTAGATTTTGAGTTATGTGAAAATATGAGTTAGGATTTAATATTTAAATTAGAGTTTGATATAATTTTAAAGATTTAAACTTGAGGTGCACAATAGAAAAGACTTTTGGAGTGTACCGATTTAAATTACAGTTTGATACAATTTTATTACAATTGTATCATTACCAAATTTTCAAAGTTAATTTTTGAGAAAATTGTGAAAATATCCTTCCGTGTGTAGATATCTTCCTAGGTCCCATTGGCAATTAAGTTGCCAATGAGGACTTTTTTCACAATGATTCCTTCATTTTTTTATTTTTCATAATTTTTAAAATTTTTTCTCTTAATTAATACAAAAGTCACTTATGTAAAAGTCAAACCAAACATCATTCACTTTTACATAAGTTACTTATTCAATCGTTAATCCAAACACTCATCATTTTATCGAATCTAACTTTTTTCCAATCTTAAAATTCCATAAATTTAAATAAAAATAAGTTACTTATCCAATTACCAAAACAAATACACTCAATAAAATTTCGTTTGATCGGGATTTTGGAAAATTTATCCCAAGGAACGAGTTTATAACCATTTTATAAGCGCAAGCAAACTTATTTGACTGCCGACTAAATCCAAATAGGCACCAAGTAAGTAAGGATGGTAGGATACGGACGAATAGTTCAGTTTCTGACACGCCTGTGAAGGAGTGGTCGGTGTTCGACAAGTGTTCACTCTAACGTTAATTTTCTTGCTCCTACGTCTGAGCTCTCCCTGCTTCAAAACTGCCAGTTACGACGGCCTGCAATTACTTCTTCCTTAGGCTTAGGGTTGTGCTCCTCACCCTCCAATGTCAGCCTTTGCTTCTCCGATCACCGCCGACGACGACGACGACCATTCAGATAGTCGGTTCTACGCCTCCGACGCCGATACTGTTGCGTCCGATAAGCCCGATAACGGTCAGAAAGATTTCTCCGTTGATAAATTTCTAGTGATTCTCGTTCTTTATCCTTCTTTATTCTTTACTTTCTTTTCAGGTTATAATCTTTACATACTCGTCTGATCATTTTCTTGCATTATAATTGCACTTCATTAGAGATAAGGGTCAGAAAGGTTTCTCGGTTGATAAATTTCTAGTTTTTTTTTGTTCTTTATTCTTCTTTCAAATTATCACGCTTTACTTTCTTTTTCGGTTGTAATCTTTACATTTTCTTCTGTTCATTTTCTTGCATTATAATCGCACTTTAGTAGAGATATGCTCTTGAAGTGTAAAGGGTAGGAAGGAGTACGCGTGAGTTGTTTAGCAAATAGAATTGAGTTTTGCGTTATCAGAGCGTGGAGAGTTCTATGCGATATAGATGTTAGTGTTTTGCATTCTCAAAATCAAACAAATTAGTTGTATTAGCCTTTGATCTTAGTATGAGATGCCAGAAAGAGGTTGAAACCGATAATAATATCGAATTCTTCCGCATTTCAAATCTACAGAGTCGATATAATTCTTGAATAGGCAGGTAAGTCCCAAAGTCAATTGAAATCCTAATTTCACAAACTCACCTTTGAGTTTTGAGGTGGTTGAAACCTATAGCGGGGATGGAAACCATGAATGGTGGACGTTTGGTCAAAGAACCAACGGCAGAAGCAAGTCAGACCCAAGTCAGAGCCAACAATAAGGAAAGAAGTTGACAGGATTGTCATGGAAAGTTGATTTGCATTCTTGTAGCTGGGCTGAGCCTGGAGTTGAAGTTTATCAATCACTTTATCCCTCAAAGCAATTTCTGAATTTTCTTGTTTACTTTCAATTTCAAGATAATGCTTTCTTCTTGCTTACACTCTAAATTTTCCCAAGTCTTTCTCTGTATGGCAATATAGAGAATCCACTTTGATAACATGAACATCTTCCATCCATATCAAATGTGCTATCAGGAGACTTGACTATGAGTGTTTGATAGATTCATTGAGCTCCTATTGGGTGGTTCCTTTATTGCCTAAATTCGAATAGATCCATTTCTCCCATTTACCCAACTTTACTAGTGTGGAACATGAAGTTATTGCGAATGTTGTTCAAGTTACTTGACTATTTTAGGAAAATAACGTGACCTATGGGCACCAAGATTTTGGAAATTAAATTAGCATTGAATTGGTTCCCATTGATTTTTTTTCCTTGATCAACTCTATAAGAAAAGTGACCCCAGTTATGAGTCATGATATGAATGTCCATTGCTGTTACTAGAATAGTAGCAAGAAAAAGATATTGGCATTTTCCAGCAGTGACATTGCTTTGGAATACATTGTGTGGAGTTTTTGATGGACGTCTGAATCTTTGTCGAATTTATTCTTACATTGTCCAGCAGTGACTTCCACGTACCTTTGGAATACCTTATATGGTATTTTGGATGAACATTGGGTATATCCCGGTACATTGGAGCAGTTTCTCCTGATTCATTTCAAAGGTTTTGGCTACAAGAAAGAGAACACTATTGTGTGGGGCCATATGCACCTTATGTAGGATATTATATCTTCTGCTGGATTATGTGCCACTTCTGCTCTCAGCTGCTTTGAATTGGTATTCCTCTATAACACGTGTTTCATTCTTCAGTTCAACATTCCATTATTATCTTGTAGGAGGCAGTGAGGTGCTTTGATTCTGTTATTGCATGTCCTGATTTGGAGATGATTATTTCCTTTTATATGTTATTAGGTTTTATCTTTTTATCTTTTTTCATATTTTTTTAAAAAAGATTTGAGTTCAGCCATGAGGTCTGTGAGGCCAGAATGGAACTTGATATCAGTTTCACCTGCAGTTGGAAACCTTGAAGTGACATCACCATCTTCTTTGCCTCTTATGGAAGGGAATGCAGCCATGTCTAAAGTTTCTGTTCCTTCATACAATGAACCTACAATTAGAAAGAAGGATTTTCAACTGAAACGTAAATGTTCAAGTAGTCCAGAATCAAGAAAAAATCAAGGGTTAGAAACTTATGTTGAAATTGCTGGATCCTTTTTACAGAGGAAAACCTTTGGAGGATATAGTGAACCAAGTTGCAATTACACTTCATATTTATGTGGTGTTAACAAGGATATACGGTCTGGGCCTTCTAGGTCATTTACAGATTTTGGAAATGATGGGACTATTGACCTGCTGAGAGATTGCTTTGTTGAGAAGGCTAGTAGTGATAAAAATCATGTAAAGCATGTTAGGCAGTTGAACATGCAATCAGGAGATGCTATGAGCCCAACAACATCAAGGTTTGGCCAGTCTCGTTTAGTCTGTTACATTATGTATACTCATTGTTGTGTGCCCTTAACTCATTTTACATAGCAATAAGATCACTTAATTTCTGACTGTTAGGTTTCCCAGGAATCTTTCTCCTCTCTTGAGGACAAGAGAGCTGCCTCCCTGTGATGAGATTAAAGTTGGAAACAAGGATCGTGCAAACATATGTGCCTTTTATGCCAAAGGATGGTGCATCAAGGGTAATTCTTGCAGTTTTGTTCATATAAAAGATCCTGAAATTAAATCTGGCCAGCAGACTGAAGGAGAATTGGTTAATCAAAATTGGAAGAGAGAAGTCCAACAAGAGGAAGGTACATTATGTACTTGTATAGTAAGGTTGTTCAGGAATCTGCTTTGTAAGTATCTTTCTAATGAAAATATTGTCCTGTAACAGGTATTGGAGATGATGTTAAGAGATCAAGGATGCCTGGTACTCAAGTTCCATTGGCTGCTATGCAAGAAAGAACATCTCTGTATTCATCTGAATTTCCCTTCAACCCAATAATCCGGAAAGAAGTAGGCCCAACCTGGCATCCAAATAAAAGCTGGTCTGTCTCTTCTTTCCCTTCCAGTCTAACCCATACAGAGGGAATGACTACCACTCAAGCTGAGAATCATTCACCTAATTTAAACATGGCCACTCACCTTCCAACTACATGTATGCCGTTGTCCCACCATATTCCTTCCCGATTGGGATGTTCATTGTCTTTTAGTGGATCTTTAATGGAAAGTTCTATAGATTCTCAACAATTTTTGAACAGCAGCATGGCATGTCGTGACAGCAGATCCACTTTCTCTGGTCCTGAAAGGGAAGGCTTGGCTCTAAGTAGTTCGTTTGGGGTTCCACCACACCCAACTGGATGTAAATTAAAATTATCTTCATATGATTGGGAGCCATCTGTACCTTTCAAACCATCTTTTTTTATTACTTCATCGAGTGGATCATCTGTTGAAGATCATAAAGACCCATTTCATGGTAGTGTAGAGATACCCAATATAGGGGATGGATCCTTGAAAGCTTTCATTTTGTCTCAAAGGTCATCCATTCAGACTTCATCTCAGGTTCCTACAAATGCTGAGTTTGTTGAAGCTGCAAATCAGGGATCAGATCTTCATGGTGCCAACAGTTCTGTATCTTCTCATAATAGATGTACTAAAACTGAGCTGGAGAAGAGTTGTGTTCCTCATGAAAAAGGTTTTGTTACAACTGAAACAGCTAGAACAGCAGCAAGATATCTAAATTGCAATGTTGGAAGGGTCGTCATCGAACTCAATACCTTTGAAGGTGTTAAAAATACACGAAAAGAACAAACCGAGGGTGTTGCTAGACCTCGAGTTGAAGTAACAGAGTACAAAAAACAAAGAGTAGACAGAGATAAGAAAAACTGTGAAATGGATAATAATCTTCAGAAGGATGTTGGCATGCAGATAGAAGCAGTGGAACTGAGGAATTTCCGTTTCGCACTTGTTGATCATGTGAAAGAGATTTTAAGACCAGTTTGGCATGATGGTCACCTCAGCAAGGATGTGCATAACATGATTGTTAAAAAATCAGTTGATAAGATTATTAGCACCTTACAGCCTCTGCAAATTCCACCAAACGAGGAATCTATCAAGAAATACCTTTCTTTTTGTCACGTGAAAATTGCAAATCTGGTCAAGGTAAGTGCCCTTTTTTCCCTTTAGATAGTAGTGTTGATAAGATGTGAATGAACTTCACCTTGATATATTACAACCATTTTTCTTATTTGCAGGAATATACCAGTATACATGGTGAGGTTCGATGAGGTCACCCACATTATCTTTGTTGTACAGTTTGCTAGCAGTGTGTATGATCCAAATGTTCATAAACTGTTATCTCATGGACCCAAAAAGGAAGGCTTTGTTGTACAGTTCGCTAGCAGTTTGTAAGGAATATTGAATGCTCCTTCAAGAACTTGCTCAGTTGCTTGTTCCATTATGGAGTAAACTTGTAGGGAATGGATAATCTGTAAGTTAGCTGATAGATTTACAATCTTTCATCTACTTCTTGATTCTCTAGTATATGAATAGAATGCTGATAAACTATTCCAATGAGGTAGCACTTATGATTTATATTAGGGTTAAGGTGCAATTTTAACCACTTTTTTCTGAGGGGTGTCTAACACAAATAAGTTTTAGAAGAGGTAAAAATAACAATAAATAATTTAAAATGGTACAACTTCAACAAAACTGTTAAATTTTTTCAAACGACGTTTGGGGTTTTCTTCTCTTATGATTTAATGCCGTTTAGTCAAATTTAACAGTTTTGTTAAATTTGCATCTTTTTAAATTATTTATTATTATTTTTGCCCCTTCTAAAATTTATTTGTGCTAGACGTCTCTCAGGAAAAACTTAGTTGTTAAAATTGCACCTTAACGCTTTATTGCCCTTTATATTACAATAAAGCGTTTTGAAATTCATGATATATTACAGCCTCTTAGACGGTGAGAATTTGCAGCGTATATTGACTTTACTAGAGTTATTACACAGTAGAGCAATCATAAGTCAGGTTAACTTTCTTGAGTTTTTCAATGGTACATCATAGTCCTTGTAATAATTGACATTTTTCATAATCTCGTCTTGTTATATATAATGGTTATTATTTTTAACCGTTAAGTATTCTTGAAGGATATATAATTGTTCTTTGTGAAGACCTGTCAAATATTACTAAATAAATATTTTTTTCAGAATCATGTTTTCTTATATATGACGGTTATTATTTTTAACCATTAAATATTCTTTAACAAAAATATTTAGGAATCATACTTTAGGAACCGTCATGTATTTGTAATTTTCAATGATTTATGTAGGGTTTCATGTTACTTGCAATTTTTAATGCTATTCTTAACGTATTGGAAGGATATAGAGGGATCTTTTGTCATCATCATAGCTGATTGTGTTGGATCATTCGATAGGACCGATCTGGCTTTTATGGGTTGGGGTGAGTCTTTTATCTACATGAAATTTAGTGTGTTTGGTATTGTTTATTGGGATCAATAATCACTTATTACGTAAGTCGAGATAAAACTTCTCTCACATACTTAGCTCGTATACCGTAAATCACAATTTATAAGCATTTATTGTCTAAAAATAAGCTATCCCAAATGAGAACTTAATCAGCTGACTAACTACCTGGCATCCTGGCTTAAGCTTGTGGGGACTAGACCTGAGTGAGTTGAGTTTACATATGACAATATTTGGAGGATATATGCAATTTGTTTTGTATAATTAAGTTGTTTGTTTTCTGTGAAACAAATGCTGAGCTTGGCAGACTAGACCTCGGTGCTCTTCACCCGTAATATGTGCGTGTGTATACGATCAACCCTGTAACTTGTATATCTCATGGAGGTAGAAGAAAGTAGAAGAGAGAATGTACATACACTGATAAATGAGAATTGCATCATTCCTGTTCAATATCTCCCTTTCGAAGTTATATGAGGAACTGATTATTTCATTTATTGCTATGGTTTGGCTGTGCTTGTGGAATATTAATCTTAAGTGTTGATTTTTTACCCTAAAAGTAGATTTTGTTATCTACTGACAATGTAATTAAATTTGATCTACTGAGTGTCAGATCAAATGAGAAATAAATGAAGCTGGAAACGAGCCTTAAAACAAACAAGTAATCAGAAACTCATTTAATATGACATCCATTTCCCTCCCTCCCTCACGCACACACACACACAACTTTCAGTGATTAATAGAAAGAATACCCATTTACAAGAAGCCTTATTTCTTGATCATATATCATATAAAACTGCTCCTAGACTAGAAAAGTGGAATTTTTTGACTTAAGGTATAGAAATAAAGAGAAATGAATGCATATATAGAGAATCTATAAACCTTAGTGTCAGTGAACTTTGGCTTTTGGCTTAAAGGCATGGCAGTTCCTGCATGGTGACACCAAAGTTTTGAAAAACTTCCTACCAAAAGACTTGTTTCTTGGTCTTCTTCCTTTCTCAACCCCATCAAATTTCCTTGTATTCCCAGAACCCACTCTGTGTTCATTGCTATGATGAGCTGATAATAATGAACTCAAGGATGAATTGTGATGATGATGATGATGATCTGTGTGATTTGGTTGAAATGAAATGGCTTGTGCTTGACCTTGCTCAATGGAAATTAGCAGATTAGCAGGTTTTGGTTTGGTCTTCTTCATTGAGTTTGCTGCTGCAGATTTTGGGGCTGGTTTAGTCACAATAAACTCAAATTCTGGGCTCTGATTTGTAGTCTGATCATGTTGTTTGGTCTGGTTTAGAGGAACAGAAGGTGATTTGGATTGCTGGTCTTGAATGGAGACAAGGTCACTGAAAGAGAGTGAGTCTGGTGAAATGTTATCAGCTGCAAGAACATATGAAGGAGGCTTGCTTCCATTGAAGGTTCCCATGGATATTAGGGATTTGTGATCAAAGTGGCTATGTGGGCGGAAAATTTTATATGTAGAAAGTGGCCGCAGGTTGAAAGCATCTTTCGATCATTTTGTTCTGTCCAATAGATCCTTTTGCTTTATTTTTTTGGCCGTCTTAAAGAGGTTCCTCTTTTTTTGACTTTATTATTATTTTCAAATCTAGAAAATGAGCCTTAGGTAACGATAAATATTGTTGACATGAGATATGGGAGTCATGGATTTAAATTCTCGAAATAACCTCTTCATTTATGAGATAAATCTGTGTACATCAATCCTTTTTATATCTCACTTGATAGGAGCTTTGTGTATTGAGATTGCTCTTATTTTATTATCTTCAAATCAAAAAACAGTACTCCCTCCTTTCCTATATACTTCTAAGGCTTTTTTAACCAAATTGTGGGATTCTAAAAAACAATTAAAATTGGTTAAAAGTAATAAATATGTAGGAAGTATTATTTTTCTACAAAAATGTCTTTATTTCTGAATGAGTAAAAGAGTAATAATAAAAAAAATGATGAAAGAGAATGTATGGGGGAATGATAATGTGAGAGAATAAAGGGAACAAGTCAAGATTTTAATTAATGTGATGTATGAAATAAATTGAGGGTAAAATAGATAAAAATACATTTATTATGTAAATCAGACCTTATGGCAAGAGACAACTCCATTCAAAAAATGTAACATCATGTACATAATCGGAGGGAGTATAAGCCATAGTTGATTCAAATCAAACCAAGTCAAACACATAGGTATAAAGTTCTCTTGGCATTAATTTTTTTTTATTTAAATATGAATATAAGACTCAAATTCCGGAGCTTCGAATTTTGAGTATTGTATACAATTGCTGAACCACTACGAACTCCCGAGCATCTAGACCATGCCATGGGTTAGGCATTAAAATATGGTTCGATATGGTGATAAGTAAGCAACCACTTCGATTGGCCAAAAAAAAAAAAAAAAAAAGGGAACCACTTCGATTAATCAATCTTCATGAGTTACTTTTAATTCTTTTTCTTCGTTGATATTAGATAAGAGTGAACAATTTTCAATGGGTTTAATTTCAATTGTTTAATCATAGAAGAAATAAATATAAAATACTATGCCAATCTTAAGCGTTGATCTTAATCTTAAATGTAAAAGTTATTTCCCATATCTGTTAATATTTTCTAATATACTTCTATTAATGTTCATTCAACAATAATTAAGTAAGATTGTAAGAGAGATAGAGGGAATTAAGGAAGATGATTAAGATATTTTAGAAAAAGAATACCATATTAACTAATTTAATTACTTTAATCTACTCAAAATAGTTAAATATATCTTAAATTAAAAACTAAAGGGAGTAAAACAAATTCTAAACTATATGTCATCTTAAAAATGATTATAGTTTCTTTACGAAAGATTGAATTTGAATAATCCACAACATAAATATGAACATGATCTTGAATAGATATATATGTCTCATGTATTTTTCTTGCGGGAGCACTAAATCTAGTTTTGACTTTTGGGAAACAATAACATTTATTACACAATAATAAATTGTTTAATGCAAGGCATTCAAGATTCTTACATCCCAAATTCTTTTGTTTTTTTAAATGACCGAAACACATTCCAAATTCAGGTTTTAGAGCGTAATGGTCACATAAATAATTTTAGTATAATCTCCATTACCAACCCATAAAAATCTTGGGAGAATTACATTCAGATCCCAAAGAAGATGAGAAATGAAGAAATGGTCCCTATAGATTACAAAATGAAAAAATGGTCCCATGGAGTTGTTAATACAGACTCCTAGAGTTGTTAATGAGTTGTCAATACAGGCTCATGGAGTTGTTAATGGGACAATTTTTTCATTTTGCAATCTACAGGGACCATTTTTTCATTTTTTCTCTTCCATGGGACCTAAATATAATTCTCCCAAAAATCTTTAATTTTCTACGACCTCATATATGCAATGGCAAAATACATTAAAAGGTTCTCATGTATAAAAAATGTCTTCTTTGATTTGAACTTGTACCCATTTGACCCCTAAGCCGAATGTGGGGTGGAGATTGGTGGATATTACAAAGGAAGAGGAATATAAAATAAACCAAACCCTTTGTCAATGTCTATTTCAAGTCTCAATCAACTTAAAATGATACAAATCCATTTACTTAAAATTTTGTTTTTTTCCTGAGTTTGTACCTCTAATGCTTAAATTCATCCTGAATTGGGTTTTACCGGTTGATCCTTCGAGGTTTGTAATCATGCCGATGAAGAAAATTAATATTCCCTCTTTGTCCTAAATGCATAAGATAATTAAAGAGTTTGTCGTCATCCTAAATGTAAGACCTTAATCAACTTTATTTCATAAATTTATAATTTTTTAAATTATTCCTATTACTTACATGTATTAAAGGGGTTTAATTACATATTTACATCAATAAAAGTATATTTCACTTAATCACTTATAAAAAAATGGGTTAAGGTGCAAATTTGTTTCAGAAATTTTTGTAGAGCAGTAATGTTACTTGGAAGTTTTTTCACATTCAATTTCACCCCAGAAGTTTCAAAACATAATAATGTTACCTTATATAATTAAAAAATTAATGTTGACAATTAAAAAATTGACATTAACCGCTAATTTTTTAATAAAAAAAAGGCAATATTGCTCCATTTTAACATTTCTAGGATAATATTGAACATTAAAAATATTCCAAAGTAATATTACTCCTCAGCTAAAACTGACAGGCCAAATTTGCATCTTAACCCTAAACTTAGAGTAGCTTTCAATGTAAATGGTTGAATGAGGTATCGAGGGAAAATTAGAGGAACGAATAAATATTTTTTTTACATATAATTAACTTAACAAATTTCTTTAATATCTGTAAATTAGTTAAATAACTCATCTATTTACTACGAAAAAAATATTTAATGTAAAATAATTTATAAATAGACACATTATTGACATAAAACATGTATGATTTATTAAATTCTGCGTGATGCAAGAAAAAATGTGTGTAGTTATATTTTTGACGTTATAGCCAAATAACACTAAACATCTCTCTTAACCTTATTTTTAAGTATGGTTTGTGAGTTCGACCCTCTACTACGAATATGATGTGCATATTGGTGGTGTGAGTTATGACCAAAAAAAAAAAAAAAAGTTAAGAAACCTTGATAATTTTTTTAAAGAACAAAGTTATTCACTTTACTTATTCCCGATTTTTATTAGACTTATCAGTACATTTTTTATAGGAACTACTTGTTAAGTTTAGGGAAGTAACTACAAATTCATTCAGAATTACAGCTATTCTGAAATTCTATTATAAATTTAGTAGAAATTTTATAAATTCTATTCATAAGCTCTTAAAATTTCATCATCATAATTTTGACTGTGTATCGAATATTGACGATAATTTAGTTTGTCTTAATTAGATTTTTAACACCTAAATCTTTGTGCTTTTATTTTATAAACAGTATAGTTTTGTAGAAATTTTATATTTTATATATTGATACTAATTAGTGTTGTGGGTATCCTTTGTAGGGAACTTTAATATTATTATTGATTGATATTTATTTTGATAAAAAAAGGGACTAGATTTTATGCTGCTAATTAATCGAATATAGTCGATTACACACACACACACACACACGTGTATATTTTGTCTTCACCGTTGTGGTTTTTCACCTGACCTTGGAATACCGACGGTTGTGTTGAACCAAAGGGCAAGGAATCCAATGATGGGTGACGTTAATAATTTGATGGCGATCTTCTAGAAAGAGTGTCCATGTTTAGTTCATAATATTCACCGATTTATTATTTTAAATATGAATAATAAATTATTGTGTTTTGGAGCCAAACTTCTTATGTATAGATCAATCCAATCAAATTAAATCCGCTTTTTAAAAATCCTCAAGCCTCAATAGTTACTATTTTATTCATTAAAATTCATACAACAAACTGATCCAGAAGAAGTTACTCAAATTGATTTGAATGTTAATTCTATTAGGGTACGTAATCCATTATATAATCAAATGTTTTCTATGCTCCCTCTAATTGGTGACTCAAAACACTTATTTATTTTATAAACTCAAAAAAATTATCAACACAAAGGATATTGAATATATATATATATATAAAGTAAAAAATTTAGATGAGTTAAATATTAGGTTTTTAACAAAGTCAGGTGATATTTCATGACTTAAATGTTTACATAAGTACTCATAACATTACTACATAATCGTGCATATATAACGCTTAATAGATAATTGTGATAACAAATAACCGTTATATATGTCGAGATGGAGGTTGCGTAAAAATATATAATACTAAAACATAACGGTTGAATATGCGCACTGTTATGTATTAAGAGGTGGAATTCACCAAAACAAAAATATAACGGTTGTAATTATTAGTCATCACATATTTAATGACAAAAATGACGGTTCTTTTAAAACAATTATCATGTAATACTTTCAAACGATTTGTCTTCTAATTTTATATCAAAAAAAATAAAAATATAACAGTTATAACAAATAATCGTAAAGTATGATTTTTAAATACTTAACGGTTAAAAACAATAACCGTCACATATAAGAAAACAGGATTATGAAAAAAAATTTATTTGACAATACTTGACGTTCTTCACAAATAACCGTTATTTGTTCTTTAAGAATAATTAACTGTTAAAAATGATAACCATAGTATATAAGAATACGAGATTTTGAAAAATATCAAATATAAGAAGATGAGATTTTGAAAAATTTTATTTGACAATATTTGACAGTTCTTCCTAAAGAACCATTATTTATTCTTTAATAAACTTAACTGTTAAAAATAACAATTGTCAAGTATAAGAATGTGGGATTTTGAAAAATATCAAACATAAGGGAAAAAAAATTATTTGACAATATTTGACGGTTCTTTACAAAAAACGATAATAATCATATATAAGAAAGACAGAATTCTGAAAAATATCAAATATATGGAGATGAGATTCTAAAAAATGTTAAATATAAGAAGACGGGATTCTAAATAATTTTATTTGACGCAACTCTTGCAACTCAGTTTCAAATATTTTTTGAGCTTCCCTTGGGTCTCATACTCCTTTTTGGATGGGTTTTTCTCTACCGATGTGGGTCTCATCCTCCACCGTTGCCATAGCTCTTCAGTCTGCAGCTATTTCCTCTCGTGATTTTTCTCCCTGTAAGCTTTCATTTTTTTTTTCAATTAACATTTTTAGTTTTATTTTAATTTATTTTTATATAACAAGAGCTTGCTAGTTGAGGCTAAGGTCACCGGGAGAGATTATTTAAGAAGAAGAATCATAAACCAAACATGATATCTAATTTCTGATGATAGCCATTGGAGCAAAGTAGAAAGCACGGAAAAAATGATAAGGTAAAATGTTGAATTTTTTTTGTTGTTGGTTTATTATGGTGAAAATAATTCTGATTACACTAATTTGTATGGACTAAAAATCAATAACAAATGTTTCTCATAATTTTTAGCAATTCAATCACGATCTACTTGAATATTGGTTAATTCCTCAATTTTGAATATCTTACATTTCTAAACTTTAGCAGCCAAATTAGGTTTGTTGACTCAAGATTTGCTCAAGTTTTTATATTTACCAATTTTTACTATATATATATATATATATCCTGATTTTCATATTTATATTCAGAGATTTGCTCAAGTTTTTATATTTACTTATTTTTACTACATATATATTATTATTTTCCTATTTATATTACCTTTTGGCAGTTAAAGGATATGTGATGGGAACTTTGGAAGCAAACGTAAACAATCTACAACAAAGGTATAGGAGAATATTGTAGATTTTTTTATTCATAAATTTTCTTCTAGTATTCAAAAAATTATAAAATAGGTTCTATTATGAGAGTGTTTAAGGGATTATTTTTTCTTAAATTGTACATTGTTTAATGTATTGAATTTTAAATACAATAAATATATTTTTTATTTAATATTATTATCTTGTTATTATCAATGATTATGTTTTTTTTATACAAAAGGAAAGCATAAAACAAAACTAAAAAATAAACACAAAACTAAGATAGCTGCATAACGCTAGCCAACGTGTCAGGGCCCATAATGGTCAAACCAGGGTAGTCGTTCAAAGCTGTTTTGGCAATTAAATCAGCTCTAGCATTCAAATTTCTCTCTCTATATTCTATCATCACAACCCAGTCGCGTCGTAGCATTTCTTTCGCTTCCATGATGAGAGACCAATCTTCGTGAAGGTCAGAAATATCATTCAGAAGAAGATGTATCACTTCCTGAGAGTCACTTCTCAATCGAACCAGTCTATAACCTCCCTCCCATGCTCTCTTCAAGCCCAATAAGCAACCCCAGATTTCTGCTTCAAGAGATTCACCATTATCAAGCCTTAGACGAAAACCTTCCAATATACTTCCATTACAGTCAATAATAATTCCTCCACATGCACATTTTCCTTGGCACGGAGAATAAGCTCCATCGACCTCTACAGTAGTATAACTTTCCACATTATGAAATGTAGAGCCTTCAACTTGAACTTGATTGTTTGAAAGCTTTGTATATTTAATCCTATTCGTAGCTTCCATAAAGTTTCCTAGGATTGCCCTAGCCTTAGCATTAATTTGATTGAGATCCATGCTCGGACAAGAGTGAATCCTCTCATTACGATCCCTCCAAATGAGCCAACAGATTATAACAAAGAGATATTTCCATTGTTCCATATCAAGCCCATAAGAATGTCACATATTCGCCTGGAACTAGGTATGAATATTACCCGAGAAGAACCTGTCATAGACCGTTGGGTGAATGACTTTCTCCCAGATGTTCCTAATGTCCTTGCAATCTCTAATTGCATGAATTTCATCTTCCATGAACTCTTGACAACGGTCGCAACGGCCGTTAGGATGAAGCACTACAAAAAAAATGTTATTTAGTAGCGGTTAAAAATATGTATTAGTAGTGGTTCTAACATCACTCCATCTTCCTTCTAGAGAGACCTCTTCGTGAGAGAGAACCTTATATGCCGATCGCACCGCGAATGAACCATGCTTTTCAAATTTCCAACGAGCTCTCTCTATACCATCCCTGTATGTAATTAACTGAATACCTTCTTGAACCTTAGGCCAGTTTTGTTTAATTCCAGTCCAGGTGTTGGATCCTGGTTTTTTGGAGTTAATTCGAGGTATGAGATCATCACCACAACCATACTTGCTTCTGATAACTTTAGCCCATAGAGAATCTCGCTCTTTAATCAATCCCCACCCAAGCTTCATCATATAAGCTCGATTCTATTGTCTAATATGCTTCATACCTAGACCCCCTTTTGTTTTCTCAGTACAAACCTTATCCCACGCCACTAGATGCATTTGTCTTCGTTCATCTGATGAACCCCAAAGGAAATTACGTGCCTTCTTTTCAATATTTTCACAAACAGATGCTGGTAGGTTGGTCGTCTGCATGTTATAAGAAGGCATCGCAGCTATGACTGATTTAACTAATGTATCACGGCCTGCAAGAGAAATTCTTGAGGCATGCCAACTGCTTAGCCTATCTTTAACTTTATCAACCAGATGCTGGAAAGTTTCAGTAGTAACACGATCATGGTGTAAAGGCACACCCAAGTATTTCCCAAGATTCCCTGTGATTTGGAAACCCAACTCCTCGCTCATTTGTCGTGCTCTATTATGATTAACATTTTTTGAGAAGAAGACTCTTGTTTTGTTTGCGCTCACTTTATGTCCCGATGCATTATAGAATTTATCCAAGCAATCCTTGATCGTCTCCACTTGGTCCATATTTGCCTCTGCAAAAAGTAACAAGTCATCAGCAAAAAATAAATGGGTAATAGGAGGACCATTGTCTGATTGGTTTCCATTGCTTAGTAGATATCTTATGTTGAATGATGTGAGCCAATTTCTCCATACATATCACAAACAAGTATGGTGAAATGGGATCTCCCTGTCTGATGCCTCGAGTTGGAGAGAACTCCTCTGCTCTACTACCTTCCCAAAGAATTTGCATAGATGGAGAAGAGATACAGGCCTTTACCACCTCTATAAGACTGTTTGGAATTTGGAGTTCCTCTGGCAACTCATAATGAAGTCCCAACGAACTCGATCATATGCTTTCTCTAGGTCTATTTTAATGGCCATAAAGCCCTTCTTTCCTTTCATGGTTCGCATAGAATGTATCACCTTTTGAGCAATCACAATATTATCAAAGCTGGATCTTCCCGATACAAAACCACATTGGTTAGGTGAAATAACCTAAGGAAGAAGGCATTTAATACGATTAGCAATAATTTTAGTAATAATCTTATAAATTATATTACATAAACTAATGGGTCGAAAATCACGAATAGTTTCTGGGTACTCCCTCTTAGGAATAAGCACAATGAAGGTATGGTTGATATCTTTTATTGATGTTGGATTCTCAATAGCACTCTTGACCACTTTGATCATAGAAGGACCTAGGATATCCCATTGACTCTGAAAGAAGAGAGCATTCAAACCATCCGGGCTTGGAGATTTCAGAGCCCCCATGCTGAAAACCGTTGATTTGATTTCCTCGCTGGATATATTACTCTGGAGACTTAATAAATCTGCTGGATCAATCCTTGGGAATGGGTAGATAGATAAATCTGTTATTCTTCCATTATTTTCCTCATGAAAGAGATTAACAAAGAAGTCAGTAGCAATATGCTTAATTTCGTTTGCATCATCGGTCCATTCACCCGAGTCGTTCATAATGACTTCAATTTTGTTTCTCCTCCTCCTACCATTAGCACGAGCATGAAAATATTTTGTATTTTTATCTCCCATAAAATACCAATTACACTTCGCTTTCTGAGCCCATAGAAGATCTTCCTGGATGAGGACTTCTTCCAATTCAAGCTAAAGCTTTTTCTGAAGCTGATCTATATATGAGGTAAGCCCTGTCAGTGAAGTAGAATTAGAAATCCCATCAAGTTGATTCATAAGTCTTCTTTTCTTGTGACCAAGGTGACCAAAAACATTATAACTCCATGTGCCTACTTTTGCAGTGAACTTTTCCACATTAAGCTCCTAGCAACGCTCTTGGTCCCATGTATCTTTCACCATTCTTGTAAAGTCTTCATGAAGAACTCATGAAGCAATAACCCGAAATGGCCTATCCTTTATTACGTAAGGCTCTTTGATTGTAGTTTGCAAGAGAATCGGTCTATGATCAGATTTAAACCAAGGAAGATGCCTGACACAAGCCTCATTGTATATATCCATGAACTTGTTATTTACTAAGACACGGTCAATTCGGCTCTCACACCCTTCTCTCTTCCAAGTAAAGAAAGGACCATGGCAGCCCAAATCCTGTAGCTCAAGATTCTCAAACCAACAACAAAATTCTTTATCAGCAGAAATAGGATGATAAGCCTTTGATCTTCGCTCATGTGATAGAGAGTAGCATTAAAATCCCCACCAATTAACCACGGCCAGGAGTTGGTAGGACATAGATTGTTTAAATCACACCATAACTGCCTTCTTCTAATCAGGTTAGTGCTAGCATAAACCGAAGTAATGAAAATTTTTTCATTTCCTCGCTCCACCTTCATATGAATAAATTGATTGTCTTGGTAATAGTGGAAACACTGTAACCCATGTCATTCCAAGCAAAACAAATACCCCTACGTAGCCCTTCAGCTTCAACAACGTCAAAATGATCAAAACCAAAATGACGACAATGAGGCGAATCTGAGCTAAGTTAGCTTTAGTTTCAAATAAGGCCATAAAATCAACCAGATATCTCTTCTTCATCTCTTGTATAAGCCCCGGCATTGATTTGGAGCTCGTACCCCTACTATTCTAGAGGAGACAATTCATGGAGCACTAATGGAAGGGGATGCATTGCTTATAGATCCCCAATTAACTTCAGTAGAAGAGGTTATTTCCAACCCTATTTTTTCCTCTAGATGCATTACGTCAATGGGCTCCTCCCTTCCTTCAGTAACCAAAACTTGAAATGGGTTAGGTGATTTTAGAAAATGAGGTCTCCCTTCTTGTGCTTCAGTATCCACAGGAATCCATCTTTTCTGAAATTTAGTTCCCTTCCCAAGAACATGGGAACCCCCTTGTTTTGCTGTTACATTTTTTGACTTTCTCGGCACATTTGGCGTATGTCTAGAAAACTTATCCAGATTATCACTTGAGAGATTTTTCCCTTTCTCTAACTCTGAATTTTTCTCCTTAATATCAGCTCCCATTAAATCGTCATTGACATGAGAGAATCTGCCCCTGCCTTGATGAGCAGTAACACTGTGATCTTTGTTTCCTGATTTGCGTTGCCAAGGTCGTTGCACCAGAGTCCATGTTCCCAGACCCTCCTTCTTTGACTTCGTGTCAGCACTAACCATTTTGGTTTCTTCCATAATCGTTCGAGTGTGTTTTTGATTCAAATCTGTAGCACCAGGAACTTCAGAAAAACTATCTACGCCCGTAGTCTCATTAACTTGCGGCATAGCTTTAGCCGAGTTAACCCCATTTTCAGAATTCGGAGTCATTGTCTTCTCTACCGTAGCTTGATCTATTACATTATCTGGACAAGAATCTTTATGATGACCATATCTCCCATACCCAAAACAAATTAGATGTAAACCCTCATATTCAATACATCGACGACGTCCAAATATGCTAATCGCTGATTTCAATCGTTTCTTAAGATCTATCTCAACACAAATACGAGCATACTTGCCTCGTTCACTTGTATAGGTAATACGGTCAATTTTTAATGTTTTTCCCACTAAAGAGCCCAATCTCTTCAGACTAACCACATTGAAAAATTCAAGAGGAAGCAACGGAATCCTTACCCAAACGGCTGTTTTCCTTTGCACTTCCGCACTCCATGGGTCGAAGTTTGGTCGCCAGCGCTGAACTACAAGATAATGATCCGCCACCATCCATGGTCCTTCTTGATAAATCCTTAACATGTCTTCCTCGTCCTCAAAAGACTCCACGAAGAACCCATTGTCAATATCCCTTGTTGTAAATGGTTTACTAGTCTGCCACAAGCGAGACAAAGTAACTCTCATTGCCCAAATAGGAATGTTCTTACCAAGGAGTTTGATAATCAGAGACCTCTTCCATGGTGCACACCATAACTCATATCCCTCTCTAGTAAACTTGAAAATTGGGCAATCCTCATTGTCAGAATCTTCTTGTACCTCCTCCTCGTCAGTCGTTTTCTGAAAGAAAACCTTGCAGTCCCCCAATATACTCAGCCCATGCATCATCAATAACACTGCTCCCTTTCTTGTCCTTCGAGACTTGTACATTTTCAGATCCAAGAAGTTTCTCCTTGAAAGATTGACCCTGATCTTTAAAATAGTCATCATCTTGATCATTTGGATCATCTGGACGACTATGCCTTACCTTTTTTTTTCACTCGCTTTAGCTTTTCACTATTTTCCATTTTCAATTTTCCTCACAAACAAGAAACTTCTCAGATCAGAATAGAACCGATGATCTGAAGAAAAAGAGACAGATCCGGAGGACGCAGATCACAGGAAATAAGACAGATCCGAAGGACGCAGATCCAGATTTCACACCAAGGAAATTTCTGCAATTTCTGCTTTGCGAAGATCTTCCGAGGAGAATAGAGAGTATCGCGGAGACTGAAGAGATAAGAGTAGCAAACGGAGGAAGTGTGGTGGAGACTGGAGAGGACGATCGGCGCTGCGGCGGCGACTACGCAGAGCTCAGGCAAGGTGGAGAGAAATAACGGTCATATTCTTCTCTCTAGATGTAGGAGTTATCAATGATTATGTTATGTCTTATATAATAAATATAAACAGTTAAAAAAATATTAAAAAATAACTATATGTAATAAAAAAGGCCAATACATTACGTTTATTAACAAAGAACCGATATACATGCATAAATATATTACGGTCTGTAGAGCCGGTAGTATGGGCTCAACCCGCGGGCTCAACCCGTGAGCCCGTGGGTTTTGACTGGTTAAGGTTGGGAAAATCCCAACCCGCAAGCACCGCATAACCTGCGGGTTAATGCGTGCCAGCCCGCGGGTTGGCGGGTTGGCCCGCCAAATTTTTCATTTTTTATTTACATATAATAATTTTACAAAACTTATAAGTTTTCCACTCTTATCTTGGTACCTCCCAATCCAAAGTAAAAAAATCTTAGCTTCTTCCCTTTTTCTTTAAACAAAATTATTATATCTTGGTTGCTTGAGGATGAATTTATGTTTTGTTAATAAACTTTAACAAATTTGATAACTTTATCTCTTAAATTTTAGGTTATGTTTTTAAATTTTTATAAAAGAAATGATTGATACTAGGAAGGTAAATTTAATTACTCATATATATGTGTCTCATATTTTTAATCCTCTTTAAAAAATATGAATTTTTTTTTTAAAACAAAAATACGGGCCCGCTGGCTGGCCTGCAACCCGCATACTGCGGGTTAGGGTTGGCATTTTGCCAGCCCGCAAAAGTGCGGGCTGCACAGGCCCACACCGTGCAGGCCGCGGGTTGGTGCGGGCCAGCCCGTAACCAGCGGGCTAGCCCGTATTCCCAGTTATAACAGTCTGTAACTGTTATATATAGTAGATAATAACTATTATAAAAGGCTTTTTTCGTAGTAGTGTTACCTATTACCTACTACTCATTTCCATCTTTAAAGTAAGAGCCCAAAGGAAACCGGTATCCCCACTAATCAGATATCTTAGTAGGGAGAGCTAAGCACATCCAAGTCGTTAGATTTGATCTGGACGGTCTAGATCTTAGTTTTTAAAAGCCTATATTTTTTTAAATTTTTTTTAATGGATATAAAATCTAAAATAAAGATAATCTCTTAGCTACTCCTCTGGTCCTTAATAAAAAAACATATTTTCAGAGTTTATTTTAGTCCTAAATATAAGAAATAATTTTTATATTTGTCAATATTTTCCTAATTTACTACTATTGATGCTCCCTCAAGTCAACCATAATCAAGGAAGAGAGAGAATGAGGGAATTATTAAAAATGACTGGGCGTTTTAAAAAATATACGTCATAGTAACTAACTTAACCAACTTCATTATTCTAATCAACTTAAATAATTATGTCTTATATTAAGGACCGAAAATGTATTATTCTTTCAAAAAATGATTTTTTGTTTAAAAACTCATCATTTAAAAAAAATTAAATTTTGACCTTCTAAAATCATATCTAAATGGTCCAGATTTGCTTAGCATTCCTTACTAAGTGAAGCTTAGTAGGGAAACTGGATCCGAGCTTTAAGAGAGAGTTTGTTTTGGCTATAAATATAACATCTCAGTCCACTTTATCTCCAAATAAAATTTATAATTTTTCCCTAAACTTTCCATATTTTTCATACAATAAACTTTTCATATTAATTATGCATGCTAAGAAAGTTTTTGAGGGAGTAGTTTCCAAGGTAAACAATTAAAAAACATGCTCTAGGAAAACTTAAATAATTAATTGAACTAATTTTTTAATATCAATAAATAAGTGAAATATAGACCCTTCATTGAGGATATGAGGAACTAATAAAGTAGGATTATATTTAAAGTAAGGACATTGAAGATTTTTTTCAACTAAAATATATTGAAATATTTATGATTCTATTTTATTTCAGGTTAAGTGACATACAAATCTTTATTTTAGGATCTTACCATTATAAACGTCTTAAGGTGTGTTTAGAAGAGCTTAAATTTGATAAATAAGTTCTTATTACGCAAGTCGAGAAAAAACTCCTCTCACATACTTACCTCGTATACCATGAATCACGAATTATAAACACTTATTATCCAAAAACAAGTTCTTCCAAATGAGCACTTAAGCATTGTGCCTTGGAATGCTCATTCTCTTTTGATGGCCCAAGGAAAACAGATCGTCATTCTCTTTGAATTATTCTAACTTACGAAAATTATTTAGTCTTAAAAATGACTATGATCAAACTTTATTACTTTAATTTGTATGTTTTCTCATGCTTCCGATTGTACCAAAACATACTTAGCTTAAAAATCAAGTTAATTAATATGCATGAACCATTAAAACTGTAAAAGAGGTACTACTATTCTGAACATTGAACATGTATGGCTTGTAAACACTAGTGCGACTTCCTTTTTTTTTTTTTTAATATTTTATATTGAATGAATAATATTGTAGTATTTTGATTATTATATAATTATACTATAAGTACAAAAAATTTCAACATCAATATCATTTCCAATGTATTTTCTTGCTGCAAGTTGATATTTCACGAAGATTGAAGAGGTAAAGGCCAAGTTTGACCCTTCATATAGGTCTGAGAGACTGCTAAAAAATGTGAAAATTCTTAGCGCCAAATAAAAGAAAATAATCAAGCAACGTATTCATCTGCTTCATTTTACTAATTTATTAATAATGATACAAAAAAATTCCTATGATTTTTTAAACGAGTAATCAGAAAGTTCCAAAGGTGGAAAAGGATAATAATTAACATCATTAAATTTTTATTGACACATATAAGGTACTCTGTAACTCTAAGAACCTCATTGTGATAGAATGTACAGTTTTAAAATGATCTATCTACCTAATCTGTGTGTGTATTATAATGTAAAGACTCTAACAAATTATTGCATTCATCTAAAGTTGATTTGTTTCATAACGTTAAATTTATGCATAGGACACATGCTGGTTATACAAATATAAGGAAAATAAATATATATATACATATATAAAACATTTTTTGGTATGATATATACATAAAAATTTTAACGCACACACGCTTTTGTAAGATGTACAAAGAGTGGAAGCCACAATAATCGGAGTTCTAATCATACCGTAATAATTTTCACAAATCATTTTCTCTTCCTTTACACTTCTTCTTTAATTAGATAAATATAATGTAAAACAGAATAAAATAATTGAAGCAAATGAGCAACAAACGTCTTTATTGAAGGTCAAAAAGGTGAACGTCTTTAATATGATATTATGATATTCTCTCGATTAACAATGTTGACTAATATATAATATTGATATTTCCCTTTTCAAAAAAAAAAAAAAAAAAGGCTGAAATAAACAAGCAAGCACAAAATATTAATTAATCTATCCATGCATCCATGACGTAAATTCAATCAGAACAAATCATTCTAAATTCATTACAAAATGTCTATCTAATCAAACCAACAATCTAAACCATTATAAATGTGCTAGGAATTACTCATATCTTCCAAGGTATATGATCCTTTTAATTGCCCACTCCTTAATGATTAAGAAGTTCAATTATTCTAATTTAAACTAATAAATTTATCAATAATTTGCATTGCCTTGCTAAGAATATCCTTCGTTCAATGATCAAAATAAAAAAAAAAAAATTTGAGAAGTTAGGACATCTTAAATATCATTATAGAACGAGACACTATTTGATACTTGATGTTGTTTTAGAGGTTCTCAGTTCAATCATTGGTAGAGAAGGGGAAACATAGATGAAACTATTATTAACTTCAATGTGCTCATGGCATAACAGTATAAATATAATTCAATGGGAGTTTAAGTGAAACAACAAATAGAGAAGCAACGAAGCAGAGTGAAAAGAACACATCCCACAAAACAAAAGAAAGAAAATACAATCCTAAACATATACTACCTTGGTTCTTTAATATAACACAGATTTACCTAATTTAATTATATTAAGCAAGTTAGTTAAATTAGTTAATATAATATGTATTTTTTAAAATATTCTAGGCATCTTCTTTAGTTTCTCACATTCCCTCTCTTCCTTGATTATTGTCGAAGAAGTATCAATAGAAGTAAATTAGAAAAATATTAAAAATATATAAAAATTATGTCGTATATTCAAGATCAAAAATAACTTATCAAATATGTGTTATATTAAGGATATGAATGAGTATTAACCTACAAATCTAAAACAGGATGATTTTTTTTTGTTTTGCCAAGCTAAAACAGGATGATTGACACATATATCTTGTCCACAATTTTCATTTTGTTGGCCCATTAATTTTAAGCAAGACAGCCTAACACTTGTATTTAATTATCCAACTCAATGCGTATTGATGTTATTTAAAAACAAAAAAGCAATATTTTGTGAAAGAAGGGCCCAACGGGCCAAGCCACCCAAAAGTTGCAGGCTTGGGCTGTCACTTTCCAAACCCACCAAGGTGGGGGTTGTTACTACATGCAACATCTATCCCCGAGTTGACGGGCTAACGCCCCCCCCTTTTTTTTTTTTGAAAAAATGTCATTTAAAAAGATCACCCACATAATATAGGACTTGGCTTGCGTCCGCTGCCTCAGCATCCGCTGCCGGTCCTTTTCTCTCAAACTACACCGTTTTGGTGCAGTTTTGAGATAAAATGTTGGCTGATCTCTGTTTTTTTTTAAATGGTGTATAGTATTTTGAAGTATTTTTCTGGATTTATCGAGTATCTTAAAAATATTTTTTAAGTAACATGCATTATCCTAAAATAATTTTTAGTGCTTTTAACCCTTTAAAATATTTTTTTAGTTATACTCAGTCTATTAGCAGACTGATTATAATTTTACTTTTAATGTATTTTTCAGTTTTAAAAATTACTTTAAAATATTTTTTTGGTGCTGATTTATTGATTTCCACCCACTCTAAAATATTTTAAAGTAATTTTTAAAACTGAAAAATACATTAAAGGTAAAATTATAATCAGTCTGCTAACAGACTGAGTATAACTAAAAATATTTTAAGGGGTTAAAAGCATTAAAAATTATTTTAGGATAACACACGTTACTTAAAAAATATTTTAAGATATTAGATAAATCCAGAAAAATACTTCAAAATACCAGACACCATTTAAAAAAAAAAAAAAAGAGATCAGCCAACATTTTAGCTCAAAACTACACCAAAACGGTGTAGTTTGAGAGAAAAGGACCGGCAGCGGACGCAAGCCAAGTCCCATAATATATGGCTAATATATCAAAAGGTGAAGTAATTAAAATAGCTTTCTTTTTTCACTAACTCTCTATGTACCAAAAAGCCAGTGGCTGAAAAAGCCAGGCCACCGATAAATAATAAATGGTAGTTAGTGATAGGAGAAAATGGTCCGAGACGATTAAACTAACATTTGGCATCAAGATGTGTCTTCACTTGAATACGAGAGAACAAAAAATGTGATATACAGCTACTTTAATTTAATTAGCGAATGCTAAAATAATACTTTTGCTGGCTTAAATATCCAAAACTGCTAATGGCCAAATAATAATAATAATAATAATCCAAAACTGCTCATCATATCCAAAAGAATGAAAATGAAAAGATAACGCCATTCTGAGTATGTGTATGTGCATCCAGAAATTTTTAGTCACTGTGTTTTAGAAAAAATAATATATAATAAAAATCAGGGATTAAATTATAAAATGATTAAAATTATAAAGAAAGAGTTGCTGTGAGTCAAAATTATAAGGACTGAGTATTCCGAGTCAAAAAATAAAAACTTGTTACTACTGAGTTAAAATTATAATGATAAAAATATTAAATTTTTCTTAAGAAATTACATATTACAAATTTCAAAAATGAAAGGTCCATATCATAGTTTTGTAGGGTTATTAAACTCGAATTGGATCGGACTGTTCGAGTCGAAAACCAACGAATCCGGCACTTGCCCGGTTCGGGTGAACCCAACCCGGGGACAAATTTTTTAATTTTTTAAATTTAATTCTATTTTTTTTATTCAAAAGTTCATATTAATAATTCTGGAATCTTCACTTCCTCACCAGTCTGACCTTGAGTTACTTCCAATTTAGCTCCAATTTAATCCATTGGCCATTGACTCGCTACCTCAACTAGTTTAAAAGCCAATCTAGATTTAATAATTTTGAATATTTGCAAGGTTTAAATTTTTTTCGCAGCATCACTATGATGAGTGAGGAACCAACACCACATGTCACCCGAACGAAAAAAATTGGTAAAATGACAGTGAGATCTCAGAGACTAAAGAAAATACTAATAAAGTCTTTGTAAAAAGAAATAACAATTCATTAAGTGTGTTTTACAACTCAACATGTTGTAAAAATGACTCAATAAGTTGTTATTTCTTTTCGTATGGACTTTATTGGTATTTTATTCGGTTTCTAGGACCTCACTTTCATTCTCCCAAAACAATTATCCCATCTTTGCTTGTCACACACGTGTGCTAGTAATGACATTCCAAAATTATAAATTAATTTATAAGGTTAAAATTTTACATTCTAAAATTTCAATGGAGACGGAGAGTGAAACAACATAGGGAAGCGGAAGTTCTCAGTTTACTCAAATTTTGGTTTTCATCTTCAAATTATAATTATTGGTCCCTATAGTTTCATAAGTATTTAGTATGAGTTAACACCGTTAAGTATAGGGATCAAAAACTTGGCTGCCTCTTGAGCAATGTAATTATCAACTATACATTGACTAATCGCCTTATAAGTATAATGTTTAAGATTAACAAAATCTCTTAATCTGAATAACCATAAATTATTGATTATATATTTGTCTGTGTAATCAAAAGAATTTTGAAATTCTTCTATAACCTCGACTAAAGCAAAATTCAAGCGATCTTCTATAAGATTGCTCGATGTATCTTCGGATATTTTTGACTTATTATACATAATTCTTTTGGATATATGTATAAATTATTCTTAATCGAAGGTTAAATCTTTTGACTCCCAACTCGTCATCGGATCATTGGAGACATAGTCAAATAAATAAGCGTAGGTGTGGGTGAATGTCTTTAACTTGTGACTTAGTCCATTTGGCTATACAAGCTAATCCCAATGAGCCGCCGTCGTAGCTCAAAGTGTTAAACAACTTTATTTGCAAATTGGGAATATTGAATTTAGAATAAACACATTTTATTATTATTTTAATATAGGATGTGATTTTATTCTAAGAATTCGAGCGTTTTGGTTCCTATGCTTAATAAATGTCAGTTTTGGCCTTAATAGCTAATAGTGTTAACTAAAAGTTAACATCGTTAAACTCAGACTAAATTTTTATGAAATTATAAAGACAAAAAATTCATTACTTAATACTATTGGGACAAAAAAAAATTTAATGAAATTGTGAGGACCAAGAATAGCATTAACCCTAATTAATAATATTTCTCATGATATCCTCTATTTTTAATTATAAATCACATCCAACATGTTTCACCATATCAAGAAAAGCCTTACATCCTGTATTTATGTGAAAAATGAATAATTTGACTTATAAAATGGATAAAAAAACATTTTCCTACCATCTTATAAATAGGATATGAGGAGTGCGTTGTATGGAAGAGGAAGCAAAGTGATCAGAGGAGGGAGGGAACATCGACATGCAAAACCAAGAGATGGCGTCTTCACTTCTGAGGAAACTAAATCTATACAATACATATGAGATAAGGAAGAGAAATCCAGATCCTAAATCATGTGCTCTTTTAGTCATTGACATGCAAAACTCCTATACTTATATCGCCAAGCCCATCCTCTCCAATCTCTCCACCACAATCCATCTTTGCCGGAACGCCTCCATCCCCGTCATCTTCACGCGCCACTGCCACAAATCCCCCGCCGACTACGGCATGTTTGCTGAGTGGTGGAACGAGCACATCCTCTTGGACGGCACAGAAGAAGCGGAGCTCATGCCAGCACTTGATCGGAAGCCGGAGGATATGGTGGTGGAGAAGAGCACCTACGGCGCGTTTTGGAACACTCAATTGGAGGAGAAGCTTATGGAGAGGGGGATAAAAGAGGTGATTGTGACGGGGGTGTTTACGAACCAGTGCTGTGAGATGACGGCGCGTGAGGCTTTCGTGAGAGGGTTTAGGGTTTTCTTCTCTGCGGATGCCACGGCGACAATAAACTCGGAGCTCCATGAGGCGACTTTGAAGAACATGGCTTTTGGGTTTGCTTATTTGGTAGATTGTCACAGGCTTCGAGATGCACTCTCTATAAAATAAACCTTCAAGACATTTCTGTTTGCTATAAATACTGAGCCCCACCGTCTTCTCCCCCCCCCCCTCACCACCGCCGTCTTCCACCTTCTCACTTGTTTTCAGAGACAACCATGGAATGGGTAGTGACATGGTTGTCTATCGATCTCAATCTGAGGCTACTCATTTCATCAGTTCATGCTTTGGTTTTTTTGCTTTGCATTTCAGGTTTATGGTTTCAGTTGGCTTTCTAAGTTTGTATTTTTAAGTATGTTACGTCCTCAAAGCAAGGCTTTGCAATATGAAGATTCACGATGTCCCTTTTGGCTGATCATATGGCCAGATTTCAAAGTACTGAAATTTTATTCCAGTTTTTTGTTTCAATGTTGTTGTGTTGTTGTGTGTCAATGTTTTTATGGGTTATACGTTTGTTGTGTTTCTGTCAAGTCTGTTTGGTTTTGTGTTTCTAGTACTGAAGACTGGCAATGTGTATCGTTTTACTTTATTTTAAATAAAATTGTCTTTTTATTAATAAAATAAAATTTCTTTCTTTCTTCAAAAGAACTTATGGATTGCCGATAACCCTGCTCATGAAAACTAACTGGATCATTTGCATTTAGTTACTAAATGTATGCTAAATGCTTGCATGGGATCCAAATTGTTATGGAAAGAGTTGAATCTCTTAGGAGTAGATATAATCAAAATTGAAGAGGAACCAAAAATATAGACCTTAAAAACTGAATTTAATCTAAGCTTAATTATTGGCACTTTGATCTTTTGAAATGGTCGAAATTTGAAGTGTCATTCCTCCCGAACGTAAAATCTACTCAACTAATTTAGATAAATTAAATAAATTAAATAAATTAATTATTTATTAAAAATGACTATTGACTTCCCTAAAATACCCAATTAATTCATTTATATTGAAACTACCTATTCATGGAAACTCTTTTAACATGTGTAGTCCAACCCCCAACTAGCTTTTACATTAAGAATATGAGAAAGTATTTTAAAATCTTAAAAATAGATTTAAGACTATGCTCAAAATATATTATTATAATTTGTATGCATTTTTCATGCTTCCAATTATACCAACACTATCAAATTACTAATTAATAATAATCATTAATTAAGTACCTGTTCGTTTTAGCTCTTGAGAAGTGTTTTTCGATTTACTTGATAAGTATATCAGAAGAATTTTATTTTAATTTGTAGAAAAGTGCTTTTTTGTGTTTTCCAAACAAGCACTAAGACTATTAAAGAGGTACTATTCTGAATGGGGTGTAGGCACTAGTGCGACTTTCTAACTTTTATTATATTTATATTGAATGAATAATGTATATTAATTAGTGTTATATAATTATAAGAATAAAAAATTTCAACATCAATATCATTTCTAATATATTCTGTTGCTGCAGGTTGATAACTTCTCGAAGAATGAAGCAGTAATAAGGTTGCATTGAACCCTTCATAGGTCTGAAATATGAATATTCTTAGTACCAAATAAATGAAAATATGCAATGCAATATCAATCGAAGTAATGCTTTTCTTCCCTAATTAATACATTTATCTGCTTCATTTTGCTAATTTATTAGTAATGACATATATAAAAAAACAATTTCTCTGAAATAATGTAGGATGTAAGTGGAAGAGAGAACCATTGGACTTACTAATGGAAAAATCACTTTTAAGACAAGTTAAAAAAGACATTTTAGGCCGATTTTGGATCCGGTCTTTGATACAGCCAGTCTTAAGGGCCTGTTTGGTTTAAAGGGAGGGGATGGAATGGGAGGGGTTCATTATCCATTCCCTCCAAAACCCCCCAATTTGGGGGGAATAAAAATGAGGGGATGGGAGGGATTGGGAGCACCTCCTTTGGAGCCCCTCTCTCCAATTTTTCAAACCAAACAAGGGGAGGGGCTCATTTTTCATCCCCTCCCATCCCCTCCCTTCCAACCAAACAAACCCTAAAAGTCTGCTACTTTTAAGACCGGTTATAGAACCGGTTTTAAAAAAAAGTTTTAAGACCGGTTATTATAAAACCGGTTTAAAAATAAATATTTTTAAACCGATTATCAGAGGAACCGGTCTGAAAGGTTTTTAAAGTAATACTTTTAAGACCGGTCTTGAAGTAAACCGGTCTTAAAGTAATATTTTTAAAACCGATTCTCTCCAAAACCGGTCTTAAATGTACTTTTCAGACCGGTTTTGGAGAGAACCGGTCTTAAAAGTATTTTTTTTTAATTTTCATTTAAAACATTTACCTAGCAAGCCATTTCCCCTGTAAAACATTTCACTCAGCAAGCAGCAGTCAGTTCAACAACATTCAAATAAATCTTCTTCTCTTACATATTATAACTAACATCTTAATGACATGTAAGAAACTCAAAACTCATTGGAACATATTAAAACTCAACTCCCTTGTGCTTAAACAGTGCTAGCCGAAAAGAAGCAAGGAGAACAATTGTGAATAATAAACTCACAATCATAGACAGAATCATAATGCAAGGAAATCATACAACCACGACAATGCTGTTTTGACCAAGTTCCTTATCTTTTCACTTACATACATACATTAAAGATTAAATTACATTAATGACAATGCTATTATTCATTAGGGCCAAAATACTTTATATACACTCTTCTCAGGCTGATGATCACTAGCTGGCCTGGCTTCGGAGAATCTTACACTAAGACGTACACCTCATATCCTTCATTTTCCTGTGACGACAACAAAAAAAGTAGTTTTATATATACACTAATAACAATATACATAATTTAAATATAGTTCATGATAATTATTTTAGCTAACTAACCTTCAATGTAGTTTTATAAAGGGATATCCTCCCATATCCCTTCATGATGATCGTTTCTTGTACTGTATTCATTGTCTACTTCATCTTCTTCGTTCAATTCTGGTAGCCCCTAGAAAAAGGAGTCTCAAGAAGATCATTCATTGAATGACTTTCCTGATTAATATCAATGACCCTTTTTCCTTGGAGAGCTACAGACCACATTTTATTTGCCTGATCAGTAACATAGAACACTTGTTTTGTTTGATATGTCATAATAAAAGGTTTATGTCCAAAACTTCTATTAATCAAATTAACCAATGTAAATCCCAACTGATCAATCATCACACAATTGTTGACATCAACCCACTTGCATTTGAAAATAGGAAGTTTAACTTTAACATAATCAACCACCTAAATCTCTTCAATAACCCCATAATAAGGCATTGCTGCCAATCTAGGATTTTTATCTTTTGAACTAGAGAAGTGCATAGATTCAGCCACTAACATAACCTCACTTTTCTGGACGGTGCTCCTATCATCAAGGGACTTCGTGTAAAATGTATAACCATTGATCACAAATGAAGTCCAACTAATGACATCAGCCTCAGGATCACGTGCTAACCATTTAATTGTATCAGAAACACATTCTTCACCGTCAACCTTTTGTTTGAACTAATGTGCAAAAGTTTTGTTATGCTCCCTAATTAATCTTTGTTCAGTCATTCGACTATTTCCTTTCCGTACAATTTCTTTATGAGCATTAATGTAATTTTGAACTTCATCAACATTATTCAAGATGTACAAGTGGACTTGTTGCAATTCATCAGGATCCACACTCTTTACTGAAGCCCCGCGTCTACTACCTTCTTCGTCATGACGTTCAGGAAGTCCAATGTGTCCTACATTTGACAAGTAATATTGACAAAACTCTATGGCTTTTTCAGAAACATATTTCTGAATAATAGATGCTTCAGGCCGGTTAGGGTTCTTCACATACCCTTTTAGGATTTTCATAGTTCTTTCAATTGGGTACATCCATTGTAAATAGATAAGGCCATACAACTTGATCTCCTTGACTAGATAAACAATTATATGTACCATGATGTTAAAAAAAGAAGGAAGAAAAAGCTTCTCAAGCTGGCACAAGATCATATATCCTTCATTTTCTAGTTCATCCATTTTTTCTGTCTCAATGACGTTACTACAAATAGCATTGAAGAAGAAACAAAGTCTAGTCAAAATATGTTGAAGATCATATTTGGCAATGCCACGAATAGCTACTGGGAGGAGTTGTTGCATTAAGACATGATAATCATGAGTTTTTAGCCCTACTAACTTCAAATCTTTCATCGACACAAGCTTCCTTAAATTTGAAGAATACCCTGAAGGGGGAGAACCCATTTTCGTGGTCAAACCTCCTAGTCCTCCACCTCATTGATGACGCCAAAAAGGGGGAGAAGAGCTTGAAGTGATTTTGTGAATGTGTCCTAGTTCATTTTGGGGTATTTGGGTGTACATGGGACTTTAGGGAGCATTTTGTTTTCATTTTGTTTTATCTTGTAATTTGAAAGCTTTTAAGATTAATGCAAGTGTGTTATGATTTCATTTTAAGTTCATTTTTAGCTTTGAATTATAATACATGTTTTGGACTAATGAAGTTATTATGTATGCAAGGTCTATGATATGAATTCAAACTTAATATGACATATTTATAATTGAAAATTCAATTTGAAAAACCATGTTCAAAATCACCAAGTTTTGTCATCATCAAAAAGGGGGAGAATGTTAGATCTCATGTTTTGATGATAACAAAAGAATGGTTTGAAAAGGAAATACTTAATAATCAAGCTTGAACTAAGTAATGACAGGAATAAGCTTTACTTGAGGTAAGCTTGGAAGTAATGAAGAGAGGCCAAGAGATAAAGCTGAGAATCTTGATCAGAAGCAAGTTTCTTAAGGCATTACTCGAGGCGGTACTCGAGTAATGAGACAAAACTTGAAGTAATCAAAGACAACTTCCAGTAACCAGGCAACGTTACTTGAGGAGCTACTCGAGTAACAGTGTAAAAGTTTTCAAGTTGCCATTGATACTCGAGGAGCTACTCGAGTAACCCTGTTTCTAAAAATGTGCAGCTCTCGGCATTTAGTACTACTGCAACATTACTCGAGGAGCTACTCGAGTAATCATGTGAAAAACTTCCAGTTGCCTTCAGGTTACCAACGATACTCGAGGCGCTACTCGAGTAACTCTGTTTCTGAAAAGATGGAGCTCTCGGCACTTTGTGCCACTGCAACATTACTCGAGTAGCTACTCGAGTAACGCATAAAGGTAAGTGAAAAACTTCAAGGTGGTACCCGATTAACTTGATATCTCTTTATTTCATGTTCCTCGAGTTCTTAGTCCAGTATGCATATATATTTAAGTGGATTCCTCGAGTAAGTACCCGAGTAAGTCATTGACAAAAAGCACAGTTACTCGAGGTGGTACCCGAGTAACCTATGGAACAATGAGTGCATTACTCGAGTATGTACTCGAGTAATGAGGTAAGTGCTCTCGGCATTGAAATCCTGCAACATTACCCGAGTAGAGCATCGAGTAACCAAAAGTTTATTTCAAGTTTTACTCGAGTTGGTACCCGAGTAACTCATATAGTTGTGAGTGCATTACTCCAGTAGGTACCCGAGTAAACATGTATTTCCAAAGGTTTGAAAATTGGTTATTCCAGGCACTACCCGAGTAATCTTATGTTTATTCATTAACCTGCAATTGATCAAAGATTTTCCGAGGTTACTCGAGTAGGTACTCAAGTAACATTCAAGCAATACTCGAGGAGGTACTCGAGTAAGCTTACCCAGAAATTCTGAAATCATTCAAACGTTCATAGATTTGTTTCCTATATGATTAATCTTTCATTGTATTAGTATTCTTAGTATATTTACAGATAAACAATGAAGAAAACACTTCAAGAGATTGAAGTCAAAAGAAACGTTCAAATGCCAACCACCGCCAACGGATATTTTTCAAAAACTTGAAAAGTCAATAGTGGCTGCGCACTCTCCAACGGACGAAAGAAAATGTTCCAACGGTCATCACCAACATATCTATATATATGGGAACATCCAAACAGAGGAATAACAACAAGCACACACACAAACGTATTATCAAGTTTATTGCTCTGTTTTCACATTGGAATTGTATTTCTATGCTTCAGTGATTCTTATTCATTCTGTAAGAGAGATATTTCATTCAAACTCAATATTTGTTATTGAGATAACTTAAGGTTGTGGAACCTTGAGTTGGGATTGAATTGCAACTTGTAAGGGGGAGCGAGTGTCCAGGTATAGGAACTTGCTTGTACTGAGGTGCCAAGAACCCACTGAATCTTGGAAGTTATAGTGAAACTCTCAGAGAAGATCAGAGGACTGGACGTAGGTCAAAGTGGTTGTGACCGAACCAGTATAACTCCCGGTGCACACTTCGGTGATATTTCTCCTTACTCATTACTGTTTTTAATTCCTTTGCTAAAGTTTTATATTTCCGACGAAATTTTAGTATCACCCAATTCACCCCCCCTCTTGGGTGAAACGCTTCTTCTAACAGACATATTTGACAAGCAAGACACGGAATTAATTAATTGAAACAAATGGAATAAAAAATTTAGGGAAAATCACTTACAATTCCCAAGGACCCAATAAAACCACAAAAAAAGTCCCAATCCAAATTCCCAAATCAAAAAGGTCTTTTGTGATTAATTAGGAATGTGAAATGACTATGTTTCCCTTAGTAATTTAATAACTAGTTTTACCTATTTTCACAACTTGATGACTCATTTTGACAACTTCTTTTTCATACCTGCATGATATTACAAGTTTTACAAGTCCCATCTTTCACAAATCATATGACAATTTTAACAACTAGTTTTGCCTATTTTCACAATTTGATGAGTCATCTTGAAAACTTTTTTATACTTGCATGATATTACAAGTTTCTTAAGTCTCAACTTTCACAACTGTATATGACAATTTTAACAACTGGTTTTGCCTATTTTCAACAATTGATGAGTCATTTTGACAACTTGATCTTTTTCAAACCTACGTGAGATTACAAGTTTCATAAGCCCCAACTCTCACAACTGCTTATGACAATTTTAAAAACTAGTTTTGCCTTTTTTCACAACTTGATGAGTCATTTTAACAACTTCTGTTTTATACTTGTGTGAGATTACAAGTTTCTTAAATTTCAACTTTCACAACTGTATATGACAATTTTAACAACTGGTTTTACCTATTTTTACAACATGATGAGTTATTTTGAAAACTTTTTTTTAATACCTTGATGAGTCATTTCCCTCCTCGGAGGAGTTTTGAAATTTCACAACTACATGTGCCAATTTTGGCAAGAGCTTATGCCTGTTTTCACAAGTCCTAATGCATATATTCACAACTGCATGACTTATTTTGACAAGTTGATTTTAACATATCAAAATTTCACATGTCCCACCTATCACGATCTGCAACATGCACTTTGTATTAACAACTACAACAACCATATTAACAATTATAACTGCACGTGTTAACAACACTTTTTTTATCTCATACCAGCGTTTTGTAAGCAAACAAACCTTCATCATATTCAACCATTTCCACTTAAAACAGAGCAATCCCTCTATTACCTTGCTGAAAAACATAGCACAATTTTATTCATACTACCCAACCATGGTGAAACCCCAACTTCAATGGTCAATATCATATCTTTAGCAAAATCTTAGCATTACTTACCTAGCTACTAGCACATAGGTCACTCATCTCTCATATTTCCTCGTCTATCATTTTCTCTTTTGTTCTCTCTATTTCAGTTTTAGATCTCGCCATGGCTTTTGCTGCTCTTTGAGTGTTCGTCGCCTTGTTTTTGGCTACTTCTTGCTTTGCTGAAGCCCCCAAAGCTGCCCCCACTCAGCCCCCCACCGCAACCCCATTGAAAGCCCCCTCATCTACTCCCTGCACGCCACCTGTTGCTACTCCACGACCTGCAACATCGCAGCTTCCTCCATTTTCTCTTTCTCAATTTAGTCATTGGGGGCAATTTAGTCATTTCACATTTCCAATTAATCACATAAAAGTCCCTAGGTACTTTTTTGATTTGGAAATTTGGATTGGGACTTTTTTGTGATTTTTTTAGCTCCTTGGAACCTATCAATGATTTTCGCAAAAAATTAACTAAACAAAACACTTCCTTGACATCTTTAAATAAAGGAGCAATAAAGAAACAATTATTGTTGAGCAATGACAAAAAAAAATAACAAATATTATATTGGAACATATATTTCAATTGTCATACAATTAATACATTATCTTATTGTAAATATCAAAAGAGGCCTCATTGTCCAAGGAAAACAAGAAATATTAGAAGTCTTATATACTAGCGAGGAAAGAATTCACTCTTAGATACTTCATTAGTAGAGCATGATTCTCCACTTTGAGATTCAATATTGTTAGGATCTTTTCGACCATGTAAAAAGAATGCAGGCTCTTGTGGAATTGGTAATTGAATTGAATCATCGCTTAGATATGAAATAATTGTTGCCATGGAAGGCCTAGCTTCTGGATTCTCTTGAATGCATAACAATCCCATCTGGATGCACTTAATCATTTCATTACATGATCCCAATTCTTTAAGATTTGAATCCAATATCTCTAAGAGCTTTTCATCCTTCCATTGGTTCCAAACCTGCAACAATTAATTAAGTAAAACTAATTATTACAATCACTGGCCTTTAACTGGCATGAACAAATTAGAGGTTGAGATTATTCAAAAGAAGTATTAATGAGAGGAGCACATGACGGTAACTTACATAGCTTAAGAGGCTATCAGCATATTGTGATTGATTATGATGGCTTGCGTTCTTCCTTCCACTTATAATTTCTAAAATTATAACTCCAAAACTGAAAACATCTAACTTTTTAGAATATTATCCAAACATTGTATATTCTGGAGACATATAACCACTGTAAAGCAAAAAACATCAATAATGAAAATTTAATTAAAATAATCAATAGAATGTCAAACATTCCTCTATCCCTAAGCTTATTTTTCTTAATTCAGCCATATCAAGATATATCTACATATCGATGTAGACATTAAAGGAAAAAATAGAACTTACTATGTTCCAACAATTCTATTTGTATTTCCCTCATTTTCATTGATAGCAACCATTTTAGTCAAGCCAAAGTCTGAAATCTTTGGATTCATTTCATCATCTAACAAAATATTGCTAGGTTTGAGATCACGATGTATGATTTTGAGGCGGGAATAATCATGAAGATAAAGGATTCCTTGAGCAACTCCTTTGATGATTTTACTATGCTCCAGCCAAGTTACTATGCTATTTTGGGAACCTATAGATAAATTTGCTGTGAGTAGCTATGTAAAGAGACAAAATAAACATTTTCGCCCCCTGATGCTATTACCGCCCTTTTAATTAATGATGTAAACATTATGAATTTTCATGTTGACTCAGGAGGATAGCTTCTGATGTATTTGTAGAATATCTTTTATTATCAAAAAAAAAAAAGAGACAAAATAAACAAATATAGACATAACTAAGCTCAATCAAACAACAAAAGGCATAATACAAATTAAATAATAACATGCTATGAAGTATATATAAATGTCGACAAAATGCAAAAATGAGTTTAAAAGTCAAACCAAATAGAAAGTAATCCAGGCTTCTGTTGCGAACATATTCATAAATAAGTATTTTCTCTTGCTCATCTATGCAGAATCCTAATAATGCCACCAAATTTCTGTGCTGGAGTTTAGCTATTAATAAAACCTCGTTCTTGAATTCTTCTGTACCTTGGCCATTTGAAAGAATACCCTGGAATCATATAATTGATTTGATCAAAATAGAAAAATATTTGCGCGCGTGCGTGCTTATATAAGCTTTCCATTGATGGCGTTTATTGTTACCTTATAAACTTGTCCAAATCCACCTTTGCCTAAACTGTTTTCATGTGAAAATTGATTTGTAGCAGTTTCAATAGTAGCCAAACTGAACTGTAAGGGTTCTAAGGTGGTGCCTTCACTTCCAACTAGACAATAAAAAAAAGTATACAAATAAATTTCCCGCAACTCTTCAAACTTGGCAAACTATACGAGTAAAGAGAATAGAAATGAAAATAATCACTTACAGTATTTTTGTCTAAGAACATTTCTACGTCTTTTCTTCATTTTCCTCCTTTAGAGATAGTAAGCAAAACCAAGAAGTAACCCCGAACCGATAATAGAAACCACAACTATCAGAATAGTTGTTGGAGATGATTGGCCTTTCTTTTTTACTGTTTAAAAGAAGTAATGAGAAAGGCTAGGTTTTAGAATTAACTATGTAACAGAATATGGAAAGCATCGTCATGAATTAAAATCTAATGGTTAAAACTTAAGAGTAGGGTAGTACAAATAACTCAATAAACTTGACATGCAACATCAATCAAATCGAGTTGGGAACAGTAAAAGTAAAAATATGGAAATGTCAAGTGGGGTTGATTTATTAATTTTTCGATACAAAAGAAGGGTCTTACAGTGTGCTTGGGGGGGTCCCTTGTGGGTTCCTTTAAGCCCCACATCGGATGGGTAAGTGTGTGTGTGAGTGTGTATAAGTAAGTGAGGGCTGTATGGTTGCCACCCGAGTTAGGTGGTTTTCCTTCAGCCTATGTCCGAAAAGATACAAAAGAAGGATAAAGTTAATCAATTTAATTTTAAATTTAATTGAATATCAAGTGACCGGGTTAATAGTATTGGGGCCCAGGGTCATTTTATACTAATTTGAATTTGAAAGATAAGAAAATGGAGGATTCAATTGGACAATATCTAACCTTTTTTGAAAGAATTATTATTTATTATTAGATAAACTTATACAGTTATATGATCACACTAAGTCAACCAAATTAGATTTATATTTTAATTGTCACACATTTGGTTTGACAATATATTGAAGATTCTATTTTAGCTATACGTAAACATGAAAGTGTTTTTCCATATTATATATAAATATACATAAGCATCGCACATCTAATACACACACACACACACACACCTATATGGCATTAAAATATAACATGCGACTCCCTCCTGTCCTCAATATAGGATCTATTTGGGGGTTGACCTTTTTTTTTTGTCAATGATTTAATTAACTATCATAGTTAATTTGTTGAATGAATTTTGGCTTTGAAAAGAATTTTATTGAATATGTTTTCCTAAAAATGGAAAATTGTAAAGTTGTTGGTCTTGACAACATCCTTTTGAAGTTTGAAAGTGTTTAGGTGAAGAAGAGATGTTTTGCCTTTCTAAGTTTTATAATGAGATTGAAATGAAGAAAAGCTACCAGAATTATTTGTAATTTAAAAGTAATTGGTAAAGTAAAAGGGAAGTTTTATTGTATTTGTATTTGACCAGCAATGCCTTAAGGTAGTAAATGTTGGTTTTGGAGAGGCCATATGAAACTTTGCCTATGTTTATAGTCGGTCCCAAGACCAGGTAAAGGAGGAGGGTTGTGTTAAACCCCGATGGCCAACGTAAAACCCTGTCGAATCTCTTATGAACAAGGATCAACGAAGAAATTATGCTAATGCTAGATCATTACTTGTAAGTAACAAGCTATATGGCTTGAGTATAGTGAGAAGTGAGCAAGAGCCGTTGCATCGTCGTCCGGATGTAGTGTTAAAAGAGTAAGGGCTACTACTCTCTTCTGAATGGAGGCAGCTAAAGAAGCTAGTTCATGAGAGCAAGATCAGATTTGGCACTTGGAATATCGAGACTTTGAATGACAAATCTTGGGACGTGGTAGGCGTAATGAATGATCAAAAGATTAAAATCTTGTGCCTCCAGGAAACTAGATGGGTAGGGGAAGGGTCTCAGGTTAATGGTTTTAACCTTTGGTACACATGAAAGGTCAATGGAAGGAAAGGTGTTGGTATCATGGCTGATAATAAATGGAGGAAGAATGTGGTGGAGTAAAAGGGTTGAGAATAGAATCATTTTCTTAAGAATGATTGTTGGGCATACTATAAACATTATTAGTGCGTATGCACCTCAAGTAGGGGCAGAAGTATATCTTAAGGAAAAGTTCTGGAAATATATGAAAAGGATAATTTAGAATATTCCACTAACTAAAAAGATTTTTATTGGAGGAGATCTTAATAAACATGTTGGTAAGGAAGCAGGACCTCATGCAAGGGCTCATGGTGGTTTTGGATTTACGGTATTCAATAATGAACGTCAATCTATTGTTGATTTCTCCATCGCTTATAACCTCAAGATTGTCAATACTTGCTTTAAGAAGTGGAAGGAGCATTTAATAACATATGAAAGTGGAGCTGCCAGGACACAGATTGACTTCTTGTTGGCAAGGAATCCTAATAGAAGACTTTGTACTAACTGCCAAGTGATCCCTGAAAAATGCGTGACAACACAACATAGGGTTTTGGTCCTTGATGTAAATATTAAGTGTGTAAAACAAAAGCGCTGGCAAGTTTTAAACCTAAGAGTTAGTTGGTGGCAATTAAAGGGGGAGAATCGGGAGATTTTTAAGAGAACTCTTTTGGAGGAGGGTGAGTGGGAGTTACAACAAAGTGCTAATATCATGTGGAAGAATATATCTAAAAAGGTCCAGAAGGTTGCTAAAGCAATTTTTAGAGAATCAAATTGATTAGCAAGATAAGGAGACTTAGTGGTGGGATGAGATTGTTCAAGAAAAATTCAAGCATAAGAAAGATTGTTTTAAAGACATACATTTGTGTAATAATGTTGAAAATTGGGAAAGATATCATTTGGCTAAAAGGGAGACTAAGAAGGCAGTGAGTGAAGCTCATAATAAAGCATATGAAGAGTTTTATAAGGAGTTAGAGATAAAGGCAGGAGAGCATACACTTTACAAGATCGCAAAGAATAAGGAGAGAAAATTGAGAGACTTAGATCAAGTGAGTTGTATAAAGGACAAAGAAGGCAAAGTTTTGGTTACTGATGGCGATATTAAGAATAGGTAGGAAGCTTACTTTTATAAGTTGTTCAATGGTGGAGGCGGAGAATCGCCTTGTGACTGGGAAGATTTGATAACTTGAGAAGATGATATCAATTTGTCATTTTACTGCAGGGTTCGAGTTGGCGAGGTTAAGGAAGCTCTTAAGAAAATGGAAAATAGTAAAGCTGTTGGACCTGATGCTATTCCTATCAAAGTTTGGAAATGTTTGGATTAAGAGGGTGTGTTGTGGCTCACAAAATATTTTAATGAGATTTTATGATTCAAAAAAATGCCAGATGAGTAGAAAAAAATTACTTTGATCCCTATTTATAAGAATAAAGGGGATATTTAGCATTGTGCAAACTATAGAAGAATTAAGCTTATGAGTCATACAATGAAATTGTGGAAAAAAGTGATTGAACACAGGTTGATGTTGGAGACTGATATTGCTGAAAACCAATTTGGATTCATGCCAGAAAGATCTACAATAGAAGCCATTTATTTATTAAGGGGGCTAATGGAAAAGTATAGGAGCAAAGGAAGAGATTTGCATACAGTTTTCATTGATTTAGAAAAAGCATATAACCGTGTGCTAAGAAATGTACTTTGAAAAGTCTTGAAAAATAAGGGGGTGTGGCTTGCATATATCAATGATTGGCCTACATTTGGGATTAGCTTTGAGCCCTTATTTGTTTAACCTAGTGGTAGATGTTCTAACTGAGCCTATAAAAAATGAGATCCCTAAATGCATGCTTTTTGCGGATGATATGGTTCTATTGGCTGAATCCAAGGAGAAAATTAATTCTAAACTTGAGATATGGATACTGACTTTGAAATTGAAGGGCTTTCATCTGAGTAAAAGCAAAACTAAATATATGCATTGTAATTACGATAAGAGACAAGGTCGAAGTGAAGTGGAAGTTAAATTGGGGAGCAAATCATTCCGCAAATGACAAAATTTAGATATTTGGGATTAATTGTACAACAAGATGGTGAAATTGATGGAAATTTCAATCACAGAATTCAAGCTGGATGGTATAAATAGATAAAAGCTACTAGAGTTATTTGTGATCAGAAAGTACCTAAGAAGGTAAAAGAGAAGTTCTATCGTACTGCTATAAGATCAGCAATGCTATATGGTAATCAATGTTGGGCTTTAAAGGGGCAATATGAACATAAAATGAGAGTACCTAAGATGAGGATGTTGAGATGGATATGTGGACATACAAGAATAGACAAGATTCATACTACTCATATACGTGAAAGAGTTGGAGTGGCCTCTATTGAAGGAAAAATGGTAGAAAGTCGTTTGAGGTGGTTTAGACATATTCAACGAAGGACATTAAATGCTTCGATGTGGAGGGTTGATCAAGCAATATAGAGTCTTGTAAAACGAGGTCGACGAAGGTAAAAGCTAACGCTCAATGAGATCATAAATAGAGATCTTTTGATTAATAACATACCTAAAGATATTGTTTTCAACAGAGCACAATGACGTCGTGCGATCCATGTAGGCGACCCCACCTAATGGTATAAATGCTTTGTTATTGTTGTTGTTGAAGAGGCTACATGAGCATAAAGTGGGGATAACTAAGATGAGGATGTTGAGATAGACATGTGGTTATACAAGCAAAGAAAAGATTCATAATGAATTTATATGATGAAGGGTTAGGGTGTGTTTGGTTTGCGGGGAGAGGGGAGGGGAGGGTATCTTACCTTAATTGGTTTGTTAGAACGGAGAGGAGGGAAGGGGATCCTTTGTTTAAATTAAAGGGAGGGAAGGAAATTAAAGTCAAAATTTTGCCTTCTCTCCCTCCCACCCCCTCCCCTCCTCTCAAACCAAACACACCCTTAGAGTGGCACCTATTGAAGAAACAATGGTAAAAAATCTTTTGAGCTATGTGGTTTGAACACGTATAGAGAAGGTCATTGCCAATGATGAGGGTGGGTCAAATTATTTGGAGCTCAGTAAAAAGTGATAGAGGAAGATCGAAGAGATCACTCAATGAAATTATTAAGCAAGACCACTTAGTTAACAATTTATCTAGATATTTTGTTTTTAATGGAGCTGTTGAGCATAATGTTGTCCTATGATCTTTATAGCTGACCCTATAGTGAGTAAGGCTTTGTTTTTGTTTCTCATGATTAATTGTCATAGGCGCTGGCTGAATGAATGTAAACTATTTCTTTTAATAGAAAGGATAGGAGCAACCTTCAATATTTATATTAAAAAAATTAATCACCAGGATTAACCAATCTATAATGACTTTTAAGAATATAACCAAACTAGAAAGTATTTTTACAGCTAGAAAGTATGCAAGGTTTTCTACTATTTTTAATAAAATTTATTATATAAGATTAATCTATAACACATAATTTTTATTAGTGTTATCATCAAAACCGGATCGGACTGGCCGGTTTGGGGAGGAAACCAGCCAATCGGTTGTCCAACCGATCCAATCTGACAAGTTGGACTGATTTGACTGGTTCAACCTTTTTAAAATTAAAAAAAATAAATTAAATAGTTTTTTTATTCAAAATTTTATATAACTAACCCTAAAATCTTTACTTTCTCATTGGAATAGCCCCGGGTTAGCTTCAGTTTAACTCCGATCAGACCTATTGACCCTTGACCTAGTACCTCAATTGGATTAGTCGCCGGCCCGGGTTTAATAACCTTGCTTTTTATATTGATTCTACAACCAATCCAAAAAAAAATTTCTATACGGTTACTTCAACATTCATCCAAAATTGACTCAAAAGTTTATTTTAATCCATCTAAAAATCCCTTTCTATTAATGATAATTTCATTTAATTCATCCTAAACTCTAAACATTCTATAAGTACTTTTTCTCTGGTCAAATTTGAAAATGTGTATCCCCCGCCCCCCAAAAGATCCTACAACTCACTCTAATTATTATTATTTTTTTTCAATTTATAATTCATTTGTTACATGAAAAAGTACGTTAAATATATAAATTTAAGTATCTAAATTTTTTCTATGTGAAAATGAGCCAAAAAACTCTACATAAGTTGAAAAAGGTTAAAATTAAAAATTAGAGCAATGCAAAAGCTATACACAAAAATGGCCGCCTACCGACCCACATGCCCACATATATAATATGTCAACAAAAGAATAATAAAGTGCATGTGAAGTTAAACACATTACCATGGGGATCTGAAGAATTTGCAGGAGGAGAGAGCGCAGCCGCCGGTGCAGGTGTTGGCCCCACTAGCTGATCTCTAGCGCCTGGGCCATAAAAGGGATACAATTCATAACGAACATTGCAACTAGGATTAAGAACTCTTCCTCCTTGACTTCCCTCACAACACCAATCAAGGCCCCCAATTGTGTCACTCAAACACATTTTGCAATCTTCCGGCGAAAGATCCGGCGTGCACTGAGCCAAACAATACAGAGTTTGAGACTCCGAAATATTCGCTTCTTTAGTCGTATACTTCTTCTTCCCCAACGCGGGTTTCGCGGCCACATCTGCTGTCTCATTCATAGCCTTGTACAGTAATCTCATAAAGCTTGCGTGATCAGTCATATTGTCAGTGTTGTAGAGGCCGGTTCTCGGCATCGTGGTCATGACGGAGAAGAAGGAGCGGTTCGAATAGCGAAGCATGCACTCGTTGTACCAGATTGCAACAAATCAAAATCCTTCCTTGTGTTCACTCCCATTGTATCTCATTCTACAAAACATATACCTCTCCAATCTCTTGGGCGTTTGATTCAATTCTAAACTGGGGAAATACTTGGATACTTGGATTGATCTAGTGTTAACTTATAGAAATCGATAATATTTCAGTACATTTTCTTTTCTTTACGCTTATTTTTGGGTTCAAATTGTGCATATATGGAGTTTTTAGACGAAAATGTGATGTGGCAAAAGCAAACTCAAACTTTTGTTGAATCATTAGTTAAATAAATATAGTTGTGATTATTGGTGAAAGTTAAAGAGCTCATGAATTCTTCTTCCTTGTAGGTGAAAGATGATAAGTTGTAAAAGCTCTAAAAAATCATGGGAAGTTGTGAAGAGAACGAAAAAATGCAAGAAGAAGGTCAAAAAAGACACAATGGAAGAAAAACCTGCATTCATCGTGGAATTAGCCAAACCATGACAAAACTACCTCAAAAGATGACCTCTCTGTCTATCCTTTGGCCATGAGTTGGCTTTAGCCAAGCCATAGTGAAATCACCTAAAAAACCACTATCTATGTTTGACAATTCGTTGTGGGTTAGCGAACCGATAGTGAATGCGTGAAACTGATGTTGTGCGTTTTGAAAATTGAAGTGGAAAAACAAGTATAAAACCTAGGGATAAGCCGAAAATGAGGCATTCTGGACTTCTTGGACATTTTGGTAGCTTTTCTTTGCTAGGGCTTGGTCTCTTGAAGGGTTTGGAGCTTGTAATGGGAGTTTAGAAGAGATTTGAAGCTTCAATCCTTGGTCATTCTCATTCTTCCCTTTCTTTGCTTATATTTTGATATGACAGTAGCTATGAAGTGTATTTGTGGCTATTTGCTAAACATGAGTTTCTAGACTTTTCATTCTAGGATTATTTTGAACCTTTGTATGGATTAAGACTTGAATATCCCTCTCTTTTGGTAGCTAATGATATATATGTGTTGATTTTATTCTTTGCTAGCTTAATATTTCTAAGAGAATGACCACCATTTAGATTGACTTGGTCACTTGGGTTTGACTTGAGAGAGCTAATCATGATGTAGAATTTGGTTAAAATCATGCTTGACTTGAAGTTTACTTGATAAATGGATGATTTGTTGGTAAAATAGAGATATATTTACTAATATTGCATTGTCACATTAAGGTTGTTGGTTAAAATTGATTTTCATTAATTGTAGCAAGATATTGTGCATTTTGATGAGAAGAGAAACTTGATTTTGACTTGAAAGCTTTATCAAGTGTTTTTGAACCATAGAGTAACATATATATTCATTGAAATACTATTTGAGAGAAAATTAACCTAGTTTTATCAAATGCAAAAAAGGAGAAATAATCCTAGACTCCATTTAATTGAAGTGAGAATAAAATTTTATCTTGCTTTGTCCAATTTACCTTATTTTAAACCAAAAATTATTTTCACAAATTGAAATATTCAAAGTGATTTTGCCCAAACTAATTAAGAGCATAATTGAATTATTTAGCCCACTTTTGCCTAGTTTTCATGGGAACGACAGCCTTTTAGACTACTTGTGACTCGCATACTTATGGTAAGCTAAACGACGAACATTTAGGTAGGAGTAATCAGTCATTTACCAGCAAGTAAAAAACTCCATTGAGAAGCGAATTAATGCTTGGCAAGTTAAGATTTTATCTCAAGCTTCTCAGCCTACTTTTATTAAGTCTGTCTTTGCTGTGACCAACATCCATGTCCACTCTTGTATCAATCTGCCTCAATACATTTGTAATTGCATTGACTCTTGTATAAACTTATTCTAGGGATCTACGAGCAACAAGAAGAAAATTCATCTTATCAAGAAAGAATCCCTTTTCCAGTCCGCTGACGGAGGAGGACTGGGATAAAGACCTACCAAGATTGTAAACCAGGATTTGTTAGCCAAGCAAGTTTGGAGAATCATCTCATCTGACTCATCTTCTCTTCTGGTAACCACTCTTAAGGTTAAGTATATTGATCTCACCTCTCCTTGTATCATTAAGAAACCTTATAATTTTTTTTGGATGTAGAAAGGTATTGCTGAAAATGCAAATATCATCATTGAGAAGCTAAAATGAAAAGTGGGTAATGGTGCTACCATCCCAATTAACCACCATTTATGGTGGCCATGCAGCTTGATCAAGCATCCTTGATGAACATTCATTTTGTTGCTGATGTATTATTGCATAATTATTGCATGTCCCTTCTTCTTGGAACTCCACTACATGGAACTTGCCTCTGGTCGGCGCCTTATACCACACCTTATACCACCAAGATGTTGCTGAATCTATTATTCCAAGACACCTCTGTATTAAACTCTTCTAATAGCTTGAACTGGAGTGGTAATGCATTTGGCTCATATGTAGTCAAGGATGAATTAGCTCTATGAAATAATACCCTTTAGTCGCCTCAGGGTTATCAAAAATAAAACCGAATTAATATAATATAGTGCACAATTTGGGTTGTTTTATTTTGAGGAGCCGATTATGAAACTAATTTCTAATAAACTAACTAATTACAAAGCAAAACTGACAAGGGTAAAATATAATTGATTTTCAAAACTATGAATTGAATGCAATTAAAAAATATATTTTTGGGATTTTCAAATAAGGAAGAATGGAAATAGGTTAGAATTGCAAGTGATGAAGATGTTCTTGGAAATGGTTTTCAATGGCTATCCTTGCTCAATTAAAATATTTGGAGAGTTAATACACTAAGTTTCTAGTATTCCAAACCTCATTAACCAATGAGTCTAGCATCATAAAAGAGGAACCCTTACCCTTAAAATGCTATTAAGCCCTCTTAGTGTAATGAGTTTATCTAAGTTTCCTAAAATACCAAACATCAATTTCTATTGAATCTAATGCTTAAACTCATGAACCCATTCATTTAAGCTTTATTAAAAACCCTTAGAGAGTTATATGGAATAAGTAATGCATTTAGGTTTAACTACAATTCCAATCCAATTAAACTATCCAACAATACCATGTTAAATAAATAGAAAGCAATAGAATCATAGATAAACATATATATAACCATATATATTGATAAATACAAATCCTCATTACAAATTTCAAATCACAAAAAATCAATACATAGAACAAAACATAACTAAAATCATAGTCTCAATATATAAATGAATTCCTAAACCTAAAAAATTATAAATATAATGAGCTATAGCTAAACTTCCCTTTGAAGTACCTATAAACTCAAACCATCTTCAAATCATCTCCAATAATTAAGGAAATCAGCCACGTACGGCCATAGATTTAAGAAACAAAACCACGTTCTGATTCAAATATCCAGCCATAAAATCACAGATTAAAATGACCAATTAGCACTAATTAAAGGAAGGAATTGGGGTTGGATTTTGAACCAAAACAAAACAGAGATAGCCACTATTGAAATTAAACCCAGACTATCAGAGGAAGCCACAGTAGAAAGCCAGAGAAGGAGTGACGGTGGCGCTGTGAATTCCGACGGCGCTGAAAATGCAGACTGACGGTGAAAGTGGTGGCATGATGGAGGTAAACAGTGGTGGTGCCGTGGTGCGATGAAGGAGTGGTGAAGAGGATGAGCTCGCTCTCAGCTCACTGCCCTGCCTGCAGCTCGCCTCCACACTCTCAGCTCTTAGCCTCCCTGATCTCTCTCAGCTTTAGGCCCTCACCCCCAGCTCACCACTCACGGCTGCTTTTCCCTTTCTGTCTCTCAGCTCGTGCCACTCAGCTCCCTGTTCTTCACTTGTGGCAGCTGTCTCTCTGTTGGTGGTGAAGACAGAAGCTCGCCGGCGGCTTGTGGTGGTGAAGACGCCACCGGCGAGAGAGGAAGATGAAGGCTAAGGTTGAAGATGAAGATGCGAAGGTTTTGAAGGTAGGGTGTTGCGGCTGTCCTCTGTTCTGAATCTGTCGATGCTGTCCGCAATAAAATCTGAGAAACTGATGAAAGAGCTAACCTAAGGGCTGCCAAAACGCTGAGTTTTGGCTAGACTAATTTGGCATTTTCAAACTTTTGTGATACCAAACTGTTATTTCTAAAATTCAAACCACAAATTGCCATTTCAGATTTAATCCAAATTTTCAAGTATTTTCAATTGAAAACAATTTAACCAACATCAACTACTCTCAAGAAATCAATGATTAAGAGCAATTATAATTAATTTGACAATTTTGCCCCTTTTAAGTCATAATGTAATATATTCACTCTTAATCTCAATTAAGCACAATTAAAGCATTTCAAACTCAATTAACATAACAAAATCCCCAAATAAAGTGTAAAAATATATAACAAAAGGGATTTTTCAATTCCCCTACATTTAGCCTTTTGCACTCCTGGGCAAAATAAAACTTATGTTTCAAGAAATATGCTCAATGTTGTAATCATCAAGTAATTCAAGAATACAATTACATAAAGATTGAATAACCACAATCCCTAATCAATTAAAACTCATGGAAATTTTAATGCAAAGAAATCAACTTGAACACATAACGAAACCAGAAGAGATAGACATGATAGAGCTCCAAAGGGTATAAGCTTCTCTCATCTCTCAAATTATAGGGAATTTCACTCAATTCACCTATTCTAGCCTCTACCATAGACTTGTAAATGTTCTATTATCTCTATCACTAGTTTTACCATGAATCCATTGTCAAGAGAGCTTCTTAAGGTTGTAATGTTGAAAAGGCTAAATTGAATGGAAAATGTAATAAAACACTATGCTTGTACCAAATACATTGATAGATCACTTAGCACTATACAACTAAAATTAATTCACATATTTTATTATTTGTTTCTTTGTCTTTGATTTTTTTTTTCTTTTTTCTTCTCTTTTTTTCTTCTTTTTTTTTTTCCATTTTCTCTCCTTTTTTTTAAACTATTCACATGGCACTTTTCTTTTCACATATATAATAGTACCTTTTTTTTATATCATTGTGCTAGTAAAAACTTGATAAATGATATAGACATAGCATTTGTATAATGAAATAGAAACAAAAGTGAAGGACTCAATTGGGTGCGGTAAACAAAGGTAAATGATGAATGATTTGTGTTTGGGATAGAAGGTGATGAAATGAATGCCTCTATCATACTACAAATCAAATGCACTAATGTAGCTATGAAAAAAAACCTAGACAAGTTCTAAAGATTAACTAGAGAATAGGTGAATACACACACATGATGAGAAAATAGAATCAAGGCTGAAGAATCTTCCAACAAGGCTTTTCTCTACCATATCCACTTTCTAAAATCAAGCTAGGCATCCAAATTAATAAAATTGCATTAAAGACACTCCAATTACTCAATTGAATCAAGCAAAAGGATTACTCAAGCTTAATACAATCATACTTAGAAATGCTTGACTTTCACAATCATCATGCATTTAATGTTCATAAAAATATGCCAAGGAGTTACATTAAAAAAGTGTAAATAGGGGTCCATTAAGCATTTCACAAAACCAATTTTGAAGTTCAAAATTTTTTCAATTTTTCCCAAGTTTCATGAATCAAAATATTGCAGCTACACGTTATGACTAGAGCAATCCCTCCCCCACACTTAATCTTTACATTGTCCTCAATGTAAATAACAAATGGAAAACTAACTTGACTTGTTTCTTTGGTGAAGTGGTAATTAAGTTGCGAGGTTCAATTCAAGATTGATGCACAAAACGTCAACAATCACCATGAGGAGGAGAAGAAATAAACAAATGAAGTGAGTTTAACAATGAAGTTCAAAATGTAGTAAAGATTAAGTGCATAGTGAGAATAGCATATGATCATAGAGCATTTATTAACTTCCTAGGAAAAAGAAAAACAAAAAGATCTACCTTTTATTAATGGTTTTGTCTCCCCCACACTTATTCTCTTCACATAACAATTAAGCTCAAGATACATACAAATATTATAAGAAAGCAAGTGAGGAAAGAGATAACCTAATGCTTAAATCTCCGTAGAATTGTGTAGGAGTTCTCATCTCGGATGAGAAACATGAATTTCCTTTTTATAACCATTTCTCCTAATTTGCGCCTTCTTGGTAGTGAAAGTTCCTACAAAAGAAAAAACATGTATTTTCATTTGCTATATCAGGTGGAAAATCGCAAAAAATAACTAAATGGAAAGATTCATTATCATTTACAATTTTATCATTCAAAATAATTGAATCTTTCCTTATTAAACTACCTAAAACATGTAATTCAAATGGATCCAAAGTTGAGCAATTATCAAGGCTTTTATCAAGTGTAGTATGCATTTGGATGTTATCAATTGAACTAGATGAAGAATCAAGGTCATGGAAGAAGAAAGCCAATTATCAATTTTCAAACAATCAACACATGTCATTTCCCTTTCACATGAACAAACACAAGAAGAATGTATGCAAGATGGAAAAATGAGTTTTCATCAAGTTCAATAGCATCATAAAATTCCAAATCATGCTTACCAACACTTGAAAGAGAAGAATATGCATCATTAGCAAAGATAGTACAAGGAACATCATCAACTACACAACTACTATAGAACACATCATAGTGAGCAATATCAACATCAAGCATTTGAGGGGATTCAACTACAATTTCATCATCCACCTCATCATCACTCACATTATCAAGAATAGTAGCAAGAGGAGGGTCAACATTTTCAAAAATAGGAGGAATGTTACCATTGTTTGAATGCTGCTCCTTTAGTAGTTGAGAATGCACTTGTATCATCTCTATATCTTGTGTGCACTTGAAGTTTGAAATCTTCCACTTGAGAATTGGCATTTAGCTCTTGAGATTGGACTCCTTGTTCTTTTTCTTATAGGTCATGAGGCCAAGGGATTCCATCTACACCTCTCATCTTTACCCATAGCATATGAGCATAGCATGCCTTGAAAAACTTATCAATCTCTTCTAATTGTTGTTCTATCTCCTTAGAGCTTCTAATTATTCCTTGATGCAAAGGTAACTGAAAGTATTGCTCTTGGAGTGTTTCACACTTCCTTGTCAAGGCACATGTTAGGCACTGCATGTTGTAGGATGAAAAGAAGCTATCCAATCCACTAAGTTGTGTGTTATGAATATGAGGAGGAAGTTCAAAGTAGGGTAAAGGAGAAGGTTCATGAAATAGTGGGTGACTCGATTGGAATGAAGGATAGTATGGGAGGTGAGAGGGTTGATGATATGTTTGAAATAGAGGTTGGTATTATGGTTCATGTTTGTATAGTCGAGAGGCAAATGAAGGTTCATAGGATAGTTCATAAGGGAGGTAATCAATGGAATTGGTGTTATAGGTAATAGGGAAAGGATTGTGTATGTGATGGTTTTGGGAATTTCTAAGACAATGCCTCTCATTCTTAGACCTATATAAACACTCATATGCTTAAGGTATAAAAAGGGTGTACTCTAGCATAATGTATTTGGGAATCCAAAATCCTCTTGATATTTTCCACTTGATGTAATATCCCGAATTTTAATACTTGAGCTTAGGGATTAAGCCTGAGATTAGTGGACTGCTAAGCCCTGGTTTAGCAAGAGTCCAAATTGTGATTAAGAAATATGAAAAATGAGTTAGTGGTAATTCCAAGTGAATTTCCATAATCAGGGGCAAAACAGTAAAGTTGCCGGCCATTTGATTGGTTGCCGAAGAGGAAACTCATTGGTAGCTTCAAGATCAATGGCTAGGATTGATTTGTGTAGTTGAGTAAGGGGCATAATCATATGTATGTGTGTGCATGTGAGCCCATGGGAGTTGAAGTGAGATGGTGACAAGTGGCAAGGTGTGGACCCTTGGATGAGGCATAAGTGATGTGAGACACATCATCATCATCTCCATCTCCTCTCTTCTCTCTCTCGTTTTCTCTCTCTTCCTTCCTCCATTTTCGCTGGAAATGCTTGGGAGAGACAAAGGAAAAGCTTGAGAAAAGGTAAGGAAAATGGTTTCCTTTGCTCAAATCCTTTTCATAAATATTGTTCCTTGGAATGAGAGCTTCAATTTGATGGTTGTAGCTTCTCCATTGGTGGTGATTTGAAGAATCACGAAAATCTGAAGAGTAGAGAATCAAGAAGTGTTCTTGAGAAATTTGTTAAGGTATGTGAACCCAATCTTTCTATCTATGTTTCATGCCAAATGATTAAGTTTGGAATTTCTGGAATTATAGCCCTAATTTCGAAAATATGGGTCAATGGGTAGTTTGGCATGTTATGGTTATGGAAATAGTATCTTAGAGTGAGTTTGGAATAGATAGATTGATTGGGGATTGAAATGATTGAAGTTAGTGATTTTGGGAAAATGATGATTGTGATGCCCTAGACCAAAGCATGTAAATGGAATGGGATTTTGGTAATTCTATTGATTCCATTGAATTCAATGAGTGGTTTTATGTGGGAGTAGCTTTGGTAGAGGTTTTGGGTCCATTTGGATCAATTGGGCAAATGGTAGAGGATGTGGTATGTTTTGCTGCGTTTTCTGGAATCTGATAGATTCACTCGAGCAGACATGGGTGTGCTCGAGTGAGGGATGAACATCACTCGAGCAGTGATGAACTTTGCTCGAGTGATATGAGAGTTTTCCCTTTGTGCTTCGAGTTGCACCTGGGATTTTTATGAGTTATGCTCGAGCACATCGCTTTGTGCTCGAGTGAGCGAAGAACATGCTCGAGTGAGCTGGGTTCTGCTCGAGTGAAGGTGTAAGCCCAGAGTTGAGGATTGCTCTCGGGTGGATACTCGCGGGAAAGAGGCACGAGTGTGCTTTCTCACTCGCGGGTATGGGGAATGTGCTCGAGCACATATGGCTATGCTCGAGTGAGCCTGTGCCTCAGGTGAGAGTGGTGCTCTCGGGTTGTCACTCGTGGCGTTGTGCTCGCGGGTGCTCGAGTAAGGCATTTGGCCTTGTGCTCGAGTGAGGTTGGTGTGCTCGAGTGAGCTTGTACCTCAGGTGAGGGTTGTGCTCTCGGGCATGTGCTTTCTGTCTTCACTCTCTTATGCTCGAGTACTGTCCGTACCAATGCTCGAGTGAGAGCATTTGTGCTCGAGTGATGTCCGTACTTGTGCTCGAGTGAGAGCATCTGTGCTCGAGTGAGGCAGTGAAAAATATCAAGTTTAAGTGTTCAAAAGGGGATCTTTGGGGATAGTCTTCCAACCCTTTAGAGCTATGGATTGAGGTGTTTGAGGGCACTTAAAGGGCAGTACTGATAACCAACTTGAGTGTCTAAAGGTTAAGGAATTGGAAAAGGGATTAATCCTATGTCCTTGATTTTGGTTATAGGACTTGATGATTACCCTGATCGTGAGCAGCCGGAGCTGGAGCTTACGTGGAAAAAAGGGTAGGGAACTTACCTCTCCTGAATGTATTGATAATTGTATTTGTGTATTGATGCATGTTATTGCTTTGCATGATTATGTGAAACATGTATGAATGATTGTAGCTCTGTTTCTAGTTATGCTATGGCCATGAGTATGTTGTTGAAACATTGAGCATGCGGATACATCATTATGTGAACATGAGTTATTGTGTTGCAAGCATGTCATGCATTAAATACTTATCTTACATGCATATTGGTATCTGTTTCCTACTGAGATTCCCCAGAATCTCACCCTCCCCTATCAACATTTTAGACAGGGAAGGAAGATTGAGGATGAAGCGAGCATCCAAGGACGAAGAGGACTCGTTTCTGGGTGAGAGCTTAGTAGTTGGTTATCAATGCGTAATTGGGAATATGAATTGTATAATTGGATCAATATTTAAGTATGTATTTGAGTAGGTTGTGTAATCCCTGTTGGTGGAGTTGTATGGGCTAATGTGCCCTATGATTATTGAGCGAAGATATGATCCCGGGATTGCCGGGAATTTATATTGCGTACTCTGATAATTATATAAATGTAATTTATCTTCGCATAGTAATTATATTCGGAGTGTAAATATGAGACTGTGTGTTAGAATGATTTCGAAATGTATTTGTGAAAACCCCGTCTGGTTGATGGGATTATAAAGGTTATTTTGTCTTATTGGTCTCTATTTCACGTTAATCGCGTAATCCGGATATTAATTACGGCTGGGGGTTATTCTTGAGACTGGATAAGATCCCATTTTTGTTCCAATTTGTGAAGTCTTTGAGAAGATGTTTCCTCCATGAAAGTGTTATGCCCTCAATCTATGGACTCTTTCCAATTTCACAAATTCACACAAGAAACTGCAGTAGGCTCATGCACACATTAGCTCAAAGGAAATTGCCCCAAGCAAGATCAGCACCAAAAGGATATAGTCCAGCAAATTCAAATTCTAGCTAGCAGAGTCAACAAGACTCAAGTTTCCACGAGTTTCAGATGCAACATCCTTCAAGTTTCTCAACTTTTACCATCAAGCATCTATCAAGCAGTCCATATTAAAGTTCCAAAGACTAGAAAAATAAAAACACAATAAAATCAAGTTAAACCTAACATTAAATTAAGCTAAACGAGCAGGATCTACCCGTGCCTTGCACGGAGAGATGGAACAAAATGTTGAACGTTTTTTCCATTATGTACGTTATCAGGTAGACCAATTTATTAGGTGAATGAAAAAGACAAATTACATAAGTTTGAATGACATAGCTTATTGCAATAGGACTGGCCCACAATTAAAGGTCGCAAAAGATGACAATGGTTATATCAGAGAAGCATGTTGTCATTCATAAGTGTTTTTGTTTCATACAAGAATGTGAACAACATTGTTCTCATTTGAGACCACAAAAATTGATAGTTAGGAACGAACGTTTTGAAAAACTTCTGGGAACACAACATTCTTCGTATTGTTAGTTGGACCTGAATCATTATCTCCTATGATGATCTTCAAACCATCAATGCATTTGACTCTGGATAGTGCTACATATAATTGGCCATGGGTGAAAACTGGTTTGGACAAATAAAGACCAACATGAGACATTGATTGCCCTTGACTTTTATTGATAGTCATGGCAAATGAAAGTGTAATTGGGAATTGCCACCGTTGCATACGGAATGGCCATCGGGACTCTGAAGGATTTAGATCCATTCTATGTATAAGGACCTTCTGATTAGGATTGGAACCATTAAACGTTACTGCCTTAATAACCTTATGGCCTAACATTGTCACACAAAGACGGGTTCCATTGTAAAGTTATAATGATTGATCAATGTTTCGCAAGAGCATAATGGGTGCTCTGACTTTTAATATAAGTTTATGTGGAGGCAAACCAAAATCTTTCCGCACTTATGAATGAGTACAATACCTTATATGTTGACATCGTTGCAGACCTGCATAATAGTACAACACTTGTGATTTTGTAGATTTTATTCAATGTGAGAATTTATCAATTACATGCATAATAGTCTCGTATTTGACTCTATATTGAAGCATGCATGTATATGTTAAAGCAAAGTAGCTTTATGGTATAGAATACATACACAATATTTTTCTTGTCATAATACAGTTAAGATAGATTAAGCATGAAAGACAATGAACATTAGGTTGAAGCAGTAAATGCAAATAGAAGCACCTTAATAACACTAAGTTGGTTAGATGATGCGAGGAAGTGAAAGCATGGGCATTTAATTAAGGAGGAAGAAATTTGGATACGCCATGTCAGTAGAGAAACTGACAACACAGAAGAGAAAACATTGGGAGAGGGGAGAGTATTTAAGAAAACATATGATTGATTAATAATCTACCAGTCGAGAATCTACCAATAGTCATGGAGTGTGTTTTGCTTATGGCTAATGATTAAAAATCTATTTTCAAAAGGCCCCAGTCTTTCGGTTGTAAAGGCACCAATGGGCACTTACAGGTGCTTTGAGAAACTGACAAGAGCAACTAAGAAGCTGATGGAAATCTTCATTGCCCCTGAAATGCAACAGCCTAATAAATGAAGCTGAATAATTTTGCATAGTTATGTTTAATATTTACTTGAGGCAATTGCAAAAAAAGCAAATAAATGTACAACACAGCTGCTTTTACATAATTATTTTAAAAGAGGTCTACTAATTGAGGTTATGAAGAAAAAATATACTAAAAAAGCACACCACATTGCTTACTTTGAATTGAGACATGCGTCTTGCTTATGCATAATTTCCCTTGAAATCTTCCTAATGTCTGAAGTGCCTTTGGCCATTGAAATTAACTTTGTCAAGATCCTATTATTCACCATATAATAAAGGTGTAAAGTTAGGTAGACTGTATGATCGACAGTAACTGGAAGCCTACAATACCAACATACATATAACTGACACATTGGGTAGGGATACCAGGAAATTGACAATCTTAGCAATAAAGGCGATGCAATTCCTTCTGAGTATGTCAAAGATGGCCCTTCTTCTAATGTCAATGACTCCATGACACCAGTTACAATTGTATAACTATGAAAAAGTACATGTCTTTCAAGTAAAGGGCGAAGCACAATGCTTTTCAACCAGCATGATTCTTATTTACCAGGAATTTTTTAAAGGATCTGTTTGGATTGATAGCAGAAAAACAAATTCAATGCGGTTTGTTCAGTTATAGAGGAGCAGCTCAACAAGTGTAATGCAGTAATTTTAGTGATACTATATTTAACACATAAACATAGAGAAGTAAAAAGAGGAAGATACAAAAAATTGGAAGGAAAAGATGACAACCTGCTGCACATGATATAGTAGGTGAGATGAGGGGTGAGCAGTGTGAAAGATATGAACATCTTGAAACCATGGCTTTCACGGAGGATGAGCAGTTGGTTAGGTAGAAATAGCAATTCAGGTACTTATAACCTCTGCAAAAACCTAATGAGAACAAATTAATGTGTATAGGGGCATTGAACTCGCAGATTCAAATTTTACAGTATAGAGATAGGACTTTGAGAATGTGAACAATTGTTGAAATGACGAAGAAGGAGACAGGTATGACAGAGAAGAGTAAAAGAGTAGGGGATGTACATATAGATATGGTTTAGCATGATAATCAAGTTTAAATTATTCTGGAAATGACTCACCAGGAAAAAGACACCCCCAAGTACTAAACACAATATAAAGCATACAATTAGATAAAGACAAAGACATATTTCACAGAATATGTAACAGTAGTGGAGTGAATATTTCGGCAAGATATTATATTGGCATGGTAGTAGGTAGAGAGATAGAGATTTTAAAAAATTGAATTGCAGACAAATTATAACCACAAATATATAAAATCCACAAGAACGACTGCAACTTTATGATGCAACTGCAAGAACAACCTGCCAACAAAGAAGCTAATTCGTTCAAGTCAACAATTTTGGCCAACCTAAACTAATAAACATAGGAAAGAACATAAATAAAAGCACGCAAAAATGAAGAGATACATAGGGAGAGTGCATAGGGTAAAGACGTATACCTAAGACTAATGTTCAACAGTGATGGCTATGTGAAATTGGGTTATCTTCTTAGTAACAATTGGTGAGTGATTGAAGAATGGTTATACTTATGGTATTTACTATTACAAAAGGATATCCAAGTTGATTTCATAACAATGAATGATGATCTCCTAATATAATATGAAGTTCTGTTTTCAGTAGGAGTTCTTTGCACACCTTTGAAAAGTTTGGCTTGTTAGGCATGGCAGAGACCTCCTTAGCTCTGCAATGGCATTAACATTGGAAAAGGAATTCAAATGAGGCTCCTACATCAAGTCACATAAATGAGCATGTGGTGTGCTCTGGGGGATAAAGACATATCAATCACAGCTATGATAAATACAACTGTGATTTGGATGCAGCGGAAATTTGGATCTTGGAATCAGAATGTCAATCAATGTGCAACAACAGTTCTCCTAAATGACAGTAGGAGTTTTCTTATTATTAAACTTGCGTCTTGGGAAGATTCATGTAGCTTCATAGTGTGTATGTTGGAAGAGAGAGGCATAGAGGGAAAGGGGGAGGTGGTTGATATGCATAGTCTAAGTATGAAATGTGAAGCTATGAGAGATGTTCAAAGTAGATCATTTGGTTATGGTGGGCAACAGTGATTAGAGCATGGCAATAAAGAACATATAATAAAGCATCAGAACATGAATTAATGTTATAGTGCCCGTTACAGGGATAAAGAAGATATCCAGTAACAAAGAATGTTTAATACATATGTGGTCATGAATTTTCCCCCATTTTCCATGTCATTTTAGCTATCTGCAAACTACTTGAAAGTAGTGATACTTGTAGCAAAGTTTTTTGAAGTCAACTTTTGCTTATATAGTTTAAGCTCTGACCTGGGTGAGAAGCATTTCAATATTGTTTTGTATCACCACTGCCATTTCTTTCTGTTGATCAGACAAATGATTTAGCTTTTTTAACAATAAACTTGGATCTACAGATTAAAGATGTATATTTTTTATCAGTAGGAGTGTTGTAGGCCTTATTAGCACAAATTGTTTGATCATGAATGTCAGAGTCATAATGTGCACTGGAATTGTTCTCTTACCATTGGAAAATGAAGTCACATTAGCCTCATAAATCAAGTAGCTTAATGAAAATGTGAGGTGGGAAATTTTTGCAACTTTAATAGATCATTTTTGCTTATAACCAAGTGGGCGTGTCAATCGTGAAATGAAAATTAGAACAACAGGAAAAAAAATAATGTGTGATTCTGACAAGTAAAAATGACAATGTGAAATTCAGAAGAACAGACAAAAAATAGTCCTAAATGTATATGTAAAAGGTGATTTTGACACGTGAAAATGACAAAGTGAAGAGGATAAATACCGTTTGCAACACAACACATGGAAACCAATCCTCAAGATGAACTCGCATTTAGAGTTAACTGAGGAAAAATTGCATCCTAACTCCCTAATGAGTGAGGCATATTCTTATTCAGACAGTGAATTCTGTGATTTTCTATAGCAATGGAGAGGTTGGGATTCCATATAGTAAGCATCAAGTGTGGACTCGTGTACTTCAAACACCGAATGCGTTTCGAACCTGAAGTAGAGGAAGTGAAGGTGTACAATGAAGAAAAAACATGATTGATGTTGTTTTGATAACCACTTACAGACTGAAGCCGGTCGTGCTATGCTTAGAAGGGAGGGCAATAAGCATGCAATCACCAAGGTGAAATGAAAGCCGTTACTACTTATTCAGGTGCTTCTATTCTGTACTGAAGGAAGAAGGATTCTCGAACACCATATGGGAAGGAATGCATGATCGGCGGTTCGGTGAACATTACCATTCTATGATTAATGCTGCACAATCGGAGATAGCTATGTTCTACCCAGACGAAATTCTTGAGCCAATTGTCATTCATGACCTCAGGAAGCATATGTACATGAAGATAATGCCTGTGAATCCTTGGGTATACTATCCGAGGCAAATGGCGGAACTCACGTCTCAGGAGAACGAAAACAAACTTCAGATAGGCAATGACGGAATTGCAGAGAACTCATTGAGTGAAGTCCTACCAGCAGCTTCCGAATTAGGAGCAGAATTAGGATATGTAGTGGACTGAAAAAGGATTGCAGCAAGGTTGATCGCGGGGGGAGTTGAGGTTGTCGTTGTCGGAGTTGTGGCTAAAGTAGGTTTTTGAGTTAGGTATCGCGTGTTAGGGGTGTTCCGGTGAATTTAGTTTTTCCTTTCCCTAAATGGGGGCCCCTGTTTTGGGCAACTTAGCAACAATAACTTAATGGGCCTCATTTACAATGTAGTTCTTCCATTATGAAAGTAACCAATTAAGCGTAGAAAAATTGCACTTTGTCTGTTACGGTGGAAAATTTCATTGACCAAATAGAATTTATTTTCCTGTATAAATGAATCCAGTAAAAGAGGCCTTCCTTTTCAAATAAAGTGTCAGGAAGGGAATATTATTTGCAAGTTACAAATTAAAAGTAAAACAATTTAAATAAGTTTGGCAAATCATCTATTGCAGGGCAGGTCACCTACTATGACAATAGTTGGCAAGTCAAGTTAAATTGAGTTGATTGCTGCAGAAACATAACATTGCTTTGCTAACTTAAAACTGAGCCCACAATAGTTTCAAGATACACTTTCCATTTAGAGTGATGTCATGGTGTCAGTTTGGACCTATAAATGACTTCAATGTCTGCATTTGTCTTTGGTAGACCATCATGTCAAAGGCAACACAAGGCAACGTGAGAAAAAAAGGACGCAATCTAACATATCAAAGATTGAGTCCACTTTCAGTAGGAGGAGCTAAAATCAAAGTTCATTTCCATTTTTACGATCCAACCAACAAAGTATAAAACACTTACTTCGTAATTTTTTTCCCCAAAATTTCTAATAATAGGCGCAAACATCTCTGGAAAAATTGTGTCATAATTATAAATAAAATTAGTCTAAAATTGGTAATTTTTTTCCCCAATATGTGTAATTTTTCATAAAACTTCATCGACAAATTTGGATTGAGTTTACATCCCAGTAGGTTGCATGTGAGTTCAATATACTTTTGTTTTTCTTTGTTTCTCTCCCTCTCTATTTGACGTGGTCACTGGTGACCTTTCTCCTTTACATTGGTGCAGCTGTGAAAAATTATTGTTGGACTGACACTTGAGCTTCTACATCATATCGTCTTTTAATAATTGTAACTTTGACTTGTCTATATATGGTATAATTTGGTCCAGATATAGAAAAAGTATAGTGAAAAGTAAGTAGATGAGCATTAAAGGTACATATTAGATAGCAGCAAAGGAAAATGCAACGCTTGCAACCCTTTGCGAGGTTTATTCAGTTCTCTTCCCACATCGAGATTTTACAGGCTCCTGTAGTTTTCTTCCAACATCGAGGCTTAACAGGTCTCTTTTTGAACAGCATGTCATAGCATATATGTTAATCCAATAGTTTAGATACTGCACAAGATCCATAGATTTGCAAAAGCTCCGCCTACTTCCTCTCTATTTATCAGACACCTCTAAGCTCCTAAAAGAAATCTAGCAACAAAGTCAGATGCAGGAAGCAGATTAGTCCACTGCTACTAAAAGATACATCTATAGATAGTCGGAAAACAATGGAGGGCTAACCTTACAAGCAACCCCCTCATATCTTCACTGTGATCCTCATCGCTGTAGAAATCGTTGGAACGGCAATCTGCAATAGGAGTATCAACAATTGAATGGCAAAAAATTTGCACAGCGAATAACAAATATGAAAAAGACTTACCACCACTGGTTGTGCAGGCTATGGGTAGCCATTGCCGCTTCGGGTGAGTCTCATTGTGGTTGCGCGAACACAGTCCATTTCTCACTAAATGCTTACTCATGGTTGTGAATCCGAGGACACGCATTATACAGAGGAGGGGAAACCATTACTGAAATTCAAACTGAACTTTCGCGGCACCTATTTTCCCTCTTTTCATCGTCTAGTCATGAAAAAAACAAACCACATAAGTTGGGGCATCACAAAGCCCAAAGTTTGCAGCTTAAGCCGAGGAGTTGTGAAGGTTTTGGCTTATGAACAGTTGTTCAGCCTCTCTGCGTAAGTGAACACTTTTGTATGATATATTGATCCTAAACAAATGGAAACAAAGATCTTTATTTGCGGTTTATTTTTGTTTTGTTTATTTAAATAAAAGTTTCCTTTAAGAATGAAAGCAAAATGGTATGCTAAAGAAAACATGCAAAATTGAAAACTAACAAAAATGCAACCTAAACAATAACTAAGTGTGAAAACACTATAGTGTAAAAATCCTAAAGGCTCACCCCGGTCAAAAAAAATATTTGATACTTAGTTACTAGGAAACCAATTTCTTGGCTCCCCGCCAACAGCACCAATTGAAATAACACCCTTTAATCGCCTCAGGGTTACCAAGAATAAAACCAAATTAATGCAATATAATGCACAACTCAGGTCGTTTCACTTTGAAGAGCCGAATATGAAACTAATTTTTAATAAACTAACTAATTAAAAAGCAAAATTGATAAGGATAAAATATAATTGATTTTCAAAACTATGAAATGAATGCAATTAAAATATTTTTTTTTTCAAATAAGGAAGAATGGAAATAGGTTAGAATTGTAAGTGATGAAGATGCTCTTGGAAATTGTTTTCAATGACTATCATTGCTCAATTAAAATATTTGGAGAGTTAATACACGAAGTTTCTAGTATTCCAAACCTCATTAACTAATGAGTTAGCATCACAAGAGAGGAACCCTTACCCTTGAAATACTATTAAGCCCTCTTAGGGCCTGTTTGGTTTAGAGGGAGGGGATGGAATGGGAGGGGATGGATTGGAGGGGATGGGAGGGGAGGATGGAGGATCACCTTGTTTGGTTTGGTAGGAAGGGGAGGAAGGGAAAGGATTTTTAATGATCCTTTGTTTGGTTTAGGAGGGGAGGGGAGGGAAGATAATATCTAATTTACCATTTTACCCTTAAACATTAGTTTAAATATTTTTCTTATATAAATGATTTAAATTAGTTTACACCTCAATATAAATGATATAATTTAATTTATTTTTTTACCTTTGATTCAATTTTTACCTTTAATTTATAATTTAATTTATACTAATTTATATAAATTAGTTTACACTTCAATATAAATTACAAGGAAAAGGTGTCTCATTTTGAGTTGTTTCCCACTGTGATTCTCTGCATCTGCCCAATTAAATAAATAAGATGACTTTTCTTAGCAACCGAGAGCGAAGAAAATTTTGAGCTTCTGTGATTTGTTGGAGCATGTATCACTTTGTCCATAAATTATCAACTACACTTACCATATAAAGAAGGTTTTCCACTTTCTCGTACTTACCAACGCGTTGCATTATGATATTATATGATCATTGGGAGGCAGGCTTGAAGAAACAGACAAGGAAAAAAAAAGCTTCAAGTTAATGCATCTGACTTGAGAAATTATTATAAGCAGCCAAAAAATATGATATGATCACAGTAAGCTACTGGGATCACACTCATAATATTTAATGAAAATTGAAGCTTATAATCACGTATAAATTTGCTATAAAGCATGGATCAAATCTAAAGCCACAAGGGGGAAAATCTTCAATCAAATCTAAAGCCACAAGGGGGAAAATCTTCAATCTTTATTGCCCATTACTCCTTCGAAGTTCCAACTTACCGCAAGAACAGAGATGCCGCAGACACCACTAAGAACAGACAAAGCACACAGTGTGGACTATTATATAGAGAATATGATCATAATGTTTAGAACTAGAAAATAAATAGAGATTACAATTTTCAACACTTCTATAAGTGATCCAACATATTACATATTCAAATCCATTATACATATTACCTGCTTTACATCTTATAACCAAGGATCAATTCAAAAGGAGGGGAAGGGGAATTGAGTACCCACCCATAGCAAGTCATGAATACATAGCTAAAAACCATACATAGAGTATATGACAAAGCATACAAAAAGTTATGAAATATGCCCAAAAGTCATATTTTCATGAGCATCTACCAAAATATTCAAAAGTCATTATAGTAAATAGTCAAGAGACCATCTATTGAGAACTATAAAACATCTCCATTATCACTTCTTTCCTTATTGAGGCTGGAGATTGTATTGCAGTCCTAAGCTTTTCATCATCATTCATAAGCAAGCAATAAATCTTTGGTATTTTTACAACATCACAGCCACATTCTTGAAGCATCTTGTATAGTTCTTCACCAGACAATTGGGGTACTTCCCTCTTGTTGTTGCTAGCTTTTACTAAAGCAGCATTTCCTTGCATGATTGCATCATTCCCTCTCTCAAGTGCTGAAACCATTGCAGCCATTATCCCAGTCATTTCCTTAAAATTATTTTCATGGTCTTTAGGTGCCCTCTTTGGCTTCTTACTGGAAACACTATTAGCATGAGGTGAAAGATCTTCTTCAGGTGATACTCCTTGTCTGGGTGAGTTACCTTGGCCATCAACCTCAACAAACATATCAGCATTGTTTAATGAGAAGCCACCTTGTGAAACAAAGTTATCAATTTCATGAATACTTTCATTGACCTCTGTTGTAGATCGATGCCTCTTCCTCCATTCTCGCATTGTTTCCCCCTCATCACCGTTAGCTCTGTCTACTCCATATAGTAGCATCATTTTTTCATAATTCGGAATAGCAGTATTTCTCCATAGAGCTGCTTTAGGTTTAGCCTGGTAAAACAGAACAGAACAGAAAACAGAAAAGAAACCAAATCAGCCTCCAGACTTCATAGGCTAATTCCGCCAAAACAGAACAGCACAGAAAACAGATACCAAAACAGAACAGAACAGAAAACAGCACAGAAAGCATAATTTAATGAACAGCACAGAAGCCAAAACAGAACAGAACAGAACAGTTAAAGCATAATTGCATAATTCGAAAGTACAAAAAGCATAATTCGAAATCACACAGAACAGAACAGTTAAAGCACTCCAAGCATAATTCGAAATCACACAGAAGGCTCTCTGGTGCTAAAGATTCTGTGCTCTAACCAGGATCATTAAGGTATAATTCACAGTTTTGTAGGTGTTTCTGTTGAACCCCTTTCTGGCTTGCTTTACATAAACTGTAAACTGTTGTATTGAAATTTCTGCTATATTTTGTTTCAAGGTGTTTGCTTCTTCAGCTCGTAACTGGAAAGCTTCAGCAGAGGGAAGGGTGAATCATGGGGCAACTCATACGATAAATACAACACTTTTTAAGTTAGCTTGAATTGATGCCATTGGTTAAATAAGGACAACCTCCTAGTATCCATGTCATACAAATTTGTAAGTATAAAGCACCTATCCAAAAGATAAGTAATACTTAAATGCTTATTTGATACTAGATACATATCATATTGCAGCATATTTGATAGCTATATATCACGGCTTGAATTGAAACCATACAATGATACAAACAGTAAGGAAATATATAATAGCAAAAAATACAACAGTTTAAACTATAATTGCATTTTTGGGATCACTTTTAAGAAAAAAACATAACAAACAATAGTAAATTAACCTCAATGAGTGTATCCCAAACTTCAGGTTCAGCTTCCCACATCTGAGTTGCTGGGTTCCAAGCAAATCCACTCAAATGTTTAAAAATATCATGCAGCTCCGAAAAATTTTTCTTCATAGTTTTCCATCGATTCTTCACCTTATCCTTGTCAATGTGTTTGCCAAACAAAGCACTTAGATACTTCACAATGTTATCATATGCCTGAGTTGTAAAAGACCCATGAAGTTTGCGGCCCTCATTGTACTCAGTCATAAAAGCATCAATAAGGGCATCATCCATGAGTCTAGACCAGTTAACTGCCTCTTTACCATTGTTTCGTGCCATCCTATCACATAATAGTATATATAATAACTAAAAATCAAACTACACAAATAATAAATAAACATAATATATGAAATTGAAATTCATAGACTAAATAGAACAATTTATGCCCTCAACATCATGTTTGAAAAATTTAATACAACAAACACCATGTCTTAAATTCATAGCTAATAAGAGTACATAACAATGTCAATAGTAAAACAACATAGTAAAACAGCATTCAACCCTCAACATCATCATCAAAGTCATCATCCAGAGCAGCCGCATTATTCTGATAGTCTGTCCACATCTGAGTTGCTATATTTTCTCTAATAAGATCACCTCGAGCAGCCTCATTATTGTCACTACTTGGAGCATGATTATCGTCATTTGATTCATTTTGTTGACGGAGCTCCATGTCAACTTCTCTTAACAAATCTTCAACAGGGTCAACACTCATGAGGAAGTTATGAAGAATGGCACATGCATATATTATCATTTTTTGAACTTTTATGCCATATGTAGGTTCAGTTGCATTGGATACAATTACAAATCTTTTCTTCAAAACACCAAAAGCCCGTTCAATGGCATTACGCAACTTTGCATGGCGAAGGTTAAATAACTCCTTATAGTTTATGGGTGGATTTCTCTGGGAATACTCTTTCAAATGGTAGCGGACTCCCCGGTAAGGTGTTATAAGCCCTCTTGTTAACATAAATCCAGCATCCACAAGGTAATATTTACTTATAATACATGAAAATAATTACTATAGAGGGTTTTGAATACCTAATGAATGTAAACTTCATCAAAATTGGTTAAATATTTACCTTCGGGAATGTTAAGCCTATCTTCCCTTGTTAATGCATTTTTAATGATCCTTGAGTCAGATGCAGTGCCTTCCCAACCAGGGAGCACATAAGTGAACTTCAGGTCAAATGTACATGCCACTAACACATTCTGTGTAGGGAATTCCTTCCTACCACGATAACGGGGAGCATCTAAAGAAGACACCTTCACACGTATATGTGTTCCATCTATAGCACCAATACAATTCTTAAAATATGGAAAGAACTTATGTTCATTTTGAATTTCTGGAGGAATTCTAGACCCATCAGGTTGGATAACAAATTTTTCTTCTAACTCAATGATGGCTGCCAAAACTGTATGAAAATGACGACTAACTGTCTCACCAGAACGCCTAAACCAAAAATTGACTTCACGATTTTTCGCACTATGTGTTAATATATAAAGAGTTTTTGCAACTTGTTCTTCCACACTTGACCAACGTGTGGGTTGCAGACCACAATCTCTTTCTAACATACCAAACCTCAATTACCATTGAGTCTAATACTTAAACTCATAAACTCATTCATTTAAGCATTACTAAAAACCCTAAGAGAGTTATATGGAATAAGTAATGCATTTAGATTCAACTACAATTCCAATCCAATCAAACTATCCAACAATACCATGTTAAATAGATAGAAAGCAATAGAATCATAGATAAACATATATATAACCATATATATTGATGCATACAAATTCTCATTACAAATTCCAAATCACAAGAACTCAATACATAGAACAAAACATAACTAAAATCATAGTCTCAACATATAAATGAATTTATAAACCTAAGAAATCATAAATATAATGAGTTATAGGTAAACTTCCCTTTGAAGCACATGTGAGCTCAAATCATCTCCAATAATTAAGGAAATCAACCACTCAAAGCCATAGATTTAAGAAACAAAACCACATTCTAATTCAAATATCCAACCATAAAATCACATATTAAAATGACCAATTAGCCCTAATTCAAAGAAGGAATTGGGGTTGGATTTTGAACAACAGAACAGAACAGAGATAGCCACTATTGAAATTAAACCCAGACTATCAGAGGAAGCCACAGTAGAAAGCCAGAGAAGGAGTGACGGTGGCGCTGTGAATTCCGACGGCGCTGAAAATGCAGACTGACGGTGAAAGTGGTGGCATGATGGAGGTAAACAGTGGTGGTTCCGTGGTGCGATGAAGGAGTGGTGAAGAGGATGAGCTCGCTCTCAGCTCACTGCCCTGCCTGCAGCTCGCCTCCACACTCTCAGCTCTTAGCCTCCCTGATCTCTCTCAGCTTTAGGCCCTCACCCCCAGCTCACCACTCACGGCTGCTTTTCCCTTTCTGTCTCTCAGCTCGTGCCACTCAGCTCCCTGTTCTTCACTTGTGGCAGCTGTCTCTCTGTTGGTGGTGAAGACAGAAGCTCGCCGGCGGCTTGTGGTGGTGAAGACGCCACCGGCGAGAGAGGAAGATGAAGGCTAAGGTTGAAGATGAAGATGCGAAGGTTTTGAAGGTAGGGTGTTGCGGCTGTCCTCTGTTCTGAATCTGTCGATGCTGTCCGCAATAAAATCTGAGAAACTGATGAAAGAGCTAACCTAAGGGCTGCCAAAACGCTGAGTTTTTGGCTAGACTAATTTGGCATTTTCAAAATTTCGTGATACCAAACTGTTATTTCTAAAATTCAAACTCCAAATTGCCATTTTCAGAGTTAATCCAAATTTTCAACTATTTTCAATTAAAAACAATTTAACGAACATCAAATGCTTTTAAGAAATCAATGATTAAGACTAATTACAATTATTTTGATAATTTTAAGTCAATTAATATGATAAAATCCTCAAATAAAATGAAAATATATAACAAAAGGGATTTGTCACCCTACTCTCTCAGGCAACAAATACTTAGACTGCGAATGAGGAAATCTTTTGGAAAATGCTGTGGAACATTACCCTTCCTAGCTACTCAGTTTCTCCTCTTCTTCTAGAAGTTCTTGAATAATGCGCTTCCTTCTTGTGATATCCTGAAACAACATCATCTTAATACTTTTGGGTGTTGCTTATTTAGTTGATGTCGAGGAAACCTTAGAACACCTTTTCTTCTCTTGCCCCCTCTCCAGATCATTATGGTTTGGTTGTTTTCTTGTTAAAGTTCCTCTTATGGACTTTCAGTGCCTTAAATCATGGACAAAAGACACTTTACCCCAACTTCACCATGATGGACTGGACCACTTGGTTTGTGGAATCATTTGCCTTCTTAATGTAATTTGGAGTAAAAGAAATATAGGTCTATATCATGTTAAGTTTCACGCTCTTCATTCTATAATGAAGGAAATATGCTATATTCTTTCTTTTCCAACTTTGGCATTTATGAAAATTCCTCATCAATCAGAAAGGCTATGTATCTCATCTTCTACAGAAGTTCCCATTTCTCTGAATAATGCTGGTTGGGATATACTCCTTCCATCTCTATATACAAAATCCTTTCAACTAAATCGCAGGATTCAAAAAAATACTTAAAATTAGTTAAAAGTAACAAATATGTAGGAAATATATTTTTTTTTCCAAAAATCCCCCTATTTATGAATGAATGAGAGAGAGAGAGAGAGAGAGAGAGAGAGAGAGAGAGAGTAATAGTGAGAAAATAATGAAAGAGAATGTAGGGTATGAGACCAATTAAAGGTAAAAGTGCATTTATTCTTGAGACAAACTAAAATGGGATCTTATAAAAAGAGAAACCCCATTAAAAAAGGGACCTTGTTATATATAAGGACGAGGAGTATTTCTTAACAAATTTTAAAAAGTGGTCTTCGATTGATTTTTTGATTTTTTATCAAAAAATCATGCTTCACCAGGACTTCCTTTTTTATCCAATTCCCTTCAAGCTTCTCTTATATGGATACATTGCTCTAATCTTCTACAGCGAGAACTCAAACCTTCTCTATCAATCACTTGTGTCAAAAAACGGTTCATCATCAATATCCTTGCAAGAACTCCTCCTATATCTACCATCACTTAGCAGAAAATTGTATTTTTATTGCTTGACTTTTCTTTCTCTAATATAAAAGTTGTTTCTTTATAATCTTTTCGCGGCCTATTTTCTAATTATGTTAGTTCTTTATGTTTTGGCTCTTTGTAAACCTTTTTAATGAGTTAATATCATTTTGTGCAGTAATAAGGGGGAAAAAACAAGAGGAGCTCAAATAAGAAAAAATATTTAAAAAGCGAAGTGGCTCACATGATTTTTGACTTGCATGTGGAGCCTCTTCCACTTGCGCGTGCAATAATGTCATCTTCCTAGGAAAGATGCTTTCCCACTGGCCATTCAAACTACATGCAATAATAAAAATTACTCTCCATTAGGGTGTTCAAATCCCGGGACTGGGATCTCATTCCCGGTCCCGGTCCCGGGAAATTCCCGGGACAACCGGGACCGGGAATTCCTGGGACCGGGACCGGGAATTCCCGGTCTTAATAATATAATTATATTAGTTAAATTTTTTTATAATCTAATGTTTAAAGTAATTATTTAACACCTAATAAGGTCATAAAAATCACAGAAATTGAGTTAGAATTGAAAAATAACATATTATTATCACATTCATCATTTTTGTTATTATCTTTATACATTATATAGTTAGGATTTGTATCACGATATATACAATTTAACTCTAACTAAATATGTGATATACATTTTATCAAATGATAACTTAATTTATGGGGTAAAAAATACAAAAATAAAATAATAACCTATTTTTTAAGGAAAAAAGAAAAAAAAAACCCGGGACCGGGAATTTCCGGGATCACAAGGTGTGATCCCGGTCCCGGCCGGGACGGGAAATTCCCGGGATAAAAAATCCGGAACCGCGCCGGGACACCCGGGACCGGGATACTTTGAACACCCCTACTCTCCATCGTTGTCTTCTTCTCAACAATCATTCACAGAAACTCTTCATCCTCACCATGACCTCCATGCTTATGGCTTCCCACAGTGCTTTCCTCTTACTCTTCTTCTTTCTTCTTCGCTTCCTCTTTTCTGAATCACAGACCACTTTTCTCTCTAACGCTTGCTCTTCCACCAAAACCCTCACTTCAAATAGTTCCTTTCAATTCGACCTCACCACCCTCCTCTCTTCCTTATCTTCCGCCAACACCGACTTTTACAACACCACTGTGGCCGCTAGTGGCGGCGGCGAAGACACCATATACGGCCTCTTCATGTGCCGGGGTGATGTCACCCTCCAGGTTTGCCGCCAATGCGTGGGTACCGCAGTCCAACGATTACCTTCCATGTGTGGATTTTCCAAGGAGGCCATAATCTGGTATGACGAGTGCTTGCTTCGCTACTCGAATCGGTCCTTCTTCTCCACTGTCGACACAAGCCCCCAAACCGGCTTTCCCCTCTGGAACACCGGCAATGTTTCCGGCCAAGCGAACTTCAAGAGTATAATGTCCACCACCATGAACAAGATGGCGGATGAGGCAGCGGCGAAACCTGGTTTGGGAGAGAAGAAGTATGCGACGAGAGAAGCTAATATTTCGGGGTCTCATCAGACTCTGTATTGTTTAGCTCAGTGCACGGCGGACCTTTAGCCTGGAGATTGTAGAAAGTGTCTGGGTGGTGCAATTGGGGGGCTTTCATCGTGTTGTGAGGGTATGGCCGGAGGAAGAGTTCTGTATCCGAGTTGTAACGTTCGTTATGAAGTGTTTCGTTTCTATCGTTCTGATGATCAGCTTGTAGGGACTCCGACTTTACCTTCTCCTCCGACAATGTCTTCAGATCCCAGAGGTAAAGTCTAAGTTCCACGCTTTTTCATTATACCAACTTCCCTGCTGGTTCCTAAATATAAATAATATAGTGGACACTTGCTAGAAACACGTAGTACTTTTCTGAGTTCCCCCCTTTTTAAATGGACTATTTTTTAAAACATAATTTTTCAAGGGTTAGAGACAAATAATTAATATTGGTATTTCTTTTGGAAGATTTGTTTTTAATATCTTAGAATTCACACATTAGGAATGGACCTTATTGTGGCTTCCTTGGAAAATCCACACATGGAAGGTAATATCATAGATTTTTTCCAAGGAGGCCATACCTACTATATAATTATGAATGGAGATTAAAAAATTACCATCTATATTTACGGAGGGATGTGTATATATATGTGTGTGTGTGTGTGTGTCTATAACATTATTACGCTGACTCAGTAAGTAGAAGCTAAATAACTAATTTATATTAATTAAGAAAATTAGTTTAGTTAGTTATTTGTAAAAGAATACTTCTCTCATCATGTTTATAAGGCAGAGAGTATTTGTTGTTTTTAATATAAATCACTTCAATAATTTATTATATGAATTTATAACTTTATCTCTAATTTATTGCTATGTAGACTGTTTATTTTCTTGCACTTGACCCAACCTAATTTGAATGAATTTAATAAGCTTTATCGGTTTATATTGGAAGATATTTGCACTGCCATTGTGAGATATTTGCACTGTCCTACTGTAGTCCAAATAAACCATATTGTATTAGATTTAATTACAAAGCTTTTGTCTCATTCTTTTGTATGCTGGACTCTGAATACTAATCCTACTCGTTTCTCCTTATTGTCAATGACATTGAGATCTCTGAAATTATCTTTTGCTTAAACAGTGAAAGGGAAAGGCAAATCAGCACCAATTACTATGATAGTTGTGGTTTGTCTTGTTGGTACGGCAATAATTTTTTGTTTCGCCTACTATCAAAGAATCACATGTCGAAAGGCTGTTCTTAGACAAAAATACTGTAAGTAACTTTCGTTCTATCTCTTAAATCACTCTTATAATTTTGCTAGTTGGAAGACTAGTTGTGGGAATGGTCAATGTATATAAATATTTTTTTTATTAGTTGGAAGTGAAGGCACCAGTTTAGAGCCACTGGAATTCAATTTGGCTACTATTGAATATGTGACAAATAAATTTTCAGAGGAAATTAGATTAGGGAAAGGTGGCTTTGGACAAGTTTACAAGGTGACAGATGCCATCAGAGTAAATATTATATATATATATATATATATATATATATATATATATATATATATATATATGCATATATATTATCCCTTTTTAATCTAGCCAAATGCAATTTAGGGTATTCTTTCAAGCGGACAAAATATAGCTGTGAAGAGACTTTCAAAAGGTTCTGGCCAAGGTGGAGAAGAATTTAAGAATGAAGTCTTATTAATAGCCAGACTCCAGTACAGAAATTTGGTGACGTTATTAGGATTCTGTATAGAAGAGCAAGAAAAAATACTTATATATGAATATGTCCCCGACGGAAGCCTTGACTACTTTCTATTTGGTATGATTCTTCTAAACTCATTTTACGTTATAGTTGAAATTTATAGTCCATGCATGTTATCATTTATTATGTGCCTTTATTATTTATTTAGGGTTAATTGCTTTAAACTAAGATTATCTTTATTATTTATTTTGTCATTTTAGTCACTCACAACAAATGTATGCATATAGGTTCCAATAGAAGCAAAGTACTAAATTGGTTGGAACGTTGTAACATCATAGGAGGAGTTGCTGGAGGAATTCTTTATCTTCATGAACACTCGCTTTAAAATTATACATCGTGATCTCAAACCTAACAATATTTTGTTAGATGACGAAATGAATCCAAAAATTTCAAGTTTTGGATTAGCTAAGATGGTTGCTGTTAGTGAAAATGAGGGAAATACAAAAAGAATTGTTGAAACATAGCAAGTTTCTAAATTTTTCCCTTTATCTTCTATGTCTCTCTTGATATCTATCTGATAATATTTTATCATTGATATACCTTTTTCTTTTCCAGTGGTTATATGTCTCCAGAATATGTAATGTTCTGACAATATTCTGAAAAATCAGATGTTTTCAATTTTGGAGTTATAGTTTTAGCAATTATCAGTGAAAGGAAGAATACAAATTATCACGAACAATCAAAAGATGCTTATAGTCTCATAAGCTATGTAAGTTTTGATGCCAATGTTATCCCATTAATATTTCTTATGCAATTAGCTACTATATTCTGACAATATTGTCTTAGGTACTATAATTAATGGGTTATGATTAAAATACTTAGTTTTATATACTTCATTGCTGCAGATTTGGAATCAATGGAGGGATGAAAAGTTGTTGGAGATATTGGATCCAAACCTGAAAGAATTTGGATCATATAATGACGTGATAAAATGCATCCAGATTGGTTTATTATGTGTTCAAAAGAATCCACACTTAAGGCCTTCCATGGCCAAAGTTGTTCATTATCTTACTAATGATTCTATTCAATTGCCATTTCCACAAGAACCTGCTTTCCTTCTACATGGTCCAATGAAGCCATCCACTAGTGGGTCTGGAAGTAATGAATCATCTTCTATAAATGAAATGTCTATGAGTAAATTTCTTCCTCGTTAGAATTGAAGTGCCTATGAGTCTATTCAGCTATATGGAAATTGAAGTGTACAATATCTTTTATATTTGTCTTTTTTTTTTTTTTTTGGGAAACTGTTGTGTTAGTAGCACTCAACAATATTTTTTTATTGAAAGTTATAGCGATTTTTTTTTTCATTTTTAAAATTATTATTATTTTATTGTAGGGTTAAAGAGTATTTTTGCCATTGGTTGTAGATTTTAAATTATACATTTATTAGAGCAATGTTGCTCCTAAAGTGTCAAAACTGTTTCAATATACTATTTTCCTTTGACTACCTGACATTGTTGTTGATCATTAACTCCAATAACTCCAAGCATATAGACTTTGGATTAATTAAAGAGCATTTTTACCATCAAGGCTTGGTGGATGTGTAATTTTCACTATAAATTTTAATAATGTAAAGCAATTGGCATCTCTATTTTTTTTTTTTTTACCAAAACATGTTGCATCGTCCTCAAATAGTTATTCATTAAAAAATGTTGTTTATACTAATGATCAATTAATTATGTTAGATCTCATATGTTTTGATGATAACAAAGAATGATATGAAAAAGATTTGATAAACAAATAAGTTTGAACAAAGTAATAACAGAGCAAATCATCACTTGAAGTAAGCACTGGAGTAATGAAGAAAGGCCAAGAGAAAAAGCTGAGAAACTTCATCACTGGCAAAATTTCTAAAGGGTTACTCGAGTAAGTACTCGAGTAATGAGACAGAATCTTGAAGTAACCAGAGTTAACCTTCAAATAACCTGCCAACGTTACTCGAGTAAGTACTCGAGTAACCAGGTAAAAGACACTACAAAAAAAAAAGGTATTTTGTAGCGGTGCAATTGTAGCGGTTATATTAAACCGCTACAAATTATGATATTTGTAGCGGTTCTAACATAAACCGCTACAAATTTGTAGCGGCCAGTTTTTTTGTAGCGGTTTTATAAAAATAACCGCTACAAATTTGGCGCGAAATTCCCGTCAAAACTTGTAGCGGTTATTTTGTAGCGGTTAATGCCCACAAACCGCTACAAAATACCAACCACAGGATTCTGTAGCGGTTATAGGGGCAATAACCGCTACAAAATACCAAAGGTCAGAAGTTTGTAGCGGTTATGCCCCTATAAACGCTACAGAATTTAAAGAGTCCCGACATTTGTAGCGGTTCTAAGCAATAACCGCTACAGAATTTCAAACGTTGTGAACATTTGTAGCGGTTATTGTAGAACCGCTACAAATAATTAAATTTGTAGCGGTTAGAGTAGCGGTTATTTTAATAACCGCTACTAATATCTGGGCTATTTAAACACAATCCTCCTTCATTTCTCATTTTGCCCATTTTGTTTCCTGAGGTTTCTCTGAGTGATTTCTTCGAGATTTGAGCGTTCAGACGTCTCTATAGGAGTTTTTGCTCGGTATTTCTCAGTATTTGCACTTGAGGTACGTATATAACACGTATTTTATTTATATTTGTATTTTTATATTTATATTTTTATTATATTTTTGCATAATGTAACTAATTTTTTTTTAATTTGTACAGTTGATATGGCTTCAGGACAGGATAAGGGGAAGGCCCCTCAGGTCCCCAGACCGACTTTACGGGGTGGCAGCAGCCGGGCAGGGGGCAGAGGGAGGGGGCGGGGGCAACGCGCAGGCAGGGCTACCGCGGCATCTCAGCCCATCCCCCCACAGGTACCGCAGACGATCCCACAGGCGACGACTGCACCAGAGGTGCCTGAGGTGGAGAGGCCAGAGATTAGCGTTGAGGACTTCCTCAATGAGGAGGAGTTCGAGATCCCGCTTGGTGGGTTCAGGGAGATGGAGCAGTTCCTCGATCAGGAGGACGCTCGGGAGCAGAACAACCCACGAGGGTCGTCTTCACGGTCCACTGGGTTTGAGGTGCAGGTCGAAGGTAAATTACTTTTTTAATTTAGTAAGTTATTTATTTACATTTGAAATGTTAACTTTGAATTATAATTTATCTAACGTACGGTCAACTGTGCAGATGAGCAGGGGAACGTGTCGACGAGGAGGCTGGATGTGACCGGTCTGAACAGCATGGACCGATCCCTGCGAGTTATAGTGCCGTGGAACGAGGGCACTGACCAGCCGATCCACAATGGGGGTCACCTGCTCAACCGCTTCCTGAGCGACCTGGGATCGAATTGGATGCGGTTCCCCCTTCACTTCCCGACGTGGAGGCACATTCCGAAGGGGCCGAAGGACCAGGCTTGGGAGGAGGTGGTTCAGGTAATTAAAACTATTTAATTAATATTTTTTTAATTAATTCTATTTAATTATTTTTTTTAAATTATGGTTTTTATAATTATTGATATTTAAATATATTTTTTTTCAGCTGCGGTTTGCCGTCCGGGCCAACCGGAAGAGGTACGCCCTCATGAAGATGGGCGACGCCTGGAGGAACAGGAGGAACCGTCTCTTCCACAGTGTGGATGGGGACGGGACGATGCCTCTGGAGCAGCTGCAGGAGAGCGTCCCGGACGGCGTCCCGCCGAACGACTGGGCGCGTTTCGTCCAGTTCAGGAGGAGCCCTGAGGCGCAGGTAATGTATTTATTAGATTTTTGATATATAATTTTGTAATTGTTAAATATTAAATTATAATATCAATTTAATTTGTATTTAATTTTAAATTATAATACATTTAATTTTTTTTCCAGGAGGTTGCTCGGAGGAACGCCGAGATCCGGGCGCAGCAGACGATCCACCACATAGCAGGATCGAAGACCTTTGCTGTGACCTACAGCGAGCTGGTAACTTTTCAAGTGCTTCACTTACTTTTAGCTGATTATTTCATAATACTAATTGTTTTGTAATTGTTTCAGGAGACGAGGGCACAGCAGGAGAACCGTCAGACGGACTATGCGGAGCTGTACGCCATCACACACAGACACCGTGACGGGACTGCGACCTCTCAGCAGGCAGAGGCGGCCATTGTAAGTAATTTTAGTATTATATTTTTCATAAAACCAAGTTAATAATGAAAAATGCTCATTATTAATTATTTCATAAAATGGCAGGAGCGGATGCAGCTGTCGCAGGCTGAGCTGCGACAGACCCAGCCTGAGGAGTCACAGGGGTCAGTGGACCCCACGGCTCCTTTGAAGGCGGGTCTGGCTAGGGGTGAGCAAAACCGAACCGAAACCGAAGACCGAATCGAATCGAATTAATTTCGGTCTTTTCGGTTCGGTTTTTTCGGTTTTCGGTGCATGTTCGGTTTTTTTGTTCGGTTTTCTTCGGTTTTTCGGTTCGGTTCGGTTTTTTTAAAAAAATTTCGGTTTAAACCGAAAAACCGAAATTATTAAAATAGTATACCACAACTGAAAAACGGGATGCAAGATAAAGAATGATATATCATTGGATATTCATCTTTTTGAATTTTTGTTATGCTTTCTTTGGATTAAGTAATATTGAATACAATTATTTTGCATCTCTAAAAACCTTCCTATTTTTGGTTCCATTATTGGAATATTGGGTACTCCAAACTACATTGATCATATATATAATATGTTGTTTATACTTTGTTTTATATCATTTTTCTTTAGATTTTGATGAGGTTATTCAATTTTATAATTTGTATTAATTTTTGCTGGTTGAAAATTCAGATATTTGAAGTAAAAAATGAAGGCTAAAAAAATTTCGGTTTTTTCTTACAAAACCGAAACCGAACCGAATAATTTCGGTTATTTCGGTTCGGTTATTTCGATTGTTCGGTTTCGGTTCGGTTTCATAATTTCCTTTAGTTCGGTAGTTCGGTTTTTTCGGTTTTTACCGAAAACCGAACCGAAAAACCGATGCTCACCCCTAGGTCTGGCTCAGGCTGAGCACCCCGGACGCGTGCGGGGTATGGGGATAGGCGCCAGACCCAGCATAGTCTACGGCAGGAGCGCCGCCTCTGAGGCTGGCAGCTCTAGAGGGGTCAGACGTCGGAGGGACGAGTCTATTGACCAGCTGCGGTCAAATTTGGAGATGACGCAGCAGCAGATGGCGCAGCAGCAGCAGCAGATGCAGCAGATGCAGGCGCAACAGCAGCAGCAGCTGCAGATGCACGCGGATATGATGTACGCTCAGCAGACGCAGTGGCGTGAGATCGCGAACACCATGCTCGAGGGAGCATGGAGTCACCTGTTCCCGAACGAGCAGCATCCAGCGGTTCCCCCTGTCCCTCGCTACGTCGTCCCGAGTACTACTCCCCCTCCTACTGCTCCTCCTCCTGCTGATGACGATGGTGCGGTTTACTCTGCGCAGCGGCCCGATCCAGCGGCATCTGAGGGAGCCCCACCTGAGGGAGCACCAGAGGATCAGCCCCCAGCTCCTTAGTTTAGGACATTTTCTTTTGTTTAAACATTTGTAAATATTTATAAGTTTTTATTTCAGAATTTTCTTATTGTGTTTTATATTATTATATTTATATTATTAGCAGCGTTGAAATAATTTATGAATGATTTATATCTAAATTTAAAAAAAATAAATAAAGTATATATATATTTGTAGCGGTTTTAACTTAAAACCGCTACAAATCTCTAGTTTGTAGCGGTTATTAGTGTGTAACCGCTACAAACATAGACATTTGTAGCGGTTCTAACTTAAACCCGCTACAAATGTACATATAGATTTGTAGCGGTTTACCTTCAGAAACCGCTACAAATATATATTTTTGTAGCGGTTATACATGTATAACCGCTACAAAGGTACATATATATTTGTAGCGGTTTACCTTCAGGAACCGCTACAAATATGTATGTTTGTAGCGGTTATAGACTAATAACCGCTACAAACACTCAAATCATTTGAATTTTGAAATTTGTCGCCTTTATGCACATTTGTAGCGGTTATATTATGTATAACCGCTAGAAATTAGAAAAATATTTTTATATTTAATGTCCAACGGCTTTAATATTAGTAGCGGTTTTATATATATAACCGCTACTAATACTGAACAAGTACATTTTGAGTTTCCCACCAATTAACGGCTTGAATATTCGTAGCGGTTTTATATATATAACCGCTACAAAATTATAAACGTTGGAATTTCTGTAGCGGTTGGTGTAGCGGTTTGATAACAGCTACAAAATTATAAACGTTGGATTTTCAGAATATAAGGTTCTAAGCATTCGTCATTATCTTCTCACTCATCTTCTTCTCTATACTTTCTTCTCTCTCACTTGTAGCTATGGATAAATCATGGATAAGGTTGCCGCGCAATTCTCCTGAATATTTGTACAGATTAAACAGTTTCTTAGATTTCGCATTCACTCACGCCAGCTGTAACGGCAAGATCGTCTGTCCCTGTCGGAAATGCAAGTTCAAGAAGTGGCATGCACGAAATGTTGTGAAGGAACATTTGCTTGTGAAGCCTTTCCCCGAGGAGTATACGTTCTGGGAAGTTCATGGTGAGAAGGTCGGCATTAGATATGACGAGGCTCTTCCTCGAAGTTCTCAAGTAGGCGTTCAAGTAGATGAAGATGATCCTGTGAATGATGCTGTGCGTGATGCGTTTGGATTTCAAGGCGACAACTTCAACGAAGAAGTGCACGGCTCTGAGCCGGCTTTTATGGGGAATGAAGCAACTCGGGATTTTTAGCTTGATGGATGAGGCAGATCGTCCTTTATATCAAGGTTGTCGCAAATATTCTAAATTATCTTTCTTGATCAAATTGTATCATATCAAGTGCTTGTGTGGGATCACAGATAAGGGAATGTCGATGTTGCTCGACTTATTACAAGATGCATTCCCCGACGCCGAGATTCCCACAACCTTCTACGAGGCCAAGAAGATTATCAACAGGTTGGGGTTGAATTATCAGAAGATTGATGCGTGCCCAAATGATTGTATGCTGTATTGGGGAGACGATTCCAGCAGGGAGACGTGTAAGAGATGTCACACATCGAGGTACAAGACAATTCGGAAGGGGAAAAAGCAGAAGAAGAAACCTGCAAAGATTCCCAGGTACTTCCCTTTGAAACCTCGTCTGCAAAGATTATTTATGTCGTCTAAAACTGCTGAGCACATGAGGTGGCATGCCGTTGATAAAAACGAAGACGGTAAATTAAGACATCCGCGGGATGCAGCTGCTTGGAAAATGTTTGACAACGACTTTCCAGATTTTGCGACTGACCCCAGAAATGTTCGGCTTGCGTTGGCGACCGACGGTTTCAATCCTTTAGGGAATCTTAGCACAAGTTACAGCATTTGGCCAGTAGTCTTAGTTCCCTACAACTTACCCCCTGGATGTGTATGAAACAAAGCTCTTTCATTATGTCTATGATCATTCCAGGCAAAAAGGCACCGGGCAATGACATCGATGTGCATCTCCAACCGCTTATTGCGGAATTGCTTGACCTGTGGAATGTCGGCTTGGAGACGTACGACGCTCACAGCAAGACTTTGTTCAACATGCGTGCAGCCTTGATGTGGACGATCAGTGACTTTCCTGGCCTTGGCACATTATCTGGTTGGAATGTGCATACTGGGTCGGCGTGTCCAGCTTGCAATTTTGACTCTGACGCATTGCGCCTTCCCCACAGCCGAAAGTGGTGCTTTATGGGGCATCGGAGGTTTCTCGATGGAACGCATAAGTTCAGATTGCAACGGAATCGCTTCAATGGGAAACCAGAGAAAAGAGGACCACCTCAGACTTTGTCCGGTACAGATATCTTACAGCAGCTTGAGCATGTTGACTTCGAGTTTGGAAAAAGCGATGATTCAGCACAAACTCGCCAAAAGTCGCGCAGGACTTCGGTGCCTCAGCAGTGGAAGAAGATAAGTATTTTCTTCACGCTTCCGTATTGGAGATCTAATTTACTTCGCCACAGTCTTGATGTAATGCACATTGGAAAGAATGTTTGCGACAATGTGCTGTATACGCTGCTTAACGAACCCGACAAGACAAAAGATCACCTTCAAGCTAGGAAAGATTTACGCGACATGGGAGTTCGTGAAGACGCTTGGCCAGATGAGCATGACAGATTTACACCGGCAAAGTTTACCCTCACAAAACTGAACAAGGATGTGTTCCTCGCGACGTTGAAGAAATTAAAAGTTCCTGATGGGTATTCAAGCAACATTTCTCGATGTGTCGACTTGCAGGCTTGAAAGGTTGCTGGCCTGAAGAGTCACGACTCACATGTTCTTATGCAGCAGTTACTCCCTCTGGCTATAAAGAATACACTTCCTCCCGATGTTTCCATCGTTTTGGTGGAACTTTGTTCTTTCTTTCGTAAGTTGTGTTCTAAGGTTTTGATCGTTGAGGAGCTCGATCAGCTGCAGTCGAAAATCATTCTTACGCTTTGTCACTTGGAGATGATCTTTCCTCCGTCCTTTTTTACTGTGATGGTTCACCTCACAGTCCACCTCGTTCATGAAACAAAGCTCGCTGGACCAGTACAATATCGTTGGATGTATCCGATTGAGAGGTACTTATTTTAAATATGTGCTTTCATTTATTGTCCGTATTTAATGTTTGCTGGTCGTCCTTTTCATCATTTTATATCAATTTTCTCTTATGTACTTCGTAGGTTCCTTGGGAAATTAAAATCTTACGTGAGGAATAAGGCGTGGCCAGAAGGTTCTATAGCTGAAGGCTATATAGGGGATGAGGTGCTATATTTTTGCTCAAGGTATTTTGATGATCTTGAGACGGCTTTCAACCGCCCGCCTCGTGTTGACGATTGTCCGGAACCTGCGCCGACATCAGGAGAATTTATCCCTCGTGTTGGTAAACCAGTTGGAGCAACTGAGAACTTCAAACTAACGGCAACTGAGAAGTTCCAAGCACATAGACATGTCTTGATTAATTGCACTCAAGTTGAACCTTTTGTACGGTAAGAATTGTACACTCACATGTTATTCGATCTGTATCTTTCGTAACATTTCTCACTTTCATTTCACTAACGCCTTTCCATTATTAATTGCAGGGAATTCAGAAGTCATGTCAAGCGTCAGCTCAGGATCCGTACACAGACATCCTCGGAAGTTGATAGGAGGGTCCACAGAGAATTCCCGAGCTGGTTTGCGCGCAGAATACTAAATGACCACAACCCACACTCACCAGATTTCAGAGCTCTCGCAATCGGCCCTCTTGATCATGCAAAACGGTTTACAGCATATAATGTCAATGGTTTTAAGTTTTGCACGGTTTCACGGGATCAAGGATTGCAAACACAGAATTCGGGTGTTTATGGCACATTTGGGACAAGGAGTTATGCGAGCAGCAGTGACGCCAACATGCAGTTCGGAGGCGTCCCTTACTATGGCAAGCTTCTTGATGTGGTCGAGCTTAATTATCAGGGCCGTTTCACCGTGACGCTGTTCAAGTGTTTGTGGGCAAATACCACTACTTCTCGGGGACTGACAACTGACGACCTAGGGATCACATCAGTCAATTTCTCACGGCCGATTCATACTGGTATTTCTCAAGATGATGAGCCGTATATTCTAGCTTCAGAGGCACATCAAGTTTATTATGTTGAGGACGAGAGGCATACGGATTGGCACATGGTCGTTCATTTAAAGCCAAGAGACCTTTACGACATGGGTGAAGGCGATAACATCGTCTACGAGAGTGAGCCATTTCAGCCAACTGATTTTGAAAACTACTTCCCTGAAGGCGATGACAATTTACCTCTACTGCGGTGAGTTTTTTAAGTCCACGTCATTTGAATTACATTTTTTAAATTTAATAATACATCAATAACAATAATTTTTCTACAAAATTTCTGTAGGGATGGCGACGATGAGTGATCAAATTTAAAAAAATGCAAAAAAATTCTAAAAATAAAATGTAAGAAAAAAAATTTAAAAAAAAATTAAAATAATATTGGTAGCGGTTTTTTAACCGCTACTAATTAATAAATAACCGCTACTAAATAATAACCGCTACATTAACCGCTACAAATAGCACTACGAATAATAAACCGCTACAAAAATATACATAACCGCTACTAATTAATAACCGCTACATTAACCGCTACAAATAGTACGGGGATCCCTATAAATACCCTTACTACAACTCATTTCAAACACTCCCTAATTTCTTTTCACCTTACCTTTCTTTCATTTCCTCTCATTCACAACTTCTTTCGTATGAGTAGAGGAGCGGAATAATTTTATCAAATATGGTAACAAGATTTTTATTTTTTTTTAGAATACTTCTTTCCTTTCTATAAAATTTATTCTAATCATCTTTTTTTCTAGATATATCATAACTGTATCTCATTTTCATCTATTTTTCATATACAATTACATTATATTATAAAACATAATAATTCCTTATTACCTACCTATCCTTAATAATATTATTAATATAAATTTTATACTAATCCTATTCAATTACATTTTCCTTTTTATTTATTAATAGTTAAAATATTGAAAATAAATTATTTAATATAATATTGAAAAAACAGAAAAATATTATTGTATTTTTTTAAAAAAAAATTTTAAATATTTGTAGCGGTTATTAAACCGCTACTAAATAACGCGCCTTTTTACGACTCAATTTAAATTTTTTGGCGCTAAATTTGAATTTAATGAAATTAGTAGCGGTTTTGGAAAACCGCTACTAATTTCATGAAATTCAAAATTTGTAGCGGTTTTCCAAAACCGCTACTAATTTCATGAGATTCAAAATTAGTAGCGGTTCGTTAACCGCTACAAAATAAAAAATTCTTTTTAGCTGTCAATATAATAATTTTTTATATTTGTAGTGGTTATATAACCGCTACAAATATCTCTGGGTGTTCTAGCGGTTTAAATGAACCGCTACAAAATATGTAGCGGTTATTGTTCATTGAGTAGCGGTTTTAAATAACCGCTACAAAACAGCTTGCAACGTACGATTTCGTAGCGGTTTAAATAACCGCTACTAACTTAGTTTGTAGCGGTTGGAACCGCTACTAATACTCATTTTTAACCGCTACTAAATCACGTTTTTTTTGTAGTGCGGAAACAAACACCTTGAGTATATAAGGGCAAGTCTATAAGCTTTTCCCTTTCCTTTAACCAAAATATGTGCATCATATTTTGATCTTGACCATAAGCGCAAGCAAAGAGATTTTTGTTAATTATATCCTGAATTTTGGGCCTAACAATTTAAGAATAAAACGAAATTAAAGATATTATTGTCAAACTCAAGAGTTAACTTTTGAAATTTACCATTTTTATGTTTCTACTTTACAAAATCGTGTCGATTGCTAGTAAACTCAAACTAGTTTGTAAACTCAGACAAACTTGCTAGTTTACACACTGAGTTTATCGTTTTTATTTCTCTAACTCACAAAACCATGTTAACTCACTCTTAAATCCATGTTAACTTTTTTGACTTGATCATGTTCAATGGTATTATATTTGATTATTATATGAATTTCTTTGCTAAGCATGATACATTATGAATATTGATGAACTTAATTTCAATTATTTGGATTTAAAATATATTTAAATTAAATTATTGTCATTTTTTATTTTTTAATTATTTAATTATATATTATAAATACTTATTTAATGATAAAAGTAAACTTTTATGAGTTTACGGTTCAAGTTCACGATACGAGTTTATATCATTATCGTGAGTTTGCTTAAACTTGTGAGTTTGACAACCTTAATTAAAGGGGCTACTATGTCCAATTGAGCGGGAGTCCAAAAAGTGTAGAAAGTATCAAATGATGCCCAGAATTGGGAAATAATTCATAAAGTCTGGAAGAATTCAGGATAAACAAGAAGGAATCAAAGAATAGGAGACACGAGTATGGAGATTTGACCATTGAATAAAAGAAGTTATATAACTTGAGTGCAGAAAAACTTAACGCACTACAAAATAAAACTCGATCTTCGACAGAATTTCTGATGGAATTCGTTCCATCACTAATAGGTGTATTTCAAATAAATTTGCGACGGAATTTCAATTTCGTCAGAATTTCTGACAGAATTCGTTTCAGTCACAATTTTTTTAAAAAATATATTCAAAAATTATTTTTTTAATATTTTTTTTAAATTTACAAATACCACATGTTTGCACCTTAGAGCGTCATGTGTCTCCTTCTCGTGCTACCACATGTCGGCACCTCATAATTCCTCCAAGTGTCTCTCTTCACGTTCGAACCCGCGACCTCAAGCTACCGAGGCCTTCGCGCACGAGTCTTTGCCAGTTGCGCCTAAATGAACCTATGTCATATTATTATATATATAATATTAGCATATATATATACATACACATACATATAATTAATTATTAATTAAATATAATATTATTAAAAATTTAAAAAAATCGTAAAAAAATATTTATATATTTAAATTAAAAAATTTTTAATTAAAATTACTGAATGAATAATAATTTAATATTATAAATATTATTTTTAATATAATATTATAAATATAATATTAATAACATATATATTATTTTTAAATAAAATAAAATAATAACTAATATAATAATAATATGATAAATATTATTTTAGTAGAAATTTTTAAATATAATATTAATAAATAATAATATAATTTTAATAATTAAGGTTAAATATAATTATTTAATAATTAATATTTTAATTTTATAAATATTATTTTTTTAAAAAATTAATAAAATTTAATTTTTCCCACAGAATTTTCTCCCGTTGGAAAACTTTCCTACAGAATTTTCATCGGAATTTGTATTCGGAAAATTTTCGATAGAATTTGTCACGGAAAAAATTCCGTGGCTAAATTTGCCACAAAAAATTCTGTTGGAAAATTTTCTGAATTCCGTCGGAATTTGCCACAAAAAAAAAGTTCTGTCGGAAATCAAGTATTTTTTTACAGTGACGGTTTTTTATTAAACCATATATATATATTGCTTAATTAAGTTGATGGCTAACACACTAATTAATTCTGACCATAATCTATAAAGTGGCGACTTCAAACCTTACTGTTAATATAAGGATGTTGTTGGTGGACAATTTATAAATATTTATGTAGTATTCTTGGATCGAAGAAGTATGGGCCTTACAAATCCCTGGACATCAGGCCAACCTAGACTACTTTTTTTTTAAAGATTTGTTTTTTAAAAAAAGTTTGGTGAGTGGAATATGTTAAAGGCTATATATACTTTAGGTATACTTTGCCACCATCTAATAGTATCTTTATTAATAGGATCATGTGACATATTAGCAATAATCATATCATAAATATAAAATTCTAAATTTGTCATAATTGAGGGGCCATTGATGGAGTAGTGGTAATTATTAAGATACTAGTTGTGTGTCCATGCCTCCCTGAATACGACCATTCCATGCTCAAATGCTTCAAATTTAAGATACTTCCCCTGATCCTATTTATAAGCAACTTTTTCTCTTATGAGCCTGATCCTTTTTATAAGCAAATTTCACTTTGTGTCTGAAAATGTAAATTTCTTTTTTCAATTTTACCCTTATTAAATACATATATTTATAATTAATTATTACACACATCAAGAGTATCTCTCATACTTTTTATTCATTCTCTCTCCTATACTATTTTCATAAATAAGAGCATATATGGGAAAAAAAAAACATGACATTTTTTACACATTTATTGCTTTTAACCATTTTTACACAATCAAGAGGAAAGTTGCTTATAAATAAAATCAAAGGGAGTAAATTGATATAATTAATTATTCAAGTGGGAAATTTTGAACAAAAAAAAAATTATTCAAGTGGGAAATAATTCAATTCAACGAAGCAATGCTCTCTCCTCAGTTTCATTTATTTAATTATTAAACGTGCTTTCATCGAACTTCTTCACCACTTGCCAATGAAATTACCAATTTGCCAACACTTGCCTTTATTAAAATTCAAGAAACTGTGTAAAGCCATTTTTATTGCCTGATTTCAAACTCCTCCAAACACACCCTAGCTTCTCACCCTTCCCCATTACCTCCATGAACATGTCTTCTTCTCACAAAACTTTCTCACTCTTCTTCTTCTTCGTTTTCATTTTCTTCAGATTTTCTCTCACTACTGTAGCACAGACCTTTTATCTTGACCATGTCTGTTCTACTAACAAAACCTTCACTGCCAATAGTTCCTTTCAATCCGAACTCACCACCACCCTCTCTACCTTAGCTTCCCAAAATGCTGAGTTCTACAACACCACCGTTTCTGGCTCGTACATATTAAGAACCAATTTGACAGAGCAAAAATTCTGAGCTGTACTCTCAAAAAAGAAAAGAGAGTCATCAGCATATAATAGATGAGAAATTGCTTGGGCGCTCTAACAAACTTGAATACCTTACCAAAGTGTTGAGCATCCTACGAGAAATCATGCAAGATAAGACATTAGTTGAAAGAATATACAAGTAAGGGGAAACTGGGTCCCCTTGACGTATACCCCTATTTGGGAGGATGGTTTTGCGAGGTTATCATCAAATTGAATTTGATATTGCATGGTAATTAAATAGACATTGATGGATCAAATTAATCCATTTCTTAGGGAAGTCCATACTTTTCAAAACAGCCACAACAAAATTCCAACATAGCTTATTAATACCTTTAGAAAAGTTTACCTTTAAAGCCGGAAGCTCCTTTCTTCTAGCCTTAGCAGAATGAATCTGGGATACATTATGAGAGGCTAACAAGATGTTATCGGAGATTAATTGACCCTTGAGAAACGCACATTGATAGGGTGAAATTAGCCTTTGTAGGATATGCTTGAGTCGATTACTAAGCACTTTGGAAATGATTTTGTATGCAACATTACAAAGGCTTATTGGCCTACAATCTCTAAGGCTAGCTCCGGAGTCTCTCTGCCTTTGGAATAAGAATGATAATTGTCTTATTAAGAGACTTCAACAGATGCTCTGGTTGCCAGAAGTGGAAAACCATGTTTCTGAAATAGTAAATTTATCCCATTCATCCTCTTTCATTATGTTTTTCTCATTATTAGTCTCTCTCCTTTACCCACTCATAAATAAGGCAATTTTGAAGGGAAAAAATTATTTTCTACATATTTATTACTTCTAACTAATTTTAGCTGTCTTCTTAAATAACTCAATTCGGTTAATTAATGAAAATTATATTGGGTTCTCACTAACTTATTAATTAAATCAAAAAAATTGCCAATAGAATTTGTATCCAAATCATTCAATTGTAAAAGAGTCTAAACACAATAGGCATCCTCTTATTAGAGGTAACTAGCATGTGCTCCCCCGCGCGATGCGCGGGGAGCATTTTCTTCAAATGCAAGCATGCAAACAATTAGGTGCACAAAAAAATGTTCACTTCAAAATATATGACATCCTCATTACAAAAACATTCCACAGAGCAACTAAGCTAAAATTTGTGTTGAATACATCGTCATTAACTATGTCATGTCAGGTTCCTAAACACCTCCTTATACACAACATTAGTTGTTGCATTTTTGGATGTCATACCATTATCATGTAATAAAATCTTCAAGCCCCCCATACTCCTAACTCTTGAAAGTGCAACATACAACTGTCCATGTGTGAAAACTGGCTTTGGTAAATATATAACCACACATCGTAATGATTGCCCTTGGCTTTTGTTGATGGTCATTGCAAATGAAATCGCTATAGGAAACTGCCTCCTCCTCATTCGAACTGGCAAACTATTGTCTGAAGGTTTCATGTCCATCCTATGAATTAAAACCTTTTCGTTGGGTTTTGACCCATTTAGAGTCACTGCCTCTAAGACAGATAGACCAAGTTGTGTTACACGTAAACGTGTACCATTACATAGTCCAGCTGCCTGATCAATGTTCCTCAACAACATTATAGGTGTCCCAACCTTTAGAGAGATCTTGTGTACAGGTAACCCTGAGCAATTTATGTTATTCAGTACCTCAGGAGAATAAAGATCTTCGACTCCCTCATGGTCTTGATATGTCTTGCAAACAGCATCACAGCTAAGATAGTCAACAGACTCACCAGGCAACAACGAACACATGTACTCATTCACTTGATTGACAACCTCAATTGTAAGAGCCAGAATGGGCCTATCATTGAAATAATTAGTGTAGCCTATATTATCCAACAGATTTGGAAAAGTGACAGACGCAATGGCTTGAATGGGATCTACATAATGCCATATCAATAATTTCTCAGGTATATCAATTTCTACAACATCATCGTGTGGCAAACCCAACTTGCCATCACCAACATCCAATAACCACTGAGAAAAACTCCTCAAATCCTCGGCTTGTTGTTCATTTGATGACGATGTCAATCTCATGTTTTTTGTCAATTGAAATATTTTACAATGCTCCCATAAAAATGATGAACTAATACATGCATTAACAATGTCTGCGCGTATCCCTTTGGGTATCACAGGAAGGATTTGACGAAAATTACCACCAAACAAAATGCACTTCCCGCCAAACGGACGGTTGCATTGCATAATATCCCTTAGAGTGTGATCAAATACCTCAATACAATGTCGTTGTACCATAGGTGCTTCATCCCAAATAATCAATTTGGTTTGTTGTAATAAATTTGATAATGGTGAATTTTGCTTGATGTTACAAATGGATTCTTCCGTAACCTGAATCAAATCACCCCCAATATGTTAAAGATTCAATAATTATTAGCATTAATTGATTATATTGTTTTTCCCAATCAACATATGTTCTAACCTGAATCGGGATTGCAAACCTTGAGTGGGCAGTCCGACCAGCAGGTAACAATGTTGCAGCAATCCCATTTAATGCAACAGGAAGAACTATCTCTCCCCGGGCATGAATGGTAGCAATCAATCCATTCCATAGGAATGTCTTGCCTGTACCTCCGTACCCATATACAAAGAAAAAGGCCCTCAGTGTAGATGACAATGAAGCCATAATAATTTCAAAAATGTGCTTCTACTCATCATTGAGTGCCTGTATAAGCCTCACTGACTCATCATGCAAAAAACAACAATCATAACTCAACTCCTGTAGAATTAAATTATTTGATACATCAATCGAAGAAGATGAAGGTGGACACGGAAGAGACGGATAGTCTTGCAAACTCCTCCCATTCTCTTCAAGCAACATTTCAATCTCCCTCAAGGCAGCATGCTCCTTTTTAGTCTCAGATATTACGACACCTGTACAATAAATAATGGTCAAAGTGACATGTGAAAAATGCAACACATCTAAATGTTCATAGAAAAATGCACATGAAATACTTACTCTCCGCTAAAGGATTGGCTCGAGGAATGTATAGCATATCTTCATACAAAATTTTAGAAGTCTCTTTCCAAACCAAGTCCGGATGGCTCAAGCAAGAACACAAAAGCATGCTAACAAACATCCTATGTAATGCCAACCCAGACGCCCAGACAGAAGCCTCCTTGATGGCAAAAATATACTCATTATCATCATCTAGTAGTCTCATAGCATAACATGCTTCCCTGAATGTTGTGTAAACAACACTATTCACGATTCTAATTTCGTCAAATGATCTTGATCCTCTAACCTTATTGAGAAGAATGCAAAGGAAATACAACTCCCCAGATGAAGGTGCTGCATGAGTTATCCTCCCAATAACTAACCCCTTCTCCCTGCGTTTACATGCTCGTTTACTACACTGGTATACATAGTGTTGTGGGAATTCATTATATGTAAGCGTCCTTGCAAATTCATCATCACCATTATTTGTCTGCATCCATGAGAGAAACATTTACTCATACCCTTGGCTTCTCAAGCAACTCTCCAACATCTTCATTATTAGTGTAAACAACATATTGTTGATTTGGTAAGTGGAAGCTCAAACGTTCAACAGCAGAGTACTGATAGTGAATATCAAAAGAAAATATACGCCATGCAGCTTCACATGCAGAAATAGACCTGAAGTTGTAATACTGTAGAATCTCATCGACTGGCTTTTCACGACTCCCACCGTCGGTGTTATCAAACATTAAAGCAACAATCCTATCTTTACCCTTGCTTATATACTTGAATAGGTATTTAATCGCAGATGATTGATTGCATTTCTCAACATTGATATGGGCTTCAAACATTGACAATAACACAATGTTGTATGGCACAACAAATCTATTGTCTAACGGGATACCTTTCACTTTGATTGTTCTCCCATTGTCCCTTCTTCTATACGTTGAATAACCATGCTCATCAATAGTTGTATTTTCAACAAATTTCTTAAGAAAATGCTTGCTACACATCTTATCTTTCATACATGGTGCCTTAGGTTTCAAGTGACCACATGGACCGTGAAGCATAAATCTCCGTACCAAATCATGTAGTTTAGGAAATGACTTCTCATCAGGGATTTCAGCTTAAATGATCTTGTCAATCTCTGACGGATCCTTGTAACGTTCACGAGCATCAACCCATAAAAGAATATGTGCATGTGGAAGCCCCCTTTTTTGGAACTCTATAGTGTAAACATCTGCGATTACAAATTATGTACAATCAATGTCAACCATACAAATTGAGTATAAAAGTAAATACATGCAAAAAAGGTATTACCGAAAATCACATCGTACCTACTAAAACCTTACCAAAAATGTGTTTCTTCTTAATTGTAGCCATTAAAGCCTTCTGTTTCATATGGAAAACTCTAGACAAAATGTCTGGCCTATTAGCTGCAGAAGATGGATCTGCTGTACACTCACGTACAACTTCAGGCCATGCAGAATTGCATGTGAATGTGACGAAGATGCTTGGGTACCCAAAATGACCACAAATAGCCATAGCATCCATGTAATTTTGCATCATGTAACGGGCACCACCTGTGAAAGAAGATGGCAACACAATACGCTTGCCAACAGAAGATGCATTCCTTTCTCCACTCAAGAAGGCATAAGTCAACCCTTGATACAAGTCTGCCTTCAATTCCTTCTAGTGTGTCCTAACCCATAATAGCCATTGCGACTCAACCATCGTATACCCATCAACTATGAATTGCTGCAGCAATTTGTCAGCCTTTAAAATGGTAGATACCTCACCATCTCTTGACATCAACCTATAAGCAAAATATTTCTTTAAACTAAGCCTCTTCTTCTTCGTGGAATTCAGTGTCTCTTCACGGTGCTCAATGTCCTCCCTATACCCATCTTCACCTTTAGGGAACAAAATTGGGTATTGTAGGGGTAGATAAGATGGATGGAGTTCATCAATATGTTGTGGTGAACCTAACAACTCATGCACGATAACATCCTGTCTACCAAAATTCATGTCAATATCGCCTACAATAAGTGCCGCAACTTCAAAAACAGTTGGCAAGTTATACACACGACCATCCTGCTGCCTACTACTTATAAGGAAAATTTTAACGTCATGGTTTTGAGCCTCTCGTATCATCGATGATGCCACAAGAAACTGTTTGACAAATGGATTAACCTTGTCAAGAACCTTTTTAATCCATGCAACTATCTCACTGTTAATGCTAGATTCCTTCAAATGCTTGCTTTTAAACAAAAAATAGCATAGTAATGCACATCACATTAGTTATCAACAATAATAGCGACTTAAACATATCAAAATTAAAGAAAAACTATGAAGACACATAACACCTTCATAGACATAGTAACAATTAAGAATGGTAATTATAGACATTTCCCTACCTAACTGCTTCTATACGATTTGGGACTTCATTATCCGGGTCATATATATATAGTTGAGAGTAAACTGGCTTCTGACCTTCAGGAGGTAGAAGACCCCCAATCTTATGGTAATTCATCCCAGATAGAACAAAGGTGTATGGACCACCGCCCCTATTCTTGAAATAATCAATCTTCCCACCCATAGAAGTAAATGAGAACATATTATTATATGACCTTATGTTTGCATGGAAATTCTTAGATTCAGGTTTTCCTTTGTCAAAGAATAAGCTATATAGTTCACTTGGTGTAGCTGTCATCAATGGCAATTGAACTTTCCCTTTAAGGCAGCATATTGAAAATGATGGAGCATTCAATGAACTCGAATTTCCAACTTTTTCATTGAACCATAACCTAGCACCGCATGATTGGCAACGATATGTAGCATCTCCTTCATCGATGTAGCCTTCAAAAACAAACAAACCAAAATAAATTAATGAAAAAATAAACACAACCTCATGAACAGATAAACCATTGACCACAATCCATGTGCTTCATTTCTCTTAACATGCATTGCCTCCAACATAACCTCGAGAGATTCAGACTCATTACCTCTATCTTCATTCTCGACATTTGCATCGGCGTTATATTCAAAATATATTTCTTTATAATGAACCTCAGTGGGGACTACAATCATAACCAACCATAAGTGATATCACATACAAAGCATTAAACTTTAAAAATCGTATCAAACTTACACATATTAATTAACACCACAAGAAACATCAACTGACCTACGTTTAACCTCCCTTTATAATGGCAAATCCGCCAAATTGTTATTTTCATGAATGCAAAAATAACCAAATAATTTTGTCTAAAAAAACGCTGCTATTCTGTCCAAAAAAATAATGCTACTGTCCAATCTAAAACCAAATATAAGGCTACACTTTATTTATTCTAGTTACAAGCCAGAAAATTTCCGTTCAAAAAAAATAAAAAACCTAACACCATAGCTCAACTTTCGACCAACAAATTAAATGCCATACATTCAAAAAAATATGGACATTGATTCTTCTAAAAAAAATTTAAAATTTCAATCTTTATTTATTTATTTTAACTTTCAATTACCCCAGCTATCATTCACTCATGCTCATCTTCTCATTTGCTACCTTAGTCACCTATCCACTTGGCAAAAAAAAAAGCTTTGTCACCTCTCACCGACACCCACTCACCAGTCCACATCCCAGACTATAATTGGCATTTACCCAATTTCGCATACAGCTAGCCAAAGATACAGACCCTAATTTAGCAATCGTTGTTTCCCATGGAAGTTCTTCCTCCTTAACTTCTCAATCTTTAGCTGTTCAGCTGCAGCTGAGCTATGATCCCAGGCTCCTTTACTCACTAAGCAAAAAGGGCCGATGTACATGCTGAAACACATCTCAATTTTCCTATTCCCTTTCCTTTCCTTGACCACGTCGACGCCGGCAAGCACGACGATGCAACCCAGAAAGTCAGAAACGTCAGGTCTAATCCCCATTATGAGGTTAAATCTTTCCATTTCCTTTCCCTATTTACTTTATTTCCCTTCTACTTCAGAGTTCTTTTATTTGCGATTTACATCATAATCATTTATGTGTCCTTAGTGCAAGACTTGAAGAAGAGGTCGATTGGGAAGACCATGTATATCAGTTTGCTCAATACAAACGGTTAGCCAGCAGTGCATAAATTTGATTTAATCACTTATTTTTTCTAGTAACTGATTTTATTTTGCTGTTACTAATTCTGGTTCTGAACTCTAAAATTAAGCAGTTCTTAATCTGATGTTGTTTCTGATTTCTGTTTCTGTCTCTTTTTTCTCATTTTCTTATCACACTTTAAGTCGTAGTTGGGCCATAACGTTCTATCTAATTTATATTTTCTTAGATCTCTATACTTCTCTCTAATTTATGTTTCTGAATCTAATTTATTGTTTCTTAACTTTGTTCATCTCTACACTTCTTAACTTTACACTTCTGCACTTCTGCATGTTCTGCTGACTCTTTTCTGGTTACAATTTCTCATCACACTTTATGTTTCTCTCTAATTAGATTTACTATATCTAATTTATCCTATTCTTAACAGTTAGCATGCCACCAATCAAAAGCCTTGTGATTGGGGTCATAATTCCTCTGAGATTCTGACTTGGGATTAAATTGAAAAGCCTTGTGTTTGGGGTCTTAATAGTTAGCATGCCAATCCTGGTGCATTTTTCTAATTGTATATCTATCTTTCTTTGATTTGGTTGAACATGCAAATTCGTCTTTACCTCTGTTTTAAAATTCTTTTCCATTGGCTAAGAGCCATTGGCTTGGTTTGATAGAAAAGAAAAACCTTATGGCTCTTACTAATTCTTCCTTTCTTTTTTCCTCGTTGGGTGTTCTATGGTTAGTCATTGAAATTTTTTATATTGGCTACAGAAATCTTTTAAGACGTGTGCCGTAAAATATAAAGCCAAAGAGTGGATGATAAATCAAAATCTACAAATAATCAAAATAAAATAATAGAAACTATTGCTTTCCCAATGGCCTCTATACTACCCCAATTGGGTAGTTCCCTTGTCTCATGTTTATAGTGATTCTACATATTATTTGTCATGTTGTGGGAGTTAATGATTATTGATTTAACTGTTGAAAGAATGATTTATTAGGATTTTGGTTGATGTCATTCATCATAATCGTTTTCCACCTTGGTCAGCATGAAGGAACTCAAAGTTAGTGTATTTTTGGGTTTCATCCAATGATTTTGTTTTGCTATTTCCGATTATGTTTCTGAACTCTAAAATTAAGTACTTTCTAATCTAATCCTGTTTTTGATTTCTGTGTCTGTTTCTGTCTCTTTTTTCTCATTTTCTTATCACACTTTAGGTTGAAATTGGCCTATAACGTTCTCTCTCATTTTTATTTGCTTAGATCTCTATACTTCTGACAAGAATTCAAATATATTTTCTCATCATAGAGTTTTTAATTTTGTTTTTCTGAATCTCTTAACATTTACCATGCCATAAATCAAAAGCCTTGTGTTTGGGGTCATAATTCCTCAGAGATAGATATGGTTATGAGGGTTGGGCATCGTCTATGTGGTGATCATATTGATTTATAACATTCTTATGATTTAATCACTTTAAATAAATGAAATGTGGTTCTTTCCTTCCTTCATGAATTCCACATTAGTCTGGTTTAATCATCAAAGAGGTGGTTTAATCATCATTTTCATTTGTAGTCAGGTACATTGTTATACTTGGTGGTGATGATTTTGACTTGCAATAGATCTTCGTTGGGTTATGGATGTATGAGGTATTCATTTGCTATGCATTTTTCATGTTTGTAACCTATCATTGTATCTCTCACACTTATATACTTCATTCTCAAAGCCACTATTCGTATGCATCACGGACTGTAAAATTTCTCATTTTTTTAGTGATTCTACATATTATTTGTCATGTTGTGGGAGTTAATGATTATTGATTTAAGTGTTGAAAGAATGTTTGATTAGGATTTTAGTTGATGTCATTCATCATAATCCTTTTCCACCTTGGTTAGCATAAAAGAACTCAAAGTTAGTGTATTTTTGGTATTCATCCAATGATTTCGTTTTGTTGTTTCTGATCTTGTTTCTAAACTCTGAAATTAAGTAATTTTTAATATGATCCTGTTTCTGATTTATGTTTCTGTTTCTATCTCTTCTTTCTCATTGTCTCATTTTCTCATCACACTTTAAGTTGAAGTTCGCCCATAACGTTCTCTCACATTTTTATTTGTTTAGATCTCTATACTTCTAACAGGATTCAAATATATTTTCTCATCATAGAGTTTTTAATTTTGTCTTTTCTAATTCTCTTTACATTTAGCATGCCATAAATCAAAAGCCTTGTGTTTGGGGTCATAATTCCTCAGAGATAGCCACGGTTATGAGGGTTGGGTATCATCTATGTGGTGATCATATTGATTTGTAACATTTTTATGATTTAATTACTTCAAATGAAATGAAATGAAATAAACCATGATTTGGGTAGTTAATGATTATTGATGTGTAAAATATAAAGCCAAAGAGTGGATAATAAATCAAAATCTACAAATAATCAAAATAAAATAATAGAAACTATGAGACAAAATCATTTCTGTTCCTAAGAATGTTTTATTAGGATTTTGGTTGATGTCATTCATCATAATCATTTTCCACCTTGGTTAGGATGAAGGAACTCAAAGTTAGTGTATTTTTGGGTTTCATCCAATGATTTTGTTTTGTTGTTTCTGATTCTGTTTCTGAACTCTGAAATTAAGTACTTTCTAATCTCATCCTGTTTCTGATTTCTGTGTCTGTTTCTATCTCTTTCTTCTCATTGTCTCATTTTCTCATCACACTCTAGGTTGAAGTTGGCCCATAACATTCTCTCTCATTTTTATTTGCTTAGATCCCTATACTTCTTACAGGATTCAAATATATTTGATCATCATAGAGTTTTTAATTTTGTTTTTTCTAATTCTCTTTCTGACTCTCTTAACAATAAGTAATAACTTAAATCAAAAGCCTTGTGTTTGGGGTCATAATTCCTTAGAGATAGCCATGGTTATGAGGGTTGGGGATCATCTATGTGGTGATCATATTGATTTATAACATTTTTATGATTTAATTACTTCAAGGAAATGAAATGTGGATCTTTCCTTCCTTCATGACTTCCACATAAATCTGGTTTAATCATCAAAACGGTGGTTTAATCATCATTTTTGTTTGTAGGCAGGTTCACTGTTATACTTGGCGGTGCTGATTTTGACTTTCAATAGATCCACATTAGGTTATAGATATATGAGGTATTCATTTGCTATACATTTTTCTCTGGCCCATCTTAAAGCTGCTATTCGTTTGCATCACGGACTGTAAAATTACTCTTTTGTGTAGTGACCTCACTCCTTTATTTGTCATGTTGTGGGAGTCTCTAACGATTATTGATTTAACTGTTGAAAGAATGTTTTATTAGGATTTTAGATGATGTCATACATCATTACCATTTTCCCCCTTGTTTAGCATAAAAGAACTCAAAGTTAGTGTATTTTTCTTTCATTTGCTATGCATTTAGTCTCATAGTGGAGAATTTTAGAGACTCCTCTCGATGAGAGAGCCTGAGGGTAGATTGGATTTGGATAATTGTTCTTAAATATTTTATTTTAATAGATTATTACTTAGGATTGGGTACATAATGTGTTAGATTCTTTTTACAATATGATTTGACTGTCATAAATAATATTCTAGATTTGCAGAACCTCAATATGCTTGGGGTGGCGAGAAACATCATAGTATAGGAAGAGTAAGCGAGATAGATAATGATAGTTTATTCCTACTTGATATACCAAATCGGCCCATACCATGGCAGGCTGATCCATTTGAAATGGAGAAGGTGGAAGATTTTGTGGTGGTTATTCATGCTTTTTGTTGCCATCTTAAATTTATGCTTTCAACTATCTATGATCAAAGTATGAAGGTTTTTATATGAAGCCATATTGATCTGCTCAAAGTCTTAGTATCCATAAATGCTGATTAAGTTCTGTCTTGATTTCTCAATCATATTGATTTACCTAAATGGCACGCCAATAGTATCTTTAAAGAATTTGAAAGAGATAAATACAATGAATTCCTGAATATATGCCTATAATGTTTTATTATCTTGTCTCCTATGTTTTAGAAATTCGAAATTGTATGTTTTATTATCCTATCTTGTCTCCTATGTTTTACAAATGCCTTCACTTCTGTCCAAAATTCTTTTCTCTCATATTGTCATCATTCTAAAAGTTTGTTACTTTATGGTAGTGAAACTTTGGTGAGATGTTGGTTTAACTACCATGGGCAAGACTTCCTTTATTCAAGTTTTCCTTATAGCTTCTCTTAATCACCACTATTAATTATCATATACATTGATATGAGAATAGATTATGGTATGAATATATTTCAATAGCAAACATGCAAAAAATATTTCCATTACAAACAAACAAACAAAAAATATTACTATCATAATCTTCTCGTCTTGACAAAGATTGTGCTGGATTCATTTCACTATGACAATATACATGAACGGTACCAATCTCACTTGCTTTGCTTACATCCCTACTAGTAACTTGTAATACTTCAGACCCTGTATTTTGCCCCATCAATTATTCATTGAGGGATAAACAGAAAAACACATTGATAATTCATTATACTTAGAATAACAACTGAAAGAAATCACAAGTGTAATGAAATTAAAGAAACCATAAAAGTTTAAACTAAGATAAAAAAGTTATCCAACTTATTGAATTATCAGAAATGACATTTACTCCACCTTGTACGCCACTGCCCACCAAATCCCTATGGCAGTGATCCTTTGTTTGAATGGAACATGCTGCATCAACACTACCATAATATGAACCACATTGAGAATGACTTGACATGCTGACTATGTTTTCGTCATAATTCTCAAAGGCACAATATCAGGCACTCCGACGCTTAATAACACTATTTCTAAAGTCCAACTCCCCTGCATCCGTCACAACATGATTATTAACAGATACGTTGAAAACATGATACTGAAATTATTACTTCAACTAACCAGGTGACGTGTAGGCCGAGAACTTGGACTCCAAATTTGTGGCAAGGTTACTTATGTCCTTTAATACACAACGTCTCCCTTTACGCTTATGGTTCGAACCAAGTGCATCTGTTTCTACGGATGCCAAGTCAGAACACACTGCACCTTTGTGAAGTACAGAGGATGAGATAGTTCCAATTATATTAACTTCATTCATTGCTTGGTTATGACGGCTTGATTCAGCTTCAAAATCAATATAAACAATATAAATGTACCTCATTAACTCCAGTACCTCTCATTAGAATGATAAAGAGCAATGAAACACTTGTGATTCACCAACTTCATCAGCCAAGTTCATAAATACTACCAATAAACTTACCTAACACCTGACTATATGACAATGGTCCTTCATTAACTGATGCAGGTCCATTCTGACTTGGCTGAGAGATGGAAGGGGGATAATCAGACTTCCTCTTCATATCATCAATGCTCTCAACAAAGAAAGAACTCCAACCACTACCACTCTTCCCTGCCTTATGATTATAAACCCTAAAAGCCACATTCCATAATAACCTCAACCTATATAAAACAATAAAGTTAAGGCTACATACATGAACTTCTTAGGTAATTGAGCATCCTACAAAGACATACTATTATACAACAACCAATTCTAATACACACAATACAAATAATTATATGATGCAGATCAGAACCAAGTTAGTCAAATCATATATCTACATGCCAGCAAACAAAATAGACCTTCCAAGATGCTTCGATTTGACATTTAAACAAAAGAAGTCATCACCATTTGCCACATGTACATGACCTTAGACAAACTTAACCATTTACACAACAGATATTGCAGTTGACCGTAGATGGTTTTATATGTTTCATATCATCAATATGTCTATACTTGTATAAGTATTTGGTGTTGCTTTAACTCATACACATATCAGTCATTACATGACCACTACATCTCTTGCCATCAAATATACTGCATGTGTCATTTTTTTAGCTTATAGTCTGGGATGTAGATATTGGACTGGCTATGTATACATCATTATTAGAAAATATTAATTTATAGCAAATACATACAAAAAAATATGTATATTATAGTTAATTGGAGTAAAAAAATTCAATGTCAAAATAACGTTGACCCTTCATATCAGAACCTCTTATGTAATGCAGCATCCTAGAAAGACAGAATATTATACAAAAGATATCTCATATATACACAATACAAATACTTCTGTGATGCAAAGTAAAACCAAGATAGTCAAATCATATAGCTACCTGACATCAAACTAAACATATCTTCCAATAGTCTAACGATTTGACATTTAACCAAAAAAAGCAACCACAATTTGTCACCTATACCGATTCCTTAGATGAAATTAACCAAATGCACAACAGATATTGCAATTGAAACCAAAAAGCATGAAACAACAATCTTCTCATTAGCCTGCCTTCTTACTAAACTGATATGGTCATTAAGATTACAACTTGGTTAACACTCGGCCTTATTACCTACCTTAATTAGCAACATCTCCACAGGTACAACGAACATTTGTTAGCAATGCCTTATTCACAAGTTAAATCTAACAATGACTTATTCAGGTTTCATCATTATAGTTACTGTTGTTTTCAAAATTCTGCCAAAACCCACAAAATTAAACATAAATCTAAATCATTCATAACAAAGTTATATTTAGTCACATGTACTACAGTATAACAAACATGACTCAAGTGGTGTGAAAATTGCAACATCTTTTAATGACACTAACTTTGGTCACATGCACTATATGTAACCTTAAACCCTATATTAGATTTATTTCTTATGATTAGATATCTATACTCTTGAACTTTGAAGCATGAGGTATACTAAAGTTATATCCTACTCCCTTATTGATAACCCTTGCATATCATTAAAGTTAGTTTATTGCTTATTATTATATATATCTATCGTCCTGAACTTTAAAGTGCCACGTGATTAAAGGAATCCGATCACACAAGCAATCCCCTTCCCTCATCCACAAAATTTCGATCTGCATTATAAACTATAAATTATAAGTTGCAGCTATAATTACATTTCAATTGTTATAAACAGCATGAAATTTTAATTTCAGGATTCATTGACAGATCAAGTGGCATGTAAAACTTTCTCCTACCAGTTAATTTTTGAATCAATAAGGTTAGTTAATGTCCACTCGTCCTTCAAACTCTTATACTACTGTAGTTGTCATACTCCTGACACTTGGTTATTTAGTTGTCATACTGCTCCAGTTTGGTGCCTTTAAATTTGACTCTTTTCCTAAATCATAAACTTGCTTATTTGTATAAATATTTAATATTGCATTAACACATACACATGGTGGTCATTACATAACCATGGCATCTTTTGCCATAAAATATATTGTATGTATCATTATTAGTCGTAAAATGTTGTATTGGTGGTAATTTTTAAATAAGTAGCATTACTTGGATTTCATAATAATTGAAAACAACAGATATCCCCATTACACCAAGAAGCCTACTATATGGTCTAACACAAAACGGTACACACCATATAGACCCAACACCTAACATACCATACGTAGATAGAAAGTAAAATCTAAAACAACAATACTGTGGCAACTAAGTACTACTGCCACATCCATCACAAATACACAATACCAATGACAACACACAAGCTGCAATTACCCTATAGTAACGCAAAAGACTTACCCATCATCCCCAACAGACCCTCTCAATTCTTCTCTTACTTTATGAACTTCTATGGCTTCACATAATTCTTTACTGGTGAAGTACTAACAGCAATCACTAATTTCTCCTTCGGTATAGCAGGCTTCTTCCCATAACCCTTCCTTTTCCCTTTGGAAGGACCACTGCTCACCAGGCTTGATATAGGAAGATAATCTAATCCACTGCTTTCCTGCAAAATGCCATCTGAAATTATAACAGGTGAATCAATCTGGGTAGTGTTCTCAACATACTCATCATGAACCATCATGTCTGGAGGGACCTGTCATGTGTTGTCCCATAATTTGATTAGAACAAACCATAATTAATTATATAAGTAGTGATTGACTATTTAACAATTATAAACATCCGCTTTAAAACATTTACCTCCACTACCACATCATCATCCACAACAGCAGCCTTCAATTAACAGAAAATAGTGGTTAGACCATTAAAATAATTACACAAAACTTGTGCCTTTACTTAGATATTGTAACATAACTACACTAATAGACTACTTACTTGATTAAATTCATTCATCAGTCAGCCATCTCAGTGTATGCTGAAACTGATATGCTAGAATTAGGGTATTCCTTATTATACTTGTTCAGCTTTAATTTCAGTATCATACTCTTCCCAACCAATATCTCAAGCTCATCAGGAAAATCATAGGCACGACCCTCCTACGACATATATGAAAATAGTCATTTATGATTTGAAGCATCCTAATATATACATAAGAACTACCAGCGAATCCCTACCTTTTCAAGCTGCAGTTTCAGCTCTGCACAGTTCTTCCCAACAAATTGCATGGCAAGTTTGTCAAAAAACACCACCGTAGCCCTACCAGTAGCATCTTCAACTGTGTAGTGCACTTTCATCCTATATGCAATACAATTGGTATATCTTATACTCTGTAAGGACATTTAAAATTGTGGGGAATTCAAATCAAAATATGCTAAACGTACTTTGGTTCCACAGAAATCTTTTTCCCCTTGCACATGTTGCTATTGCAAGTGACCTTCCCACCTACAAATTTTACCTTACTGCCACACCTATCACATCCTTCATAGTACCAGTCATGCCTTGTGTCAACCTTAATGATTAAACACTCAATTAGGAAGTAGTCCTCCTACAACATGGAAATTGAACAAAACAAACATCTGTAATATCTGTTCCTATTTTATCCAAATATTCTTGTGATATATGGTCACCTACCCCGGCCTTATCAGCTATCTCAGCAATGCTGATGACAAGACCAGATGAAATGAAGCTACTTGCTGAAATGTTTGAATTCTGGCTTGGAGCAGTTTCTGATATGGTACTAATAGTGGGTGATGGGAGGGTTTTAGCACTGATAGAAAATATACAACAGCCAAATCATTACACAAATCCTGTAGAAACCATTTTTAAAATTTCAAAAATACAAAAACAACAATAAACAAAACAATACCTCTCAATGAAGTTCTTTACTTCAGGAAACTTCATGTTGAACGCCACTTTAGTGGCATTAAAGGAACTACAAACCTCAGGAGTTCCTAAAAAAAATAGAAGAACATAAAAAATTAGATTGTTGTTGCGTCAGTAACTAAGCTAGACACTATCTCCTCACCATCTTCAGCAAAACCAATCCGACACAGCTGTATAAGAATTACGACAGGTGCCTCCATACTAAGGAAGTCATGCATGCACACATTAACAGCACAGTCATCAAATAAAATGTATGGTACGCTGATCCCCCTGGAACAAATAAAAACAAAACAACCCAGTACATTACTACAGCATAAGCAACAACAGATCCTATATTTAGCTGATTAGTTGATAACAAAATTATTTAGAACTGACTGAGACGCACATCTCATTAGTGATAGTTAGCCGCATCTTGTTCTTAATCTCATTGTTGTTACGATATTCTTCAAGTGCACCCACAGAAGTCACAAATCCAATCACATCTGCAATATAATAGTGACCAAAATCAAATGATATTTGGAACAACAATAAATAATATGGTTTCATAGGAAAACAAAAACAGACCAACTAAGATGGTATAAGGAAGTCTTTACCAATAAGATAATCTACCGTGCTCTTTTGGGTAACTTCAACTATGTCAGCAATTGGGAAAAACATGTATGAGTACTCAGGGATATTTGCATTTGACCCCGTAACATATGTATGAGCACCCACGGTTATTTTGAACGAGTGGTTAGTGGCTCTATGCTCCTTGTTGTTCTCAAAGGCAACAAAATTTGCCATAAAATAAACACTTCCTTCACACAACTTGTCATCAAACATAGAGAACCTACCTTTGTTGTAGATGGAAGCTTGAATTATGCTGCCTTCTGCATCCACCAGCATCATTGAGATGCAAAAAAGATCATTTGGGCTATCCTTCTGGTACACATTCCATCTTCTTATGACTCTAACCACAACCTTCCACCTATCAGTACTATCATCTATGTCTTTCAGCATTGACATCTTGCATAAGGCCATATCAAAAGCACTGAAACACAAAGAGAAAGCAAATATGCTTTAAGCAAAGGGAACTGTAGTGAGTTATTGCAACCACATGTGCTTTAGTATTTATAAGCAACAACAACCTGTCCAAGAGGAAGGGTGTGTATGGCGGGATAGGAGGGATATTTGACATCTATTATAGTCAGCTTATTCCCATGTGTATTCATAAGAAAATTTGAATTCTAAATATAAAGTTCAAAAATATAACACTGGTCAAAATAACTAATGGCTCATGTATGCATTCTTAAAATAAACTTCCTTCAACCATATGTGCTTTTGCAAACATGAAGCACCTCCAAAAAAACCCATTAGGCTAAAACCATTGTTCAGCAAATTTATCTTTCATGATCAAGTCTGAAATCTTAAGCATAATTGAGCCCCGAGCCCACTACAAGTCTACCATAGGCTGAAGAAAAAAAAACACTCTAATTCTATGAGAAATGGTCCTTCATTAACTGCCTGCTCTGACATTAGCCGTCATATCTAAAAAATTGCACTGACAGAACTCTATTAATCATCCCCAATGACTAATACTCCTCTTAAGTTTAAAAAACCAATTGCTTGTCTTGGATTGAACACTGTTATAATCAAGTTCACTGTATATGACAAACAGTTATATACATTAACTATATATATGTTTATTTTAACAACCTTAAGGGATAATAATCGTCTTCGGTTTATATGTTCCATCATGTATATAATTGATTGTCCCTTGGTCATTTTATATAATATGCTTAAATTAATTTGAGCACATTTTAAATACATCCATGTTTAGTTTTCCATTATTTCTTGAAATAAGTATTTGTTGTCTACATATGTTCAACACAAAACCATACATAACTCACTTCGCTAAAAGCAATCCGTTACCTAATAGCCACAGTCTATACCCATTGGTTAACAAAAAGACAGATTAGATAGCCTCCTTCCTATCTTTCCACCTGTAATAATATCACCGAGCGGCTATTAGATTAGACAATACATTTATCTAATGATGAAAACAAACACCAAACGGATAAAAATCTACAACAACTCCATGTAGCACCCACTCGATTTACAACAAAGTACAAACTTCTCAGTCATTAAACTTTATATATACGTCAGTTCAAAACTATACGCTCTGACCAACTTTTAAGCTATGTACTCAATAACCACCTGGCCCCATAGCTCAAAAAGTTATTTACTGACAGAACTCTATTCCAATGATACCCCATCCACGTGGGATAAAATTCCATTTAAGTATAAAAACCAATTAACTTGTGATGAATCGATTCTGTTTGATCCTATAAATGATGTTAAATGATTTTGAGATCTTATGGCAAATTACATAAATCAATGGCATTATTTAATGGGGAAATTTACATTGTGATGTGTGTAATATGAAAGGATTATTACATATAGGTATATTATATGTAAGTTAATCTGCCATATTATATGTAATACAAATTTAAACTAATTTGTGATGAAGCTCACCATATTTTGAATTCCTATATGTAATACTACACACGTCTGTGATATGCTTAATATGGTAGGATTATTGCATACAGGTATATTAGATAAGTATATTATAAAATCGCATTACTACATATAGGTATATTTATAGAAAAAAGTTGTACTTGTCAAAAACCTATATAACACACTTCCCTATAAGCAAACACTTACCCAATAGCTAAAGACTACACCCAATGGTAAACATACATGCAGATTAGATAGCCTCCTTCCCATATTTCAAGTTGTGATGCTTGGCAGGCACCCACTGGATTAAACAACACAGTTCTCGAATGATTAAAACAAACACCCAACGTATCAAAATCTAAAAGTTCTTTATTCAGCACCCACCTTGAGCTGCGAAAAAGAACAAAGTTCTCATGCATTAAACTCCAGTTTTCTTCATAGATACGTCAGTTCAGAACTATCTGCTCTAACCATCTATAAAGTTATGTACACGCCTCCCAACTGGCGCCATATTTCAAAAAGTTATTTACTGACAGAACTTTATTCCAATGATCATCCTTCCTTGCAGGATAAAATCTTTTATTTTAAGAACTTAGAAATTATTTAAGTAACATAACATCAGAACTATTTGCTCTGACAGATTTTACGGCTATGACAAAAACTTAAAAAAATGACAAATTGACAGGACTCAATCTCAAAGCTAATGGATTTCCTCTACCCAACAGCGGCATATCTTAAAAATGACGAAGGGACAGAACTCCAATTATCAACCCCAAAGGATAATATTCCTCTTTGGTTTAAAAAACCAAATGCTTGTAAGGGACTTCAATTCTGTTTCCTCATATAAATAGGTCCATTGTATATGACAAAATATGATGACTATTCACATAGACAGTGTGGCAAAACCAATAAAGTATGACTTAAATTGCATTCCATCTATATCTGCAATGCCCTTTTACACATATAACCTACTATGACGCCCTTTGTTACCATGACAAGTCTAAAAGAGTAGTGAATCTAATTACATAGCCATACACATACAAATTCAATCACATCCCTACTTACTTGTCATGGTATGATGACTATTCAGATACACAATGTGGAAAACCCCATAAGTCTTCAACAAATTGCATTCCAGCTATATCTGCAATGCCCTTTCACACTTATAACCTTAAAAAGTAAGAAATCTAACATGTTTAATAGTCTTTGAATTGGTTAGAAGTAAAAAAACTAACCATTAGAATCGTTTATTACTCTTTAAATGGTTTATTGCATTAGTAAGAAATCTGGTATGGCTACATACACATACAAATTCAATCACATCCCTACTTTCTTGTCATGGTATGCTTTTAGGTATGATGACTATTCAGATACACAGTGTGGAAAACCCAAATTCAGTCTGAAATAAATTGCATTCCAACTATATCTACAATGCCCTTTCACACTTATAACTTATTTGACATCCTTTCACACTTGGACCTAAAAAAGTAAGAAATCTAACTTTTTTAATAATCTTTGAACTGGTTATAAGTAAAAAATCTAACCATTGGTTTCATTTATTACTCTTTAAATCATTTAAATGGGATAGAAAGTAAGAAAACTTAATGCATTGGTTCCTAAACATGGTGACTGCTCATTATGAGTTTATAAAAAAAGTGCTTCTCTGTCGTATCCCATTTTACTTTCTATCCTGAAAATGGTGTTAAATGATTTTGGGATCTTATGGCAAATTACATACTCATTATGAGTTGATAAAAAAAGTGCTTCTCTGCTTGCATTAGTTGTATCATAGCTCATAAGATAAGTGCCAGCTGCTAGAAAAACCATCTAAATGTGCCCAATATGTAACATGTTTACTGCATTAAACTAACAGGATAAGGTAACACTAATTTTGTCCTACAATTAAACTATTGTCTTAAACTAAAACGAAAAAAGTGACATGCCTAGCACAAACTTCGTACAGAAACCATTACAACGAAAGACAACATACAACACCAAATGACATACTTTACATATGTTCACCCCAAAATATGAATAACACGATACAACATTTAATAATTCCATGCTATTGCCATGTGTTCTATTGGCAACATTAGATTAGAAATGACAACATCAGCAAAATGCCAACTTTCTATCTTCATGTCCTCCCAGCTCTTGCAAGTAATTCTCTCCTCAGAGGAAGGAAGTCATTAAATGTAGGGTTCCAGAAAATCCTAGTCGCGTAGTTGAAGTTTCCAATATAAACCTCATCTGCAAAAGCAATCAAATGACTAAACCATAAACTGTAGGGTTCCAGAAAAAAAAAATTCCTTTTTCAAACATGGATGTAGTATAACTTCAAGCAAGGATGTAGTTCACAAGTCATAGTAGTGTTGTTTAGGGGTACCTCCTTCCTTCTTGATGAGACCATACTGGACAATCAACACCAAGTGTTGTATTGTCTTAAATTGTTGATATTCTAGCCATGAAAAAATATCACTATCACCTTGCAAACACATAGAAAACCTGTTCCCACTTAGGAGATGTACTAATAGTTAGAATCAAGTTGTCAACTTTCACATATGTATACAAAACTTACACTACACGAACTAACTACTTGTCTTCCAATCAGAAATTGATCTCCTGGGTAATTAAACCATGTATTCTCTCCCAACAAAACCGAATAGAAGAGGAAAGAAGTCCACAGACATCTGTTTGTTCCAATAAAAAAGAATTAGCAAACACTAATACAACATACAAAAATCAGAAAAACAAACAACACATTCTGAACACAGGAACTCTTTATGACCTGATGCACATGATGAATGCAGCAAACTGAATCAATAATCAGCAACATCCACAATTTTGAAACCATGCTCAGGCGTATCAACAATATACTCCTGAACTGTCATGTTTGGGAGGGCCACAATATGGTATTTGTCATGAATGCCTTGACCACCCTCCACAACAACGAAATTTTTTAAGAAAAAAACCTTTCCTGGCTTTAGAACATTGGCAAATTGATCAATCACCTCATCATTACCCAGACGACAGATCATTCGTGAGCCCTGACCAATCAAGCAACAAACAAATCAAAAAACAAAAACACCTAAATAATCGAGAAGAACATAACAAAAACAACTACTTTAAAAGAACAAACCTTCTCATCATAGACAATAAGGTCAACAGATAAAACCATCTTCGGGTAGCATAAATCCAACTCATACAAGTCATAATCAGTCCTAGGGAATGAATGATCCACCTTCACCATTATTCTCCAAGCTGTTGACCCAGGTGAGATGCTATCAAGATTATTGTATGGTCTGGCCATTTTGTTGGTTAGGAGATTTACTATGTTAAGGGAATGCCTGAGTAACAATATGAAAAGCATAGAGAAAAACCGTGAGAACCTGAGTATGATGTTGGGCATGATGATCTGGGAATGAGAATCACTTGTATTTAAAATGGACAGAAGTACTGAACCCCAACCACAAGTTTCCTGATTAATATATTATTATATTGTATATTGTATATTGTATTTAGTTAGCACATCTAATATATTATATGTCATAATAAGTTACAACTGAAGGGAAACCAACTGAAGCTACGTTCCACTTATGTAATATATTATATGTCATAGTAAGTATATTATACTACTGAAGGGAAACCAACTGAAGCTACGTTCACTTATGTAATATATTATATGTCATAATAAGTATATTATACAACTGAAGGGAAACCAACTGAAGCTACGTTCCACTTATGTTTTTTATTATGCCTGCAGTTAGCTGAACAATGGAGAGCTGAGTCTGACAACTCCACCCACGTGCTGACCAGTTCAAACCCCATCTCAGGTAAATATATAACGTGTGTACTATAGCCTATATAACTAAAGCATGGTCTAAGCCATATGGTGATATGCACGGCTGGCACGAAGCCAGAGGCAAGCTGGCACTGTTCATATGAACAGTGAAATGTGTGAGAAGCCACAAACGAACATGGCTTGGCTGGCTTAGTGATGATACATATTTATTATTATAAAGGGATTCTATCCGAGATAAGGGAATTTTTAAGGGAAAAAAATTATTTTCTACATATTTATTACTTTTAATTAATTTTAACTGTCTTCTTAAATAACTCAATTCAGTTAATTAATGAAAATTATATTGAGTTCTCACTAACTTGTTAATTAAATAAAAAAAAGTGACAATAGACTTTGTATCCATATCATTCAATTTGTAAAAGAGTCTAAACACTGTAGGTATTCTCCTATTAGAGGTAATTTTATTTGAGATATTTTCGGACACTAAATATAATACTGGCACTTCTCCAAGTGAGAATTTAGATTTTAGTTAGTCACGTTGCGAAGAATTAGCCTTTTCCATTAAATCCAACTCTCACTGTTATCTCTAAAATTATACCACCACATCCTTGAAGTCAGCAACTGTATTAGCGACAGAAATGACATCAATCAAACCTTGAATCACTCACTGATGCGTGCTTTTGTCGCTAAAGCAATCAATTAATAACTAGGACAACCTACTAATGCAATATAGTGGCAACCTAGGTCATTCTCCTAAGGAGCAATATGTGGGTTTTCTCTAGAATTGAATTTAGGTGATAAAAAATGCAATGGAATGAACCTAAACTAAAATGCAAGACTTCACTACCTAATGCAAAATGCAAAAAACTCTAAAACCTATATGAGAATGAAACTAACCTAAATAATGAACATGCAATTTTTGGGGTTTTTCTTATGAGAGGGAAATTAAAATCCTTAGGAAAAGAAATAAACTAATATCTAAGAAAATCAATAAAGGTTTAGTTCAGTTATGATGGTGAAGGGGACAATTTAGGATTCACATGAATTTAGCTTTCTTAGCCATTCAATTTATTAGACCAAAGGGAGGTTAATGAAATATTGGAATTAATAAATTTAATAACCTAATTGAAACATGGGAAACCCTCAAGCTCAATAACACCTATTCCACTAGAAAACTCATAATGGAGAAAAGTGGTGGTTAATTAAATCCATTAAAAACCAATCAAAATTGTTTAAGATAGTTTTGGAAATTATGTTCACAATTGCCTAATTAAACAATTCGACAATTAATCATCCTAATTAAACAATCAAGAGATTAAACCCAAATTGACAATTAAATTAATAATGAAAACTCAGTTAATAATCTAATTGACAATCAAAGGGTTTGCAAACAAAAATCCCAACAATCAATTAAGAACAAATCAAATCCAAAATATCAATTCAATCCAAATCAATAATAAGTCTACAATCTAAAACTAGATTGTTCTCAATTAGTACAACCCAAAATCATTTAAAACTAAATAATCTCAAGTCTTGAATCAAAAAGATAAAAAGAAAGACACTCCCTTGTGGTCTTCAAATGTAAGCTCCTAGGCTCTAACTTCCTCCATGCTCCTCCCAAATTGTCTCCCAAAAGATTTAGGGAAAATCACTCTCAAGTCCCAAGGAAGCAAAATATTGTCAGAAAAGTCCCTGGAAAATATGAAATATTTGAAAAGTCCCTAGGGACTTTTCTGATATTATTTCCCAAAGTCAAATGACCCACATGCCCCTCTTCTATTATTTCTCTCTCTCTCATTTGTTCTGATTTTTCGCTCTCAAATGTGATCTTTTTTTCAGCTCCCTGCTTCTCTCTCTACAGATATAGTGGTGATGGTGAAGGCCAAAGCTTTGAGGTGGTGAAAGATTTGTGGGATGGGATGTAAGATAGAAGGAAGAAGAAGATGGAAGGAAGGTGGTGAGATTTTTTTTATCTCAAGCTTCCGCCATTTTTAAAGAAGGAAGGGATGAAGGTGATGATGATGATGAATAGTCTAACACATCCCCCTTTTCCAACCTCATTGTGCTGTCAAGATGCTAATATGGAAAAAAACTAAATTATTGTTAATTCGCGCAGTAGTAGTTGTTAATATAACAGTAGTTGTTGTTAATACGGAAAATGATGTTGGATGCCATGGTGATCTGTTTTTGGGAAAGGAAATAGAGGAAGTAGTGTGTTTGAAGTGGTGGGGTGCTATGAAAATGCTGATATGAAAAAAAAATAAATTGTTGTTAATTCACGCAGTAGTAGTTGTTAATATAACAGTAGTTGTTATTAATAAGGAAAATGAGGTTGGGTGTCATGGTGCTCTGTTTTTGGGAAAGGAAATAGAGAAAGTGGTGTGTTTGAAGTGGTGGGGTGCTATAAAAATACTGATATGGGAAAAAAATTGTTGTTAATTCGCGCAGTAGTTGTTGTTAATATAACAGTAGTAGTTGTTAATAAGGAAAATGAGGTTGGATGCCATGGTGCTCTGTTTTTGGGAAAGGAAACAGAGGAAGTGGTGTGTTTGAAGTGGTGGGGTGCTATGAAAATGCTGATATGAAAAAAAAATAAATTGTTGTTAATTCGCGCAGTAGTTGTTGTTAATAAGGAAAATGAGGTTGGGTGTCATGGTGCTCTGTTTTTGGGAAAGGAAACAGAGGAAGTGGTGTGTTTGAAGTGGTGGGGTGCTATAAAAATGCTGATATGGAAAAAAAAATTAAATTATCGTTAGTTCGCGCAGTAGTAGTTGTTAATATAACAGTAGTAGCTGTTAATAAGGAAAATGAGGTTGGTGTCATAGTGCTCTGTTTTTGGGAAAGGAAACAGAGGAAGTTGTGTGTTTGAAGTGGTGGAGTGCTATGAAAATGCTGATATGAAAAAAAATAAATTATTGTTAATTCGCGTAGTAGTAGTTGTTAATATAACAGTAGTTGTTGTTAATAAGGAAAATGAGGTTGGGTGTCATGGTGCTTTGTTTTTGGGAAAAGAAACAGAGGAAGTGGTGTGTTTGAAGTGGTGGGGTGCTTTGAAAATGCTGACCTGGAAAAAAAAAATTATTGTTAATTCGTGCAGTAGTAGTTTTTAATAAGGAAGATGAGGTTGGGTGTCATGGTGCTCTGTTTTTGGGAAAGGAAACAGAGGAAGTAGTGTGTTTGACAAGTCGTAAAGCGTTTATTAACACCATGTTGAATGTGTTTGACAACTGGCCACACGTTTCTGATTGAAACAAAGTTTTGTAACTTTACGTATAGAAAATGTTGTGTTTACAATGCTGAAAGTATATATTAACAACCTGTTGCGTTCGGTTTACAACTTGACGGTGTGGCCAGTTGCTTTTGCTTTGCCATTGCGAATCAAAAGCAAAATGATGTAAAAAATGGCATCTTCTGACCTTGTTCGCTTTCGGTATGCCACAACGAAACAAAACCGAGATCACCTTATATCCATTTTACAAGGCATAAACCATGTATTTACAACTCGTAAAGCGTGTATTAACCAAGGAACGAAAAATTGAACAGGGCAATGAACTAGTCACAGCACAGGTTCAAGGGTTAATGGGTCAACCAGGGTCTAACTGGTAGTTGAACCAGTCATATTAAAATATTATAATTTATCAGTGACAATATATATTAATATATTTTTAAACTTCTATAGATAAAAATGAAGATTTTTAGAAAAAAAATACTTAAAATCTATTAGTATGAGTTATAATGCCAACTTATGCAATGATATCTCATTTTCTATAATTATTATATCTTTTTAAATAATTTTTTCATTATCTTCTTCATTTTTTAAGATTTGTTCTTTCTTTACCTATTTTTCTCTTCATTTTGGTCTTCAACTTCCAATTTTCCCCTAATAAAAGCAAAAAAAAATTATAAAAAAATGAAACTGGTCCAACCGGTTGAACCACCGGTTTTAACCAGTTTCATATCGTTTCCCCAGTTTAACCATCAAACCAGACCGGACCAATGGCCGGTTCCCGGTTCAACAGATCGAACAAACCGGCCGGTCTGGTCCAGTTTTTCATATAGTGGTATTAACAACCTTTTGAGTTCGTTTCACAATATCCCACACGTTTCTCGCTAACACTATGTTTCCTCACGTTAAGCATGACTGATTGAGCTATTTACAACTCGTATAGCGTATATTAACAACCTTTTGAGTTGTTTTCACAACATCCCTCACGTTTCTCTCTGACACTTTTCTCACGTTAAGTATGACTACTTGAGCTATTTACAACTCATAAAGCATGTATTAACAACCTTTTTAGTTTTTTTCACAAAGTCTCACTTTTCTCACGTTAAGTATGACCACTTGAGCTATTTACAACTCATAAAGCGTGTATTAACAACCTTTTCAGTTTTTTTCACAACCTAAAACACCTTTCTCTCTGACACTATGTTTCCTTATGTTAAGTATGACAAATTGAGCTCTTTACAACTCGTAAAGCATGTATTAACAACCTTTTGATTTCGTTTCACAATGTCCCACACGTTTCTCGCTGACACTATGTTTCCTCACGTAAAGTATGATAAATTGAGTTGTTTACAACTTGTATAGTGTGTATTGACAACCTGTTCAATTTGTTTCTCAACCTCCAACACTTTTCTATCTTACACTATTGTTCCTCAAGTTAAGTATGACAAATTGAGCTATTTACAACTCATAAAGCGTGTATTAATAACCTTTTGAGTTGTTTTCACAACCTCTAACGAATTTCTCTCTGACACTACGTTGCCTCACATTAAGTGTAATATCCCAAAATATGATTAAGGCCTAAATGTACAAATAGATGGTGGGATTAATGACAGAAGTACCCCTAAAAAAGGATGACATAAAAGTTAAAGTAAACATGTGTTAAATTGGCAATTGAAATAGTATCAATTAAGAAGGTGTAAGAGGATATTTTTGAGAGCTCATTATCCTCTTCCAAGAAGCTATTTTCGTATATCATGAGGCAAGAAAGAAAACCAATTAGATGACTAAGTGAAGATGAAGACTTGGTCAAAAATATCATGCTAAGTCTTTTATCACTCTTTCTCTTCTTCATTTCGGTCAAGGAAATGCTAAGAGAGATAGAGTAAGCATTTAATCAATAAACTCCCTCACCTTTTTCTCATGTGGTACGTTGGGACAAAGAAAGAAGGAAATTGGTCAAAGAAATACCAAAAGGAAGAAGAAAATATAAGTCAAACAAACCCCTCCCTCTTTGTCAATAATTACGGCTAAGAAGAAACAAGAAGAGTGAATGAATTGAAGCAATTAATTCTTCATCAAATAGCTAAGGTAAAGTCAGCCAAGTGAGGAAGAGGTAGGAAAGAGAAAAAAACAAACCACACATGTTGGAAATTATTATAGGATTTCACCAAGAAAGAACATATGTGGACCACATATTTTCCTCTCCTTTTTGTCCAACTTTTCGGTCAGGTTTTTAAGTGATAAGGGAAGGGAAAAACTGATTATTATTTACTCTCTCTCTCTCTCTCTCTCTCTCTCATTCTCTAAGTCGGCCAGCTGAAGCACGAAAAGAACAAGTGAAGAAACAAGTTTAAGGTAAGGGTTTCATCTTGGATTTTCACCTCCTTAACCTCATCTATGGCTCAAGAGTCCTTCTTGAAACTTGTTCCTCTCTTCCTTAGCTTCATTTCTATGGTTTTTGTTTTTGAAGAAGAGGAGTTTTCAGCCACCTTGCAAGAACAAAAGCTGAAGAATCAAAGAAAGAACTTAAGGAGAAGCAAGAGGTGAGTGTTAGCATCAATTTGAGCTATTGGTTGTGTTGGTTGAATGAGAATTTTGGCAAGTGTAAATCTGCCCTGATTTTGGCTAAACAAGGGTTTGGATAATTCATGATGTTTTGGTTATGTTATTGGTGGTTTATGATGATTGGAAACCATTTGACATAAGTTTGATGCTGAAATTAGAAGTTGGTAATTGTAGGGATTTATTTTGAATTTTCTGCCAAAACAGAACATAGAGAATGAGTGGGAATTTGTTAATTTTGATGTTACCATTGTGTTCTACACGAAAAATTATGTGGGAATAGCCCTGGGTTGTGAATTTTGGGTCATTGAAACTCAAAGTGTAAATTTGGGTTTTCAGCCTGAACAGGATTCCAGCGAGGTACTCTACTTGTGTGGTGTTTTTGGATAACCAAATTATCTCTAAAAATTATGAAACTTTCCAGTATTAAATTTCACATTCCGAGCTTCAAAATGGACATATAATTTGTGTCATTTCGTTTTTTGAGCTGTGAGTTCTGGTTGCCCAAAGTTTGATGTCGAAACTGGACTTAATTCTGGAGCAGTGTGGGATTTTGTGTAATTCTGGAATTGTGTGGTGATTTCCAGTAATGATTCATATTTTTCCTATGAATAGGACTTCAATAGCTTTCCATAGGGCTTGAGATCACCTCATTTCAATTTTTGTAGAATTAGTTATGATTTTTCAAAGTCTGGAGAAAATTCTGGCAGATTTGGTCTTTTATGCGAAAATTGAAGATGTAATGGCATAATGTAGTATTGTTGAACTTTGAGGTTAGGAATTGGTCTTTTAGGTTAATTGACCATTTTAACTCCTTGGTTGATTTGATTAAATGTCCCTAATGATAACCAACTTGAGTATTTAAATTAAAAAATTGGATTAAGTAATAACCTATCGCCCGTAATTCTAATTATAGGATTTGACATTTGCCCTGCACATGATAAACCAGTGCTAGTGCACGAGCGGAAAGAACAAGGTAGTGACTTTTTCTCTTATTATGTGTATGATGCCTTGCATGTATGTCATTTCATTGAATATGCCGTGATGTAACACTGCCGTTGTGAAATGCCGTTGTTGTGCTATTGTGAAACATGTCGTTGTGAATGCAGCAAAAGCTATCGCAAAAATGCCGTTGTGTTGTTGTTGTTGTGATTTGCTTATATGTTTTGTGATTGTACATGTTATAAGTGAATTGTTACTACTGGGATTCTTTTGAATCTCATTCTTTCCAATAATTAACCTACAGCAAGGGCGAGCGGTTCAAAGGAAAAGCAAGTGACGAAGGGCGGTTAGAGCTCCTAGCTAGGAGTTTTAATTTTGGTAGTTGGTTGTCATATTTTGTTGGGGATTAGTTGCACATGTTGTATATATTGAATAGTGTTGTGTAATCCACTATATGGGAAACTAATCGTTGTAAACCCTTTATTAAGTAACGAAACCTGAGCGTTGTCAGGAATTTTTGGTTGCACTCAGATATGTATGAATGAAACCGAACTGGACAGACCAATTATATTTGAGATGTGAACGTGAGACCGTACTAAACAAGTTTTGGAAAAGTTTTAAATTAACCACTGGTCTCTATTTCAACTTAATGTCGTATTCTCGAACTATAAATATGGTTATTAAGGTAGGGGGTTACATTAAGTATGACCAATTGAGCAATTTACAACTCGTAAAGCGTGTATTAACAACCTTTTAAGTTGTTTTCACAACATCCATCGCCTTTCTCTCTCACACTATGTTGCCTCACGTTAAGTATAACCAATTGAGATATTTAAAACTCATTAAGTGTGTATTAACAACCTGTTCAGTTCATTTCACAACCTGATGTTGGGACTACATCAGTAGTTCCCATTAGGTAGCTCACAACAGCTAAATTGTATCATATTGATCAAGTGGTTGACAATTTGTTGGCCTATTGTATCAAGTGCGTTACACACATGCACAAGTGACTTGTAAGTCTCTCATGACTTTATAAACTGCACACCTTACCATTGTCACCTAAGCAACCCATCATTTTAACTAATTTTAATGCCTATTTTATTACAAATACTGCTGCAAAATTTGACAGCAACTGATGCAAATTTTCACAACTCCTAATGTATGTTTTCACAACATAATGAGTTATTTTCATAAAGGATCTGTCAGACCTGATAGTGTACCAAATGAAAGTCCCCCCTATAAGTTCATCATAACATGAATTTAAACAACTAATGCAACCTAATTTTCCAACTTCATCACAGTGTATGTCATAACATAATAGTATATCATATCCACATATCATCTAACATTAAAATATCAACCATTCCCACTTCAAACGTCCAACTCCCTATATTTCCTTTCCCAATAACAAAGCATTATGACACCCAACCTCATTTTTTGTATTAACAACTAAAATTGTTATATTTACAACTCATACTGCACGAATTAACAACAATTTGTTATTTTCCCATTTCAGCATTTTCACACCACCCACCACTATGAAAATCAATCATTCATACTTCAAACATACCACTTCCTCTATTATATTCCCCAAAAACAGAGCACCCACTAACACCCAACCTCATTTGCTGTATTAACAACTATTACAGTTATATTAACAACTACAACTGCACTAATTAACAACAATTAAATTCTTCCCTATATCAACATTTTTCACAGCACCCACCAACATGACAATCAGCCATTCCTACTTTAAACGTATCATTTCCTCTGTAACCTTCCCAAAAAATAGAGCACTGTGACATTAACACTACCCAACCTCATTGAAACCCCAACTACAATGCTCAAGATCATATCTTTAACTAAATCATACCATTACTCATCTACCTCCTACCACCTTGTCCCCTATTGACCCCAAGCACTTACCTTTCACCATCATTCAATTTCACTTTATCCAACAAACACACAGAACAAAAAAATTCAGTTTGCTATTCTACCTCTGTACCAGTAGGTGGAGCTTGCAAATTCGATCCTTTGCCAAGAACTTCAACACTAAACTTGATTCCTTTAATGTTTGAGTTCAAACCCCTCCCTTTCGCATCGTTTCTCTGTCTCTCCAACAAAAAAGTTGTGCCTTCCCTCTCTTTCTGAAGCTTCAGTTTTTACAATTGCAAGAGGGGCATGTGTGTCATTTTACTTTGAGAAATAATATCAGAAAAGTCCCTAAGGACTTTTCTGATATTTCAGATTTTTCAGGGACTTTTCTGACAATATTTTGCTTCCTTGGAGCCTGAGAGTGATTTTCCCAAAGATTTAAGCTGCCATAGAATTCCTCTCTTTACGCCTCAAGCTAGTCACCGCCATTGACAAATATGATTGATAGATGTTGTGGATGAAGAATACTTTAATGTTGGTGGAGGAATTTATTAGTGAATTGGTGGGTGGAATTCGTACAGTGTGTACGTGGAAGGAGAAGAATATATATATAGGAATGTATGTGTGGCGATGAATTGAGGAAGAGGGATAGGGAATTTGTCACAATATGATGAATGGCGCTGTCAGGACCGAAGTTTCAGTGTCTATGCATGCGTCTTCCACCTCTCTCTCAGCATCTGTGACTGCCTCATTTTCTATTGGCGGCTAGGTTAATTAATGAAGGGAAGAGAGAGTTTTTGGGATCCAATCTTTTTTTTGAATACAATACTAAGATACATAAGACCTTCAATAGGTCATTACAAAATATTGGAATACACCAATAAACATTCATCCCTCATCGCCGACCACCTCACAAAAAGAAGGTGGTAGGTGATCAAGGAACACAGTTTCCTGGAATGCTGTGAGCTAAACTCGCTAACTGATCAGCTAATGTATTTTGTTCCCTGTAAACGTGACCAATGAGAACCTACCAGTCTTTAATCATCCACAGTTTCACATCCTCAATAACGTCTCTAAAGGGGTGATTGCTATCACAACCTTTTATGAGAAAAGATACTTCCTTGATACAATCAATAAGAATGGAGACTCGATTATATTTCCTATTCCAGCAAATCTGAAGCCCCTGGATGATAGTAATAATTTCTGCCACCATAGGAGGCACTTGAGAGAGCTTACACATGTAACCACATATCCACTATCCATCTTCTCCCTTGATGACTCCACCACATGCACTTTAGCCTGACTCCAGAACAGATCCATCCGTCTCTAAGGTGATGAATCCATTCCTTCTTGTAACACCTCCCTCTTGTTGAAGCCGCAACTTCCCATAGAACGGACACCTAGAAGATATGTCCAAATCCCAGGCCGCTTTAAATAGGCTAGAATTTGCATTATGTATTGCCAATTCTGATTCTTCCCCAAACAAATGATTGCATCGATTCACCCATATGTCCCAACAAACATAGCCGAATAAAGTTGCCCAGCTGATCTTCTTAGTGAAGCTTTTTCCAATATCCTTCCTGAGGTTCCATTGAATCCAATCCTTTCCCTGTAATGAATTAAACGTGTTCCAGTACACCGGATTGATTATGGAAATCCACCTTTCCCTAGGTTGATACAATCCCTTAGTAGATACATAGTGTCTTCGTCTTGGCTACAATTGAAGGGGCATCCCACTTGATCTGCTAATCCTCTACGAACTCTGAGCTACGCTGTATGAGCTTTCCCGTGTGCTACCAGCCACATAAAGGACTTAATTTTCTCAGGAACTGCCCATCTCCAAAGTCTCCTCCAAAGGGGATCATAGGAATTATGAAAACCAACAAAAAGAAAATGATACGCAGAATTAACAGAAAAACAGCCGTCAGAAGAAGGTTTCCAAAGATATTTATCCTCTCCTCTCTCCTCACTGGGGGGATGAGCACATATAATTCGCTCAATGATGTGAGGCTAGAACCATTGCCCGAGTTTCCCTGTGTCCCAATCACCTCAGGGATTGACATAGTCTTGGATTTTCTCCTCTCTGTCCACAAAAGCTTCAAGACCTAGAACAAGTTCGATTAAAGGCCTATTGATCTCTGATCAGTTGTCATACCAAAAGGAGGCAGAATTACCATTCCGAACTTTCACCCCCACTCCTTTATGGAACTTCTCCCAAATAGTACATATTGCCCGCCATGTAGATGAAGCATCCCTTTTCGGCACAGGTCTATTTAGTAAATCCCATTTATATTTTGCTTTGAGAATGCTCACCCATAAGCTTTGCTTGTTCTCCAGAAGAAGCCAACAAAGCTTCATGATAAAAGCTCCATTCTATTTCTTCAGATCACGAATGCCAAGCCCCCCATTCCTTCTATCCTCAGTAACCTGATCCCAAGATACAAGAATTAGATAAAATCATGATCTATCATATATTTGAAAATATTATCTAATCATAAGATAGCAATCAGAATATTAACAATTTAGACTCAATAATATCATAATCAATTCAGATTTATATTATTTTCTAAATTGGCAAACTATCCAAATATTATCTAATAAATCCAAATTAGCCTAAAATAATCCCCAAAATAAATAAATAAAGTGGGATAAAATATATTAAATTTGGGATTTATCGCTTACAATCTTCAAATCAAAAAACTGGAGCTCTTATAGTGATGAAGTGAGCAAGTGATGTCCACAAAGAATATATTACCCCGAGATTGTTGTTAGATTCTTAATTAAGCTAATTAACAGGATAGAAAAAGACATGAAAAATTCCCTAAAATTGATGTTAATTATCACTGTATGAAAAAACGGACCGGCCAGTTCAAAATGAAGAGAAAAATAGGTAAAGAAAGAATAAATCTAAAAAAAATGAAGTAGATCATGAAAAAAAATTATTTAAAAAGATATAATAATTATAGAAAAGGAGATATCATTGCATAAGTATAGACATTATAACTCATACTAATAGATTTTAAGTATTTTTTTCTAAAAATCTTCATTTTTATCCATAGAAGTTTAAAAATATATTAATATATATTGCCACTAATAAATTATAATATTTTAATATGACCGATTCAACTACCAGTTAGACCCCGGTTGACCTATTAACCCTTGAACCTGTGCTGTGACCGGTTCATTGCCCGGTCCAGTTTTTCGTTCCTTGTTAATTATGCTTAATTGAACAATTAATTAAGACTATATATTTAAGCCATTTTTAAATCATGTTTTGGCATAAGTGATAAGTTTGTAATTTTAAATTTTTGCCAAAGCCATGTTTTGGGGTTGCTCAATACCATCCCATGATCCCAAATATGCATAAAGCTTATGCGAGTTGATAATGTGGAAAAGTTAAACAAGTTTCACTAATAAAAAAATAGCGAATTAACGAAGAAATGTAGCAGGAGAAAATAATTTAGGAATTTTGTCGCTAATCAATTGGGAGCAGTGTATTTTATAATGAAATCATTAAATTTAAGCGTTACTACACTATTTTTTGGTATTGTGTTAGCCCACTGAATTACAAGAGAAAATGAAAAGGTTGCTGGTTTGAGCCATAATTACAAGACATCATGTTTCATAATTTAACATGTTTTTGTATAAATTATTAATTATTAATTTATTATTTATTATTCCTAACCAAATATAAAACTTCCTAATTAAATGATTATTTAAAAATAATTAATTTTAACTTATTTAGTTTCATTAATTTATGTAAAGTTATTATTAATTGCTTATAATAAGTGTGAGCAAATGTAATCTCTGAATAAAATGTAGAAAACTATATTACACCGAAATCCAATCAGTTCAAGTCTGTTACATAGCCTTATATATACACTACAGACACTATTTCTTACTGGACTAACCGAAGCCTAATTAGCTAGCCCAATGGGCTTCTTTTACAGACACTTTCAACACTCCCCCTCAAGTTTGGGGTGAAAGATATCTAAAGCTCCTAACTTGCTAAGCATTTTATGCAGAATCTCTTTTCCTATAGCCTTTGTGAAAATGTCAGCCTCTTGCTCACTACTTTTCACATGCCTTAAACTAATCAGTCCATCCTGCAATTTATCCCTTACAAAATGCAAATCAACTTCAATATGCTTTGTTCTCTCATGGAACACTGGATTTGATGCGATATATATTGCTGCATGGCTGTCACATTAAATCTCCACAGGTTTGGGTTGGTGTATTCCCAGATCTGTTAATAAACCAATCACCCACACAATTTCTGATACAGTTTGTAATACCCCGAATTTTGAGACTCGAGGCTAGAGAATAAGCCTGAAATAAGTGGACTGCTAAGCCCTGGTTTAGCAGGATCCCAAATTGTGATTAAGGGTTAATGACTCCAAAAGTGGATGTCATTAGTGATAAATGGATCCTTTTGGAGATTATGGTATGAGTCAGCACCCGATGTGATTCGTATGTGCTGTGAGCAGCGCCAAAACCCTGTATTTAAGTTCGATTATGGATTAACCTCTAAATTGACTTAAAATAGAGGTAGGGCACATAATATGGTGTAAATGAATGAGAAAATGTATTTGGTGGTGATTCAAGAGGAATCGCCATAATCAGGGGCAAAACGGTAAAGTTACCGACCAATTGATCGGTTACCGAAGAGGAAACTCATTGGTAACTTCAAGATCAATGGTTAGGATTGATTTGTGTAATAGATCAAAGGGTAGAATCATGTATGCATGTGCCTATGTGAGCTCATGGAGGATGTTGCAAGATGTTGACATGTGGCACTTTTTGGACCCTTGGATCAAGTCAAATGTTCAAAGTTTGCTTTTTCCTCTTCCCTCTCTCTATTAGGTCGGTTGTTATGCTTGTGAGGGGCCAAAAATCTGATTCTCTCTTCATCATCTTCATCTTCATCTCTCTCCTTCATTCTCCATGGCGCCATGCTTAAGGGGAGGAAAGAGAAAATTGTAGGTGAGATTTTGGTTGGCTTCTTGCCCTCTAATGCTCAATTCATCTTCTATAAAGTTGTTCATAGTGATGAGACCTTCATCTCTATGGTTTTAGATTCTTGATTGGAGGTGTTTGATGGCTTGAGAAAATTTGGAAAGATGGAGAATCAAGAAATTGGTTTGGGAAAGAGGAAGAGGTGAGTATTTGAAGCATTTTGACTTAAGTTTTGTGATAATTGGTTAAGCTTTGTAAATTTCGAATTTTGCCCTGATTTTCATGTGATTTTGGATTTGAGGAATTGCCTTGTGTATTGTGGTGAAATTGGTTTTTTTTTTTTTTTGTGATATGGCCATTGGAATTGGTTTGAATTGGATTGGACACAATGGTTGCAAAACTGGAAATTCTGTCCAGTGAGAATTCTGTCTGGGCAGTCTGTTTGTGTTGCCATTTTGAATGGGCAAATGATGTTAGAAAATTCTGAAACTTTCCAGTCTTAAATTTCACCTCCCAAGGTTCAAAATGGACATATAATGTGTGCCATTTCGTTTTGAGAACTGGGAGTTATAGCTGTCCAAAGTTTGTGGTCGAAAATGGATTCTGTTTTGGGACAGTCTTGAATTTTCGGGAATTCGGTATTTGTGTGGTGATTTCTAGTAAAGGCCAATATTTTTCCTGTATAGAGGACTTGAATAGATTTCATTTGGCTTTGGGATCACCTCATTTCGATTTTTTTGGAATTAGTTATGATTTTTGGAAGTTCAGCCAAGAAACTGGATTTTCTGGGCCGCAGCCCGTGGATTCTGGGCCGTAGCCCAAATGTTTCTGAGCGTTTATGGGCAGTTTTGGGCCACGGCCAGTGGATTTTGGGCCGCGGCCCACCCCCAAAAATCAGCATTTTTGACTTTTAAAAGGTGATCTTTGGTCAAGTGTTTCCCAAGCCTTTAGGCATATGTTTGGGCTTTGATTAGCCACCTAAAGGTCATGAATGATAACCAACTTTAAGTGATATGAAAGTAAGGTTTTGGAATAAAGAATAACCCTATGTCATTGCTTTGATTATAGGGATGATGTTCGCCCTGAACGTGGTTCGATATTCGCCTAGTCGTGAGTAAGCTGTGCTGGAGCTTACGTGGAAAGAGTGTAGGGAACATATATCTTCTACTTGTATTTGATATATGTGTTAATGTGTTGATGCATGTCTTAGCTTTGCATGGTTATGTGTTATTGAAGCTATGTTTCAATTTATGCTATGGCCATTAGTATATTCTTTGAAGCATTGAGCTTACAGATTCGTCATCATGATAGTTATGTGATGCAAGCATGTCATGCATTAAATATTTATCGTACATGCATATTGATATTGTTTTCCTACTAAGATTCTCTCGAATCTCACCCTCCCCTACTAACCTTTCAGACAGGGTAGTGGATCAATGATGGAGTAAGCAGACAAGGGCGAAGAGGACTCCCTTCGAGTTAAAGATTCGGTAGTTGGTTATCATCATAATTGGGATGATTTGTATTTGTATATGGATTTGGATATGTATATATGTATGTGGATGAGGATTTGATTATGTGTATGAGAAAGATTTGTGTAATCCCCATATGAAGGCTTGTATGGGCGAATATGCCCTATAAAGCTTGAGTTAATAAATGGAATCCGGGATTGCCGGGATTATTATATTGCGTACTCTGATATATTTAAATGTGATTTATCTTTGTGTAGTAATTGTATTCGGAAGATGAATGTGAGACCAGGTTATGAATGATTTCGAAATGTATTTATGAAAACCCCGTCTGGCAGATTATTTTGTAAAATGTAGTTTTTGTTCCTTATTGGTCTCTATTTCGCTTTATTGCGTAATCCGAATATTAATTACGGCAGGGGGGTTACACAGTTGAGCCCAAGGAGCGGTATTCAGCTTCTACTGAAGATCTTGAGACAGTGTTTTGTTTCTTGGACTTCCACATGACAAGTGAACCTCCCAATTTGAGAAGATAACCTGACACGGACCTTCGTGTTGTTTTGCAGGCAGCCCAATCTGAGTCACAAAAGGCTTTCAAAGTAAGGTCTCCTTTGGTGCTTATCAAAACACCAAGCCCTGGACATTGCTTCAAGTATCTCAGGATCCCAACAGCAGCTGACATATGTGTTTTCATCGGATTATGCATGAACTGGCTTAACACCTGCACAAAATAAGATATGTCAGGCCTTGTTACTGTCAGATAAATCAACCGTCCTACCAATCTTCTATATCTTTCAGGATTTTTAATTAAATCCTCTCGGCTATCTCTTCCCTTCTCATAGGATTTCAACTTTAGACTTTGATCCATTGGTATTGTAAGTGGTTTGCATCCACTAAGACCTGCATCATTCAACAAATCTAGAGTATATTTCCTTTGGGTTAGCACAATACCCTTTTCAGATCTGGCCATTTCAATTCCTAAAAAATATTTCATTATTCCTAAGTCCCTTATCCTAAAAGTTGAGTGAAGAAATAGTTTTACTTCCTTTATTTTATCTTCTGAACTTCCTGTTATCAAAAGATCATCAACATACACTAATATAATTATCATATCAGCATCAGAATTTTTAATGAACATGGAATAATCATGCCTACTTTGAGTAAAGCCAGCTCAGACCAAAGCTTGTGTAAGCTTTCACTTCCATTGTCTAGATGCTTGTTTAAGTCCATATAAAGATTTTCTTAACTTACATACCATCTTCTCCCCTTTACCTTCAAATCCTTATGGCATCGACATGTACACTTCTTCATGCAAATCACCTTGCAAGAAGGCATTATATACATCCATTTGGAATATGTTCCAATTATTAATCACAGCAATTTTGAGAATAATGCGTACAGTTGTCATTTTAACCACAGGAGAAAATGTCTCATGATAATCAATTCCTTCTCTTTGTGTGTAGCCTTTGGCTACTAATCTAGCCTTGTATTTATCTACACTACCATCCAGTTTATATTTCACTTTATACACCCATTTACAGCCTATTGTTTTCTTTCCTTTAGGTAAAGGTACTAACTCCCAAGTATCATTACTTTCTAATGTATCTATTTCTAATTTCATAGCCTCTATCCAGTGTTTGTCTTTAATTGCTTCTTCATAAGAATTAGGTTCATTTATAGAATCAATGCATGAAAGAAAACATGTGAGGGCAGAAGAGATGTGTGCATAAGAAATATGCTGCCCTATAGGATAGCGACATCGTGTACCTTTAATTGAGCCAGCAGTATGAGATGCACTAGAATAGCCAGCAGTATGAGATGCACTAGAATGTAGATGTGATACAGATGCAGAACACACATAGTCTTTGGCCCATATAGGGGCCTTGCACTCTCTACTAGGCCTACTTGTGTTAAGTTCCAAATTTGGTTGTTCAAGCATGTGATTCTCATCAATAATGGCTGGTTCAGGAGGGTCAGCAGACATGTGTTCAGCTGGACAAGGTATTTCAGGTATCCTATTAGCGTGATAGTCTAACCTATCAGAGTCTAGGTTCTGTGTACTACCCTTATCCTTCTGAATTACTACATGTTGTAAAGGTTTAAAGAAGAAACATATCTTGAATTGCTTTATTCCACACTCCCCCTTGATCAATACTTAGGCTATCCTTGAAAGGAAATCGGTCCTCCAGAAATGATACATGTCGGCTTACAAAGATTCGTTTTGTTTCAAGATTCAAGAGCATGTATCCTTTCTGGTTAGGTGGATATCCTAGGAAAGCGCATGGTATTGATCTAGGAGCAAATTTATCATTAGAATTCAATTCAGTGGCAAAAGCTAAAGAACCAAATACCTTCAAATGAGAATAATCGAGGGTATAGCCATAGACTATTTCAAATGGAGTCTTATGACCCAACACCTTAGAGGGGATTTGGTTAAGCAAATAAGAGGCAGTTTTCACACATTCCCCCCAGTAGGCAATAGGTACATGAGACTCCAACATTAATCCCCTAGAAACCTGAAGTAAAGTCCTATGTTTACATTCTGCTATACCGTTTTTCTCAGGGGTGTATGCACAGGAAGTTTCATGGATGATACCCTTGGCCCCAAAAAAATCCTGAAGTTGGTGATTAACAAATTCAGTCCCATTATCACTCCAGACTTTCTTAACTATTTTATGAAACTGAGTAAAAACATATGACAGAAAAGTCTGAATATGCAGTATAGTTTCTGTTTTAGCCCACATTAAATAGATCTAGGTGGCACGTGAGTAATCATCAACTATGGTGAGAAAATAATGGTAACCTTGGTGTGTAGGGGTTTTATAGGGGCCCCAGACATCCATATGAAGCAAATCAAAACACGATGTAGTTTTAATGCAACTAGAGGAAAAAGGTAATTTCGTTTGTTTGGATTGAACGCAAATCTCACACACTTTATTCATTGAAACAGATTTATCAGAGACAATGTCAAGATGCTTCATTACAAAGCGTGGTGTGTGCCCTAATCTCTTGTGTAGCAACCATACATCGTTGTTACAAGGTATCCTAGGGACATTACTAGCACAATTGATAGAATCAAAATTTCTAGTATGCTGCAGTATATAAAGCCCATTAACGAGCTTACCAGTCGCTTTCATTCTGCCACCCTGAAGGTCCTGCATCAAACATTGGTCAGGATAAAACATAAAAAACATTTCTGGTCTTTAGTGATCCTAGGGACAGATATCAAGTTAAATTTCAGATTAGGGGCATAGTGCACATTTTCTAATATAAAATCATTAGAAAACCTAACTCGTCCAACATGTGTAATATGCATGTGGTTTCCATCAAGTATCTTAATTGTCTTAGTAGGACCCTTATATGGCGCATAACAGTCAAACAAAGATAAATCACTAATCAAGTGGGTTGTGGCCCCAGAATCAATAACCCAGTGGGTGTGTGTTATGAGTGGAAAAAGAAAGTGGTAAAGCAGTACCAGTCAGGGCGTGAGCATTGAGCTCTGTATCCTTGTGCATCATCTCCAGCAACTGATCATATTATACTTGAGTGAAGCTTGGAGTGATGATGTTGGCCGCATAGGTAGCATTCTCAGAATCACGGACAGAAGTATGTGCTTTAGCTGGAGAGTCTTGTCGTTGGCCAGACTTGGTTTTAGGCCCTTTAAAATCAGAGGGATAACCAACAAGTTCATAGCACTGCTCCTTGACATGACCTTTTTTGTTACAGTATCCACATTGAGGGGGGTGCCTCTCCCGCGTCCCCTGCCTCTCCCATGGCCACAAGCTGCCATGGCTATGCCTTCAATAGGAGAAGGTTCAGAACCACCAGCGAGAGATCTTTGGGCCTTATCTTCTGAGATCATCGCATAGGCTTGATTAAGGGAAGGAAGAGGAACCATTAAAAGAATTTGGCTTCTTGCCTGACAGTGAGACTCGTTTAGGCCCATGAGAAATTGGAGGAGCTTTTGCTGTTGAATCATATCAGAGTACGTTCTGGAAGTTGCACATCGGCATGACGTTATAGGCACAAGGGAAGATTGTTCTTCCCATAGTTCTTTGAGTCTCGAAAAATAGCTTGATACTCGCATGGACCCTTGCTTCATAGATCCAATTTCACGGTGGAGGGTGAAAAAGCGTGAACCAGTGATCTTATCGAACCTTTCTTTGAGGTCAATCCACACAAGATACGCATCCTCACAAAAGACTATCCCGTTGATCATATAGATGCTTTTCTTGATCATGGAGTTCTCACAAGATGCGCATCCTCACAAAAGACAGTCCACATGAGTTTTTTAGAGATAGAATGGAGAATCCAAGAAAGAACTACAGCATTGCATCGTTCCCATTGATCATGGAGATGCTTTTCTTGAGATTCTTTTCGACAAGAACCGTCGACGAAACCCAATTTATGCTTACCTCTGAGAGCAATCTTCATTGCTCTTGACCAAATTGAATAATTCTCGCTGCCGGTAAGGACCTGGGGAATGATGGTTGAGCCCTGAGTGTCCGACGGGTGCAGATAAAGTGGGTCGTTGAAGCCAAGTCCACCGGGAACGATCTCGCTGCTGGAAGATTTTGGTGCGTCGGCCATGAGACGCAATAACACAGTGGAGAGAAAAAAAGAAATTAGGGATTCAGTCACGAACAGAGAGAGGGGTAAAAAATTGCAGAAGGGTCGGACGGGTCGGATATGGGGCGGTGACAGGAAATTTCAGAGGATTCGTGGCTCTGATGCCATGTGAGCAAATGTAATCTCTGAATAAAACGCAGAAAACTGTATTACACCGAAATCCAATCAGTTCAAGTCTGTTACATAGCCTTATATATACACTACAGACACTATTTCTTACTGGACTAACCGAAGCCTAATTAGCTAGCCCAATGGGCTTCTTATACAGACACTTTCAACAATAAGCATAGAAGGTACTAGTGTATGTCTTGAAAAAAAAAGATAAAATAACAAGAACAAATCTTCTATATTTTGCAAAACTAATTTATGTCTATATATAATTAGGAAAGGCGTCAGCACGAGAAGTCCCGCAAAATTGACATTAGCGGATGAATCATTTGTTTGTACTTGATCGTTTCATTTGGGCTTGAAATGCATGTAACTAGGCTTTTTTTGCTTTAATGTGAAATTTAAAAATTATTAGGTCAACAACTAATGTCTTAGCATTGCAATATGATTGTCAAAACAAGAAAGCAGTTCACAAAAATAATGATGATGATCACTATGGTAATTGAGCTTCAAATATACTCTCACCTAGTCATATTAACTTGTCAGCTCTGTTTGTACCAAAAAAATAAACTCATCAGCTTTGTTTGAAAATAAATCATTTTTCTAACTTTACATATATTATATTTAACGACGCATATAACTATTCTATGTCATACAATTCAGCTAGTTTGATTAGGGCTTTGATAATTTGTCTTTATATAACTATTCCCTGGACTTTATTACTGAACGTTGCTTCCTAACTTGGGGCCTCTTTGATTGTGTTCCGTTTTAAGTTTTTTGGAAACTGTTGAAGAAGGTTTCTAGAATAAGACAAATGGATGATGAGCTATTTTATAAAGGAGAGAGTGTCACAGACTTGTCGCGTGACAGGCCAATAAAAAGAATGATAAATACGGAGTTCTCATCAATTAAAGAGGAAATATTTTGAGACTCTTCGTTAGGGGACTAGAGTCGGTGGGCGAGGATCAATTCCATCTAAACTATTGTCCATTTGTCCCCATAACATATCACTTTTGTCCTTTTTATTCGGATCTCAAGTAAAAATAAGCAAAATTGTGGAAAATCTCTCCTTACTGTTATGAATATTAATTATATGATGTTCATTAACTTATTTTTAGACCAATTTGCTCCTCCAGTTAACATAATCTCTAAAAAGCATATATATTGTCCATACTGAAAATGAATGAGAATTTCTCTCTATGTTCTCTCTAGAGTCGATGGGCGAGGGTCAATTCCATCTAAACTTATGATAGCATACGCATTTTTCACTATTCATGCGTGTTTTCTTCACCTACACATGCAGGCCTTGGGTTGAAAATTTTATACAGACAAGTGGATGAAAATTTCTCTCTATGTTCTCTCTAGAGTCGGTGGGCGAGGATCAATTCCATCTAAACTTACGGTAGCATACGCATTTTTCACTATTCATGCGTGTTTTCTTCACCTACACATGCAAGCCTTGGGCTGAAAATTTTATACAGACAAGTGAATGAAAATTTCTCTCTATGTTCTCTCTTGAGTTTCTCTCTTCTTTATCCCTTACTCTCTCTTATCATCAATATTTACATAACACCCACAAAATTTATTAGAACCATGTCCTTAAATAGTTGCGATTCTTCTTTAGTTATATACAACAAATTTTTAATTGTGTAAATGCCTCTTGTTTAGCACATAGAGAGGAAGAAGAGTTATACTTGACTTCTTAAATAAACATCAGTTACCTTTGAATAATAAATTTTGTGATGAGGGCTTTATGCAGTTTTCCCTTAAAATTTTGTCTCTCCCTCTAACATCCTTTCATCTCCTTCCATCCACCCACAAATAGTAAGCTGGTTTTCTCCCTCCATCCACGGCAAGAGGCGGTAAGGTCGTGACGAGTTTGATGGTTACAATTTTCTAGCCAGGTCGATGGCAATCAAATCTTGTTTTCATTTTCTAGCAAATCAAATGTATCAAAATCATATCTGGTTTTGTTTTTTTGGAGATGTTAAGGTGAAATTAAATGGATGGTTGGTTGAGACCTCGGTCTATATAAAGGGTAATGGTTGATGTATTTAGCGTGTTAGGATAGTTGGATCCTCACTATGTTTAGAGAGAGAATAATTTGAGTCTCTCTCTGGAGAGAAAAGTTCCTCCAAAATCCCTAAAATTATTATTAGGTTAGTTATCTCTTTCAAGTGATGGTAGATTAGAGATAACCTAAGTGAGTTATAGTTTGTATGAATATGTTGCTCTTATATAGATGATATAAGATTTTTCATCTTCTTTGTTTTGTTTCTCTAATAATTGCTATTGTTTACAAGGTGAATGGCAAATCACTGATGTTTCATAACCAGCATGTTCCCTTCAGTTCTTGATTTGAAGTGCTTACAATGGCCCAGATATGGCTGCCCAAATAATAAAAGACAAAAACTCTGAATTTCATGATGAATATTGAATTGGATCGGATTGAAATTCTTTTTCCATATGAAACCATAAGTCAAATCAAATTATATCATTTCCATTTATAGACTATTACGTTAAAAAAAAGAAATATATTATAAAAATATATTTTTTGGCTCCAATTTATAAAAATACATAGGTTGATGTCAAATTGGATCTGCACACATCCCTATTTTCATTTAGAAAATAGTTTTTACGATTTATAAGATAAATATGTTAGAGGAGTTTTATCTTAACTTATAAAAAGATGTTTCTAAAACCATGATTTTATTATTATCCAAACATGCTGGGCCAAATAAAACTAGTAAATGACATTAATAGAGTATTATTAAGTTTTTTTGCTTTTTTGTCTTTTTTAATTTTTACCAACCCTTGCCTTCACGTCATGGGATGAATCGCGGGCCAAATTATCAAGGGAAAATCCAAAAAAATTATGTTGAAAAATAGAAAAGGATAATTCAATGCAGCAAAATTCGAAATTCCCATATCAGTGTTGTGTCAAAGCAGACGAGAAATCTGGGATATAGTATCTTGTCATAATGACTTTAATGCCCTTAGGGCCTGTTTGGTTTAAAGGGAGGGGATGGAATGGGAGGGGCTCATTTTCCATCCCCTCCAAAACCCCCCAATTTGGGGGGAACAAAAATGAGGGGATGGGAGGGATTGGGAGCCCCTTTCTCCAATTTTTCCAACCAAACAAGGGGAGAGGCTCATTTTTCATCCCCTCCCATCCCCTCCCCTCCAACCAAATAGACCCTTAGTGATAGGGAAAAGGGAAAAAATCAGAAGAGGGAAGGGCGAATAACTGTCAGACAAGAAACCTAAAGGGCGACGGAGAGATAACGGGAACGATGGTGTAGTGATGGTGGTCGACGGCGATCTGGGGTCTCTTGGAAGGAGGTTAACAAAGAAAGGACGAACATAGGAGGTTAGCGGCGTGGTACGGTTCTGCGACCTGCAGTCTATCAAGGGAGGTTGGCATGTTGTTCCTGCGAAAATGTTAATGAAGGAAGCGGAGTCGTTAATGACGAATGTGGTGTTCTTAATAGTCCAAGAGACGTTGTTTTCGGATATCCACGTTACGACTTTCCATGTAGTTCTAGCAAAGATGTTAATCAAGGATGTGAAGTCATTAATAATGAATCTGATGTTGTTAATAGTCCAAAATGTCTTCTTGTGAAGATGTTAATAAAAGAAGAAGAGTCGTTAATTAAGAATATTGTGTTATTAATAGTCCAGGGGGTATTGTTTTTGGACATCCACATTACGACTTTCCATGTAATTCCTCCGAAGATGTTAATCAAGGATGTGGAGTCGTTAATGAAAAATGTAGTGTTGTTAATAGTCCAGTAGGTGTTGTTTTCGGACATCCACATTACGACTTTCCATTTAGTTCCAGGGAAAATGTTAATCAAGGATGTGGAGTTGTTAATGACGAATGTGGTGTTATTAATAGTCCAGGAGGTGTTGTTTTCGGACATCTACATTATGACTTTCCATGTAGTTTTAGCGAAGATGTTAATCAAGGATGTGGAGTTGTCAATTATATCACATGTGTTGTTTTGAACCTAATAACAATGGCAAACAAAGTTGCAACATGCAAAATATTAACAACACCATATTTGTTATTAACAACTCCACATCCTTGATTAACATCTTCACAGGAATTACATGGAAAGTCGTAATGTGGATGTCCGAAAACAACACCTCCTGGACTATTAACAACACCACATTCTTCATTAATGACTCTTCTTCCTTCATTAACATCTTCACAAGAAGACCTTTTGAACTATTAACAACACCACATTCGTCATTAACGACTCCACATCTTTGATTAACATCTTCGCTGGAACTACATGGAAAGTCGTAACGTAGATGTTCGAAAACAACATCTTCTGGGCTATTAACAACACCACATTCGTCATTAATGACTCCACTTCCTTCATTAACATCTTCGCAAGAACAGCATGCCAACCTCCCTTGACAAACTGCAGATCGCAGAACCGTATCACGCCACTAACCTCCTATGTTCGTCCTTTCTCTGTTAACCCCCTTCCAAGAAACCCCAAATCGCCACCGACTACCGTCACTACACCATCGTTCTCGTCATCTCTCCGTCGCCCCTTAGGTTTCTCGTCAGATAGTTATTCGGCCTTCCCTCTTCTGATTTTTTCCCTTTTCCCTGTCACTAAAGGCATTAAAGTTATTGTGACAAAATATCATATCCCGTATTCCTTATCTACTCTGACACAACACTGATATGAAAATTCTAAATTTTGTTATACTGAATTATCCTTTTCTATTTTATAACGTAGTTTTTTTGGAATTTTACCAATTATCAAAACCTTTTTTTCCAACATTAATTAAATTGAAAACCATAAAGGCAATCACCATTAGGAGGTGGCCCCTACAAGGAGCTAATTGTGGGTCCCCCCCACGGCGCACAGAAGAAAGGACAAAGGATGCAAATTATTTTGATGTCTTATGTCTATACGTGGAAGACAAACCCCAGCCTTCTAGTGCTCGAGTACAGGATTACTCCCCCAACCCCCTCCAAATTCATAAAGTATAAAAAGTTGTATTCTTTCTGTCTAAATATAAAAGCTTGTCAGATGTTTGTATTGATTCTAAATACAACAATTTAATCCATTTTATTTTTAATACTTATAATTTAATTTTTTTTTTTAAATTATTCTCTCCAATCTTTATTATAATACACCAACTAATAATTCTCACAAACCAATAAAAACAATTAAAGTCATTAAATTTATCCTAAAATTTAAGTAATTTCCAATATTATCCCTACTAATTCCACTAAACTCTAATATCATATTAATTATCACTTTCACCCACTACCTTATTAATTATGGGCATGCAAGGAAAAAATATTTAATGCTCTTTGAAAATAAGCAAGTGCCTTATAAAAAAGACCAAATACATTTGTTAAGTGGTGTCTTATAATAAGGACCAGAGCGAGTATATAGGAGTGTTACGGAGAGACCAGGTTGCATTTGCAATAGTTAACTAATTTATCATACTTCCTTAATCTACTAAATTAGTTAGTTAGTTTTTACATTTATAACTAGATGAGTGTCATTTTTTATAATTAAACCATTTTACTCTTAATTTTTAGAAATTATAGAAATAATTAATTATTCTTCATAAACAGGCCTTTATTAACTGATTGGAAATGAAAATAAAAATTTAAAATGTTTTTATAATATTTAAATAAATTATTAAGAAAATTGAGGAAAATATCTCATTAAAATTTTATTACTGAGAAAAACTTAAATCAGAGTATGGACTGTGTGTGCCAAATTTACATAATATTGTATATTTATTTGTTACGTCACTCATAAATTTTTTATTGGAGATTTTTTTCCGACATTTTTCCTATTTTTAGGATTAATCTATCTGTATCAAACATTATTAGTCCAGTATAAATTTTTGGGGCAATTATAATGAAATCTCATACAAGAGAAAAAATGAAGAATTGATCCCTAAAGTTGTCAGTGTAAGCTCCTCGACTTGTTAATAGACGCTCCTCGACTTGTCATTAACAACTTCAGAGACCATTTTTTCATTTTTTCTCTTGTGTGGGACTTCATTGTAATTGTCCCTAAATTTTTCCCTATTTCTATTGGTATGAATGAAATAATTAAAAGTATTTATAATAAAGCACCCTGGGGTAGGGATGAGCAAAAACCCAGTAGTCCGGTCCAGTGTGGTCTGACCCGAGCTAGTCCGGTCCGGTCCGGTCCGATCCAAATAAGCAATATAATGAAATCGGACCAGATTGGACCAAACTGACTGGTTGGGTTGGACCGGGTTCCAGACCAGGGGACCAAACCACCTAGACTGGTCCGGTCTGGTCTAGGTCAATTTCTTAAAAAATATTTTTATAATTTATATGTTATTTTTTATTTTTTATTTAATGTTGTTAGAGTTTTTTTAAGGATTTATAATCAATTTCTATTTTTTATGATGATTTTTATATGATTATAGGTATTTTTATTATCTTAATTATATTTATCATGTTTAAATCTTTTTTCTCAACATATTTTTTTTATTGTTGTTGAATGTTGTTGGATATTCTTATAGATTTATAATGTTTAAATTTTTGTTGACATATTTTATATTATTATAGGTATTTTTGTGGTCCTAATTATGTTTAATAGGTTCAAATTTTACCTTCTAAAGACGAAAAAATAAAAATAAAAAAATATTAAATTTAGGTCCTGAGGTAGTCCACCAGATCCGGTCTGGTCCAGCCCGACCTCGGGTTGGTGCTAGACCAGACTAGACCACGGACTGCTTTGTTCAACCCGAGATCTTCTCAAGACCAGACCTCGGGTTGATGTCAAACCCGGTCCAGTCCGGTCCATGCTCATCCCTACCCTGGGGTACTCCTTCCTATTTTAATTATAAGAGTCGGATAATCAAATTGTGTGGTTTAAAAATGATTAAAATTAATTAAAAATAATAAATATAATTTAAAATAAACTTTTTTTAATGTACACTTTTATTTATAAGGGTTTAAATAAAAAAGAGAAATAGAATAAATATAAATATATCAACTCTTTAATTAATGCAGGGTATATAATTAACGTGGGAAAATAGAAAAAATTTATTAAATATTACAACAATTTTTATCCGGTTTTTACAAAAAAAAAAAATCAAAATAATTCTTTTGAACCTTGCAAAAAGTAGTCGACAATATCTTGATGTGGTGGCGATATTATCACGCGGGTCCCACGTTTGTCAGTCCCGACTCTTCATCCTTATCCACTTTCCAAGGCTCCACCCTTTCGTCTCTCTCGTTTTCCTATTGCCACTCACTCAGGTCTTTTTTATTTATTTTAAGTGGGTAAATTATAAATTGTATCCATTTTACAGTTAATTATAAATTATGTTTTTTATTCGAATTTTTTCTTTTGATACAACTCAAACACTTACGTTGGAATCCCGCATTCGCTCACAGGAGCACGGTCCACATTTAATTTATTTTTAATTTAATATTTTGAATAGCTTCTTATTTTAACATTTATAAAATTTAAAATAAAGATTAACTTATAACTATTACTTCTGATCGCAAATTAAAAATTTAAGTTTTGGAATATTCACATTTCAAATTAGATTTGAGCGATCTAAATCTTATGAGGGCAATGAGCACCCGGTGCTTATAATTATCTTTTTAATTATGTGTCTAATATGTTTTTCTTTTTATTTTTAGTTTTTTGAAAAGTTTAGAACAAAATTTAAATTTAAACAGACTCGTGTTTTTGAAAAAAATACGTGTTTGATGTTTTTATATTAACTATCACAGAACTTGCGCAATGTGCGGGCTCTTATTATATAAATTGCATAAGTTTTTGTTGTTTACATTTGTAATATGCAAATATAAGATAATATATTATTTTTAATAGGTATGAAGAAGAATGATATATTTAAATATTTTCTTTTATATTAATAAATACAAAAGGTAGAAGATCTACAAACATATTTGTTAGCCCTTTTTCACTGTTCACAAGCATATCTCTTTAATGTCCTTTTTTTTCTTTATAAGGAAATAAATATAGTAATTATTTGAAAAGAAAGGAGAAAAGCTTAAAGATCAATTACATTATGTATGGAATAAAAAATCAGTTCTATATTAAGAAATTTTTAAGGGGAAACATCCAAAAATAGATTTAATGGTTAATCCCATTAATTAAAATTTACAACTATTCTAGTTCCCTTTTGCCTTCTTCGTAGATGCATAAAGCATAAGTAATATAAATAATATAATTATTAACCTATTACCTTTCTTTAGACTGTGAAATTCAACCTTCAATGTAGGAAGAAATAGATCATTTTTAGTAGATGTTGCCCTCTTAGAATAGAGTTAAAGACCAAAAGAACAAAATATTTATTAATCTACAGAACGCCTTTCGGGTTACCTCTATTAGGAATGGATAGGATATTATGAGAGGAATCACAATAGTTCTATAAAATCAATTATTCTCCACATAAAGTGAAAAAAAAAAACTCATTTGTAAATAAAGTCAATGAAAACAATTAAAGTCATTAAATTTATCCTAAAATTTAAGTAATTTCTAATATTATCCCTACTAATTCCACTAAACTCTAATATCATATTTATTATCACTCTTACCCACTACCCTTATTAATTATGGGCATGCAAGGAAAAAAATATTTAATGCTCTTTGAAAATAAGCAAGTGCCTTATAAAAATGACCAAATACACTTGTTAGGTGATATCTTATAATAAGGACCAGAGGGAGTATATAGAAGTGTTACGGAGAGACTAGGTTACATTTATAATATTTAACTAATTTATCATACTTCCTTAATCTACTAAATTAGTTAGTTAGTTTTTACATTTATAACTAGATGAGTGTCATTTTTTATAATTAAACCATTTTACTCTTAATTTTTAAAAATTATAGAAATAATTAATTATTCTTCAAAAACAGGCCTTTATTAACTGATTGGAAATAAAAATAAAAATTTAAAATGTTTTTATAATCTTTTAAATAAATTATTAAGAAAATTGAGGAAAATATCTCATTAAAATTTTATTACTGAGAAAAACTTAAAGGGAAAATTCCAGAAAACTACAAGCAAAAATACAAAAGGACAGAAAGGTTGGGTGAAAATCAAAAATCCCAAATCAGTTGCTCATGAGGAATCTGGCATTTCAAATGTTAGCAAAATGACCTACATGCCCTCCTAAAAAGGGGAAGTAAAGAGATGAGCAGAGAGTGACGGAGGGAGGGAGAGAAACGAAGAGACACAAGATTCAAAATGGAAAGGGAGGAGGGCGCGATGTCGGGCTGAGGGAAACAAGGACACACGAGCGCTGGCTGAGGGAAACGAGGAGACAGGAGATCGGACTTGACGGTGTGGTGGGGAACATTGGGCGGCGCGGCGAAGGGAGACGAAGGTCCGGCGAGTGTGGGGTATGGGAAGGCGAAGCGGCGCGGTGAAGGGAGGCGAGTGTGGGGTGTGGGCGGCGCGGTGAGAAGAAGGGGAGGCGAGTTTGGGGTGTGGGCGGCGCTGTGAGATGGGAAAACACAACTTGTGTCTGCGTAATAACATCTTTGCTTTCATTGTTAACGACTATGCCTCGCCTATTCACATCTTCCAATAACAAGTTAGGACGACGTCACGTAGATGGGAAAACACAACTTGTGTCTGCATAATAACATCTTCGCTTGCATTGTTACCGACTATGCCTCACCTATTCACATCTTCCAATAACAAGTTTGGACGGCGTCATGTAGATGGGAAAACACAACTTGTGTCTGCATAATAACATCTTCGCTTGCATTGTTACCGACTATGCCTCACCTATTCACATCTTCCAATAACAAGTTTGGACGGCGTCATGTAGATGGGAAAACACAACTTTTATAACCCTAATAACATCATTCTTCTCTTTATTAACAACTTTATATGTACTATTAACAACATTATTTCGTTCATTAACATCTTCTGAACAAGAAATGTGAACTTTTTAACATTGTTGCCTTAACGCAACACCTTTCACATCTTCCATTCACACGGACAACAAAAGATGTGTGAAGGAACAAGTTTGCAAAAACACATGTTACCAGCATAAAAACACCATTTGCCTCTATAATAACAACATGTTTTTGTTGATTAACACCTTTATATATGTATCAGTTCCTTACAGATCACAATCTGCATAATTACATCCAGCAACCATATAAAGCCCAAAAATAAGTTACACACTGCCCCTTGTACACGTTGACATATTTCATGACAAGGGAACATTATCTCTGGACTAGTACATAATGTTTCCTTGTCACAAACATTGGATTACATAAAACACTAATTAAAGTAACTACCTACTGGAGTATACAATTGACATCAACCCATCTCCCAAAAAAACCATGAGTGGGTTGACAGCACCTTTACAAAAGCATAATCAAAAAGTTTCACTTCACAATATTGCAACTCCTTCATGTTGACAATTTCACTTCATCCAATATCACCCTGGGTTTGGATTTTTGCATGTCCTTCTAGTGTGACCGGCTTCATGGCAACTTGCACAATGGTATATCTTCTTGTTTTGGAATTGCGATTCACGCCTTTTGGTTCTTGGCCTACCTGAAGGTCGGCTGGTCCTTGGGGGCAACAAAAAAGTTTGACCTGCAAAATTTTCCAACATATAGTTGTTTGTGTCAGGTTTGTTGATTGTCACAATTGGAACCATACTACGGCTATAGATCTTTTGTTGGGATGTGATTTTGTAGCATTCTTCAACGTACTCATACACATTGGCATGAACATGCTTTATGGCTGCACAAGCATGTGCACAAGGGATCCCCGACATTTGCCACACTTGACAACTGCAAAGACGTAAACAAAGATCAACACTTAATGATCCATATTTGGTATGAACACAAAGGCTACCCCTACGATAATTTTCAGGGGACATGATAGGGGGATCCTTTTTCTATGTCCATGTTCATCATTTAACAAATATACAAGTGCAGAAATATGAGTCTCATGCTTTATAACAAAATTGAAGTAAAATCCTCTTTCCTTTTGCCACTAAATTCTGAACCAGAGGACAGCAAAATGGAGACAACGAGAAGCATGTAAATTTAACCTTTTTGTCCTTCATAATGAATACTAAAAATACAATTTAATGATTACAATCTATTCAAAGAATGTAAAATGCAAGATACAGTACTGAAGGCCAGCCAAGTACTATTTAAATATCATAATGAATGGCCTGCAATTAGCTGTTTGGACACAGTGCTCCACCCAGTAGGGTAATATCCTCATGTTCCATCCCGTACATTATTGGAGGCGGCTTGTCTTACCTCAAGTCTCTTACATTTACATCCAGAGAGCTGTACCATCTGCCGATCTCACACTAGAAAAGAAAAGGTAGATATTTTAAATAACTGCTGTCTCAGAAGCCAAATGGCTGAATGTTGAATGCCGAATGTATGAGATCAAGATTGGAAGACTAAAGTTGTTTCTCTTTACCTATTTCTATTTCACTGTCTTCTACTGGATGCTTGCTCTGTTCAACAGTCCGCAATTGAGGAGGTAGGAGGGCCTTTTGTGAAGGTAATTCAGCTATGAAGAGCAGAGTTTGAGCCCATCCAGCATATTTACCATATTTGCTTACAAATGCCTCTGCAACACGATTGCTAAGCTTTGGAGTCAGTCGGGAACCTGCTAGCTCGGGTAAGAGGTAGTTCGTTGCAATCTTACCCAAAGTTCAAAATGATAATACATGCAGATTATTACTCATTAATACACTCAAAAGAAAAATGAAAGGTTAGGGTTGATACAAGAAGGAAGCAAAAAACAATAAGATTGTACCCGCCACACATGTGTGTCAACAGGGATGGCATGATGCTGATCAAGTGAAAAGAGAGCTATGCAAGCAGCCACCTTAGGACCCACTCCAGGTAATGTACAAAGGACATCTATAACTTCTTGAAGATCCAATATACGAAGAGATTTAAGCCATTCCTCCCCTCCATCAGGTTTTGCTTGCAAAGAATTTACTGTGCCAGTTATATATTTGGCCCTGTGACATGTATAATAAAACAAAGTGTTCATATCTTCAGGGACAAAGTTATTATGTCAGTGACATGAATACCTGAGGAAGGTATGTACATGATATAGACTGAACCTGCTAAATTCAAAATGAGTAATCACTATAAAGACAGCATAAGGTGTAACAATCACGCATATATGGGTTATAGTTCGGTCCACAACTCCACGTATAAAGACAATCATCATGCCATCACCTACCACTAACTTCCCTGCCATCACCTACCACTTGCAATTTACAACAATACTATATGTTTTAACATCTCCATCCTCACTGTTAACAACACCCAAAAATCTTTACCCTGCATGTCCTATTAACAACAACATAATGTTCTTTAACATCTCGATATTCACTGTTAACAACACCAACAAATCATCACCCTCTCTCATATTAACAACAACATTATTACTTTTACATCTCCATATTCATAAATAACAACACTCTGCCCATGTCATCACTCTGCCTCTATTATTAACAGCCAGCCAATAGGTCTTTACATCTTCATACTCACTAATAACACCACCCTCACCCAACCTTACTATCCACCGCAACACCACCTTTCCCCTGATTCAACACCCATCCCATCGGCACTCACAGTAAACAAAAATGGCACAAGCTTCATCAATCACTCAATAAAACGCAATCGAATCCATCGCACAACCATCAACATTGTCCCATTACCTTAAAGCCACTACTTTTATGTCAGATCATCTAACACCCCCTTACCCATAATGCGTCCGCTCGCTTCGATTTCGTAAATCGCAACCACAAACCACATAAACATTTTTCAATTAACGTTCAAGAAACAAAGCGTAATCATCATTTCTCTCTCAAATTTACTTACCCGTGGCTTGCCTCTGATTTCCGTAGCTTTTCCTCCTCTTTCGTCACTTTTTGGCGCCACAACACTGCACATTGCTTATGCTGACGTTTTTCCTTTTTGATGTCTATTACGAGGGCATGTAGGTCATTTTGCTAACATTTGAAATGCCAGATTCCTCATGAGCAACTGATTTGGGATTTTTGATTTTCACCCAACCTTTCTGTCCTTTTGTATTTTTGCTTGTAGTTTTCTGGAATTTTCCCAAACTTAAATCAGAGTATGGACTGTGTGTACCAAATTTACATAATATTGTATATTTATTTGTTATGCCACTCATAAATTTTTTATTGGAGATTTTTTTCCTACATTTTTCCTATTTTTAGGATTAATCTATCTGTATCTAGCATTACTAATCCGGTATAAATTTTTTCCTATTTCTATTGGTATGAATAAAATAATTAAAAATATTTATAATAAAGCACCCAGGGGTACTCGGTACTCCTTCCTATCTTAATTATAAGAGTCTGATAATCAAATTGCGTGGTTTAAAAATAATTAAAATTAATTAAAAATAATAAATATGATTTGAAATAATTTTTTTATTGTATATTTTTATTTATAAGGGGTTAAATAAAAAAGAGAAATAGAATAAATATAAGTATATCAATCCTTTAATTAATACAGGGTATATAATTAATGAGGAAAAATATTTAAAAAAAAATTCATTAAATATTAGGATAAATTTTATACGATTTTTATTAAAAAAATCAAAGTAATTCTTTTGAACCTTGCAAAAAGTAGTCGACAATATCTTGATCTGGAGGCGATATTATCACGCGGGTCCCACGTTTGTCAGTGCCGATTCTTCATCCTTATCCACTTTCCAAGGCTCCACCCTTTCGTTCGTCTCTCTCGTTTTCCTATTGCCACTCACTCAGGTCTTTTTTATTTATTTTAAGTGGGTAAATTATAAATTGTATCCATTTTACAGTTAATTTACAAGCTTAATAACGTTTTTCCCCCAATAAGATTTGCCAATCTTTTTCCTCAATTAAAGTACAATAGTGGGATGTTTTTTCATACAGTATTCATCCTTTAACTTGTATTATTAATATTTTTTTACAAATGTTCACATTTAAAATCTATTTGTTTCATTGAACCAAAATACATTACAAATACAAATTTAATCCCTTATACTTTCTATTCAGGAACAAAAACTGTCAGCTTATTTGTATTTTAAAAATTTTAAAATTAATACTCAAGCACCACCATTATTAATTTATTTTAAAGTTTGTATGATTTAGGAAAAAATGTAAAACATAAAGTTACATCATGAATAAAGATTTATCAAGCAATATCAATATTTAATAGAAAACATGGTTGGAAAAAAATAAAACATATAACTGTAATTGTAATAAATTATATAACTCAACAATCATAATTGTTGGCAAATAAACAATCATAATTCATAAGAAAAATATCTACAATTTTTCAACTCCAACAGATATTGCTATATATTTTCAAAACATTTTAACCACAGCGAAACCAACGAAAAAGTCACACCTGGAAATAGCAAAATGCTTGATCCCACCCTGATCTTGAAAGCTCCAAAAAAAAAATAATAATAATAATAAAATTAAATTAAAAAGTTACAGATATTTTTTCAAGCAACCCCGTCTGCTTCCTCTTTCTATATAAACAGTCTCCACAAAGCACACTGAATCACCCCTGCGGGGGCTTTTGAGAGAAAAGTCAGAAAACGAATCTGAATTCTGAAGATGGTTCTGCTAGAGAAGCTTTGGGACGACGTCGTTGCGGGGCCTCAACCAGATCAAGGCCTAGGCAAACTCAGGAAGGTCATATCAGCTCAGCCCTTGAACGTCAACAAAGGTTAATTACTTCCTTCTTCATCTCTAACACTTTCTATTAAGTTTTATAATAAAGCTTTTATTTCTGAAGCTTAACGGTTAAATATGATTATTTTTTGTGTTTTTTCAGAGGAAGGAGAAGGAAGCAAGTACCAGAAGTCGTTGTCGATGTCGTCGACGCCAACAACGCCGACAACCCCGACGACGCCACTATCGGCGCGTAAGCCGGACAACGTCTGGAGGAGCGTGTTCCATCCTGGCAGTAACTTGGCCACGAAGACGATCGGTGCTCAGAAGTTTGATAAACCTTTGCCCAACTCTCCTACTGTCTATGACTGGTAAGCTACAAGCTCACTTCCTTTTTTGGGTTTATCAGGCGCGTGCGGACGCGCTTGTCTGATTAATTATTGAGAAGGCACTCTGATTTTTTTGTTGGCCGGGTGTTTTATTAACGCAGATCTGGATCATCCAACTGCCTAGATATTATTCTTGAATTTTATTTTAATTCTTATTGATCTTTTTTTTTTTAAAAAAAATAAATTTCCTCAAGCGTATCGGACATCCAAACTCTTTGGATGCGTATTTGGTTGATGGTGCTTTCGCTAATGCGTATGATATTTTTTTTGGTCCGGTTTTGTTGTTAAAGTAGTAGATCAGGGTCGTCCTAATTTAATTTATGAATTATCTTATTTTAATTTTATATTTTTCTTTTGAAATTTAATTAAATAATTTTTTGGGTTAAATTTTAGAAGAATTTTTTTTTATTATTTGTTTTGTACTTTCTTTTGACTATGGATGCAAAGTTTATGGGGGTAGTTTGTGATGATATAATCAGAAAAATATATGGGCGAAAGAAATGGATAATGAAATAATTTTATTCTTAGTTCCGAATGAAAGAACATTTATGAACTGTTGGATCTGAGTATGTGTTGGCTAATATTGATATAAACCATTGGATCTGACAATATAATTTGTTCGCCTGACTACTAAACATGGATCTATAATCTAACGGTCTCAGATCTGTTTATGAATCTGATCAACGGTTGTAGATCGATTCATGGTTGGACTAATGATTCGTGTTGTATATAATGGCAGGCTCTACAGCGGTGAGACCAGGAGCAAGCACCGCTGAACAGTGGAACGGAGATGGCGCATGTGTTAACATCACTGTGGTTTGATGGCAAAAAAAAACATCACTGTGGTTTGATTGTAAATAGTGTCTCTTTGATATTTGAGTATATGCTACGTGGCAGTATATGACTACGTGTTCAAATTCTATTGGTCTGTTTGCTGATGAGTGAGCATATACGGCTACGTGTGGGTTGTGTCTTTGTTCGTTCGTAAGTGATGTGAATGTAACGTTCCGACGAGAACTCGCCAAGAGTACGTGTTTGTCTCTTGTTTGGTTGTTGGTGGTGTTTTGCCCCTTTTTTTTTGGCGGGTAACGTTGGTTTCGTTTTTGTTAGCCATAAGACAATATATAAATCTATAATTATCAAATAAAATCAGTGTATATAGATGATGTCCTTGTTCTGCGTGATGGTGGGAAAATATTAAGAAGCTTGATAGTTCTTCTTATGGTGGTATGAAGATTGGTGATTAACTGAAAAGTTTGAAAGGCTCTTGAATTTATTAATCATATTTTTATTTGTAAGGTTTTTTTTTTGGTCGGATGGCATTTTCTTTTTGTCCTTTTTAAAGGATCGGCCTCAATTAAAGGTTGAATTGCAGCTTTCTTTGGGTAAGTTGAATTACAGTTTAGTTGAGAGATGGAGTCCATGAAAATATTATTTATTTACTCTATTACTCTTTTTTTTTTGTTGATATTAATTTTATTAGTAGAAACAGCGACTGATATTGGATTCGATAGGCTTCTGGGGGAGAAATGATAAAACTCAGGCAGATGTTTTTGCATAAATTTGGAAAATAAACTGTCTTTTTTTTTTCAAGATAAACCGTGTGCTGTTTACTTAAATATTCTGAAAAAAATCAACGGTCTAGGCCTAGCTCGTGAGGGAATAATTGTCTTTTGATTATGTTTTTTGTTCGAATTTTTTCTTTTGATACAACTCATACACTTACGTTGGAATCCCGCATTCGCTCACAGGAGCACGGTGCACATTTAATTTATTCTTAATTTAATATTTTGAATAGCTTCTTATTTTAACATTTATAAAATTTAAAATAAAGATTAACTTATAACTATTACTTCTGATCGGAAATTAAAAATTTTAGTTTTGGAATATTCACATTTCAAATTAGATTTGAGCGATCTAAATCTTATGAGGGCAATGAGCACCCGGTGCTTATAATGACCTTTTTAATTATGTGTCTAATATGTTTTTCTTTTTCTTTTTCTTTTTTGAAAAGTTTAGACCAAAATTTAAATCTAAACAGACTCGTGTTTTTGAAAAAAATACCTGTTTGATGTTTTTATATTAACTAGCACAGGACACGCGTGATGTGCGGGCGTTTATTATATAAATTGCATAAGTATTTATTGTTTACATTTATAATATACAAATATAAGGGAATATATTATTTTTTATAGGTATGAAGAAGAACGGTATATTTAAATATTTTCTTTTATATTAATAAATACAAAAGGTAGAAGATCTATAAACATATTTGTTAGCCCATTTTCACTGTTCACAAGCATATATCTTTAATGCCTTTTTTTGTCTACAAGGAATTAAATATAGTAACGATTTGAAGTGTTGGTTTGTTATAGCTTATTTTTAGACAATAAGTGCTTATAAATCGTGATTTATGGAATACGAGATAAGTATATGAAAGTAGTTTTATTTCTATTTATGTAATAAGTGCCTATTCTTGAAAAATAAGTTAATCCAATGCTAGAAAAGAAAGGAGAAAAGCTTAAAGATCAACTGTATTATATATATGTGATAAAAAATCAGTTCTATATTAAGAAATTTTTGAGGGGGAAATATCCAAAAATAGATTTAATGTTTAATCTCATTAATTAAAACTTACAACTATTCTAGTTCCCTTTATGCCTTCCAGATGCATAAAGCATAAGTAATACAAATAATATAACTATTAGCTTATTACCTTTCTTTAGACCGTAAAATTCAACCTTCATAAAGCATAAGTAATACAAATAATATAACTATTAGCTTATTACCTTTCTTTAGACCGTAAAATTCAACCTTCAATGTAGAAAGAAATATAGATTTAAAATTCAACCTTTCCTTAGCCTATTATTTTAATTACATAAAATGTATTAATTTATTAGCATAAATCACGACTCGATCAAGAAGTTACAAACAAATACAATGACAATTAGTAAAAAAAGATTTAAAATAAAATGCATTAATTTGACAGCATAAATCACAGGACAGTGGTCAAGAAATTATAAGTAAATACAATGACAATTAACAAAAAAAAACATTTAAAATAAAATGCATTAATTTATTAGCATGAATCACGGGAGAGTGATCAAGAAGTTATAAGTAAATACAATGACAATTAGCCAAAAAAAAAATTAAATTCACATTTTTACTTTATAAACAAAAGTGAGGGAGTGACTTACCAAATATGATTTAGCCAAGATGCCACCTGGCAACCTCACAAGAGTCATACTTTCGACCCTATTTTTGTATATTAATAGATTTTGGACACTTAAAATATCTTCTAAAATATTTTACTTTTATTCAAGAAATAAAAAATTGGGGCGGTATTTTTTGTTTTCCTTTTCGCAATCATGATTCTCCTTCTATACTATACTGGAAGGCGAATCATGAATAAAGAAGAAAATAAAAATCTGAAGGATAAGATTCATCTTTTTGAACGTGCTCTGTGAGGTGCCATTAGTTTACAGATTCAATGGATTTGGATTACAATCGTACGACATTAATGAGGGTCTTAATCATCTGAATTATTTTTTTGGAATGATCATCATCTAACCTAAATTAGTAATAAATTAATGGTAATAATTGAAAATTGTCCGGGGTTAAGTGCATCTGGGCACGCAACGGGGCCAGTTGAAGCTTATCCAAAAATTTTCAAAACGGTCGCTTTCTTTCATTTTCATGAATAGATTATTTGTCGTTTATACTGATTTCAGTTTTGGACCATTCTTCTAAATTTGATTGAAAGGGCTGGGCTACCAAACAAATTGACGGAATCCAATGGAACGTAACGCTTGTTTGGTAAGCAATAATGAATTTTGAAGAATTAAGTGAGTGTGCCTCGACACCAGTGATTTTAGAAGTAATTTTCTATAAGTTTAGATAAAAATCTCACACATATTTATTTTATAAATCATAAAAACTAATCTAAACATACTCTAAGATTTGGAAGGAGAAATGAAGCATAAAACGTACCATAAGATTTAGGTGATTAATTTAGAAAGATTAATGAAAATGAATAAACTGCTTTTAAAGTATTTATATTTATCATTCTTTTGAACTAATTTATTTGACTTATAAACTTATATATAATATAAGGTTAAGGAGCAAAAATACCTATAAACTTTTACTAAAAGTGCATTCAGAATCATATACATTTTAGAGATGTAAAAATACCCATAAATATTCAAAATCAAAGCAAAAATGCCAGGACCGTTAAATTTGACCTAACATTGTTAATTTGTTTAGTGGAACCCACACTCTTTTGGAACACACACATATATAATGATGTTAAGTCAAATTTAACGTGCTGACATTTTTTGCTTTTATTTTGAATATTTATGGGTATTTTTGCACCTCCAAAATATATATAATGCTGGACACACTTTTAGAAAAAGTTCATAGATATTTTTGCTCATTAACCCTATAATATAATGACACAAAAGTATTTAAGAGAGATAATGTAACATATGTTATAATTAAATAATTTATTTAACTTCTTTAATCTCTCCAAATTAATCAGTTGAATTTTATATTAAGATACCCCTCCATCCTCCCATACCTAATAATAGTAGGACTTAGTTTGAGAGTAAATTTTGGTTATAAATATAATATTTTTTAATTGTATCTTTTATATTTAACATTTTTTCAAACTATTTATAAATTAATAAATAATCTAATGTTACATATATATGTTTTATAGAGATCATATATGTCATAATTAAGTACTCTCTCCGTCCCTTGTTATATGTTTCAAATATCTGATTTGCGTTAATAAAAAAATAATTAAAATTAGTTAATACATATTCTTTTTCAAACTATGCCTTTATGTATAACGAATATAGATGAGAGAAAATAAATGCAATAAACAGTCAACAAGAGGGTAAAGGTGAAAAAAACATAATAAGTGTTAAGAGAAATCTAAAATAAAGCTTATGTTTTAGGACACATCCATGATCCATTTACAATTTTGAAGTTTATCATAAGAAGTGTGATGGAGAAGAAATGGAGATGGTGATGGAGATCAGAGGTCGTGGTGGAAGAAGGCGAGGGCATTTTGGTTAGTGAATTTTTAATCGTAGGATTAAAATTGAAATACAACGGGAGAGTGGTATTGCTTAATGCTTAATCTCATGAATATGATACTACCTTCAATTCTAAATATAAGATATAATTGACTTTTCTTAAAAATATTAAAGAAACTAAATAAGTTATTTAATTATATCATATTTTTTATATCATTAGATTATATATTAGTTTATAAGTTAGACAAATCAGTTTTAAGAAAAAGTCATACCTATAAATATTTTAAAATAATTTAATTAATTTCTTAAACATTTTTTTAAAAAGTCAACAGGATCAAGGCCGAAGGTAGTCTTAAGCAATTCTAGGGGTGGGCATGGGCAGGGCTGGGCAGGGCGAGACCCCTGCCCGATGCCCTGCCTAAAGGATGAATGGGCTACATTTTGCAGCCCGATACCCGACCCTGCCCGCTAAAAGCCCGAACCATTTTGGGCTGGGCAAGGGTGGGCTGGGCAGGGTGGGCTCCCCTGCCCAAGTGATAACGCCTTATCTTGTCCACTAACGAAAAAATTAATTCCTTATGAATTTCATAAACATTCCTGTAGTTACTAATACCATATATGTCTTAACTTCGCCCTAAGTAATATAAACTTCAAATACATTTGATGATTTCACATCTTGGGATATTTCAAAATAAGTCTACAACTTGAGTCTTGAAATTTAAAAAATACAGTATGTCTTAACAAATATCCATACTTTAAAAATTAAACAACATCCATAATCCATTATAAATAAGAAAACAAAATGATTGTAATTAAAGCCGTGAAATCAAAGTAGTTTTAATCAATTCAATGTCCCAAAAGTTGATCAAATGATGAAGCATCTGGAAAGAAAATAAAAAGCAACTATAATTTAATACAACACAAAGTAAAGAAGAAAGGAAGAAATCTACTTGTAAATAGTGTTTAGTGGTTAGGGCAAAAAAGAGAGGATCAGAAGAGTATTATACAATAGACAATATATATTTTAAATAAAAATATATATATGAAATAATATTTAATTGATATGAAATTTTATATTTTAAATAAATGAAAATAATTTTCAGGGCAGGGCCAAATGGGCAGGGCAACAACCCTTGCCCGATGCCCGGCCCTGCCCGGTTATTAGCCCGCCCAAAACTGCCCAAAATTTTTTCGGGCCACTTTTTTAGGGCTGGACTGGGTAATTTTTTGCAGGGCCAGGGTGGACGCACCGGGCTACTGGGCACATACTCACCCCTAAGCAATTCCATGTGGAGACCACTACCTCATATCAAACACTAAATTGGGTGAGTCCCATCAATCATCATGATCTCAACGCCCCAATCTCACATACCAAACAGCCCGTAATGGCTCATGATTTTGGGAAAGAATTATTGTTTTCTTATATCACATAAACATAAGAGAGAATGACAAAAAAATACCATTTGAACTTTAAAACCCCAATTAGTCATTTGACAAAGATTTACGTTGTTAATCCCATTATTATTCTTGTCAATCCCATTACCATTCTTGTCAGTAAGATTTTGAAGTTCAAATGGTATTTTTCTGTTATTCTCTCTAAACATAAGCAATGAGAGTTTGTTCTCATAAATAATAAAGGAAATCTAAGAGGGATAACAAGTCTGAGAGAAAGAAAGAGTAATTGGCAGCTCACATTCACTCAAGTTTGTTAAATGTTGCGTACTCTCTGCTGTTTATAATATCTAACACTTTAACTAATTAGCGTAAATCAAAAAGTGACAATTAACTCTTTTAATACTCATCCTAAATTGAAATGTTTTTTCACTTGTATCCTGTCAAAGAATGTAGATATTAAAAGAGATAGAGAGAGATGATATAATGAGTGGACGAAATTGGAAATGAATATTACTCACAACGATAAAATTAAAATGCTTTATGCATAACATTTATATGTAGACCACCAATCATTTAAGACTAATCTAAGGGCTGCAAAAAAATAAATAAGGATATTAATCCAAGTAATAATGGTGCAATTACGGGTGGAAGTAGGATATGGGCACATAGCTTGGCTTATTTTGAGCCAACATAGCTTATCTAGTAAATATGTTAAGTTTAGGCTTAAATTTATTCTCATAAGGCTTATCCTATAACTTATAGGATTGATCTACTTATCATTTTTTTTGGAAGTTTTTTACATTATTATAAATAATCATATATAACATAACCTAAATCAAACTTATAAATTATTTATGAAATTACTAATTTAATCTGAACCCTAAATTGCACATGTCATCGTTAAACTAAAATCTCACGTTTATGTGTTTGTGATGTTAATTGATCAGTAAATGACAACTGAAAGCGGATGTCAAAATATGTTCTTGGATAGTATGTCACTGTACTTTCTAACTCTCAAGTCTGCTACAATGCAAAATTGACACTTTGCAAGGCCAATTACAAAAGAAACATATATAAGAAGTCATCTAAGACCTTATAGCTATAAATACAATGTTTGGATGAACTGTAATTCACACTGAAAAGGAAGCAATAATAAATGGTGCCTAACTACAACGTTGGCTGAATAGACCAACTACTTATTAAAACCTTTGATTTAATTTATCTCTCAAGCTTACCTACCCATTTCTTCACTAACAGACATCTCATTGACTGACATTGGTGTTGAATCAGTTCTATTGTCAGCAAAACATCCCGGCTGCAAAGGGGTTGGCAGAGTCATAGGGTAACTTTCAAGCATTAGAAGTATGGATGACATTGAAGGTCTATCTGCTGGATTTTCTTGAACACATAGAAGGCCAATGTGGATGCATCTAATAACTTCATTTGGAGCATAAGATTCTCTTATTGTGGGGTCCAACAATTCCAAGGGCTTTCCATCATTCCAAAGTTTCCAGGCCTATATCGAAATATCAGGGCCACAATATTTATCCTTTTGACAGAAGGCAAAACGATTCATTTGAATCAAACCAAAGTGTAGTATTTGATATACTCACATAGCTCAACAGTTCCTCATTAGCACCCTCTATTTGATGGAAATATGACATATTCTTCCTTCCACTTATTGTCTCCATTAGAAGGATGCCAAAGCTGTACACATCAGACTTAATGGAATACACTCCATGCATGCTATATTCCGGAGCCATATAACCACTAAACCATTGAATCATCAGAAGATAATTGTTAGTGCAAGGAAAATTACATACAAATTTGGGTGGCGGTAGTTCTTTCTTCATTTTAAGAGAAGATGCAAGATATTTGAATAATATTGTGAGGATATATAAATTTGTTCTTACTAAGTTCCAACAATGCGATAGGTATTTCCTTCAGTTTGGTTGATCAGAAGAATTTTTGCTGTACCAAGATCTGAGATTTTGGGGTTCATATCACTATCTAATAATACATTAGCAGCTTTAAGATCACGATGTATAATTTTAAGTCTTGAATCTTCATGCAAATATTGAATGCCTTGTGCAATTCCTTTGACAATCTTGTAACGCTTTGTCCAATCTAAATGTTTTCGTTTTTCAGGGTCTTGCACATTCAAAAAGAAGAAATGTCAATAAAAAAGGAGTAAATTCTTTCAACATTAAAAAGTTAAGCAACGCTTTTTCCTCAAAAAACTAAAATGATCATATTAAGAATGAAGACGCCAAATTGACATAGATGGACTTACTAAAAAGAATGTAATCAAGACTTCCATTGACCATGTATTCATAAACAAGTATCCTCTCTTGTTTTTGCACACAGAAGCCTAGAAGTCTCACTAAATTTTTATGTTGTAGATTGACAAGCACCTCTACTTCTTTCTTAAGTTCTTTAACACTTTCTTGAGAGCCTCTATAGAATCTCTTCACAGCAATTTCTTGTCCATTTGGAAGCATGCCCTGAAGTTTAAAACATAATGTCAACATATATGGATGGAGTAAGGGACTAACCTAATTTCCTTCATGTTAAAATCCAAGAAAAGAAAGCACACGAACTTGATACCTTGTAAACCTTTCCATATCCACCTACGCCAAGCTTGTTATCTGCAGAAAACATGTTGGTGGCTGCTTCAATTGTATCGAGTTCATACTGCAGTGAATCCAAATTGCTAAAGTCACTTGCAGCTACACAACCAAATGGTGCATGTGCATGATGAGAAGAAGTGAAAACAGAAGAGCGAGCAAATGCAAAGAGGTCTTGGTATATTATGGGGATCCTTACATTTTCCTTCTAGAACAGAGTCATTCTTGTTCCTTATTCTTTTAATGAAGAAACATATGCCGACTATAAATATTAGGACAGCCACAGAAATTGGAACCACAATTGCAACAATCGTCTTAGATGATATTCCTGCTTTTCCTGCATCTGCCCAAAAAGAGGGAAAGAAGAGTAACCAACGTGGCTTCATTAATATTCCACAGTCAAGTTTGTTTTCGTTCCAAGTATATTTAATATGGTGTTTGGATTGAGTGGAATGGAGTGTGTTATTTTGTTTGGTTTGGTTGGAAAAGAACTAAGTGAGGGATTTTTATCATCCTTGTTTGGTTCAAGAGTGAAGGGGGATGGTTTTTTTAATACTTCCTCTGATCCTTAATATAAAACATATTTATCTAATTTGATTATATTAAGAGAGTTAGTCAATATGATATATATTTTCTAAAACACCTTAACCATATTTGTTAATTCCCTCATTCCCCTCCTCATTGATTATGTTGATTGGGTATTAATAAGGGTAAATTAGAAAAAGATTAATAAATACAAAAACTATATTTTATATTTAGGACAAAGATCAACTCCACAAATATATCTATATTTAGGACAAAAAGGAGTAATTAATTTACCTTTTGTACGTTTGATGGGTGAGGGTGTATTAATAGAATATTACGAAAATTATGAGTATAAATTAAAATTAGTAAAAACATTAATTACTCATTTGAAATAGCTTGTTTTTGGGTAATAAGTGTTTATAAATCGTGATTTACGGTATACGAGATAAGTATGTGAAAGAAATTTTATCTCAATTTACATAATAAATGCTTATTCTTAAAAAAATAAGCTAATCCAAACATGTTATTAGCTTTCATCCCAACTTGGGGAGTTGGAGTGGAGCCAAAACGACAGAACCACTACTTTTACTTCACTCTGTTCCCTTCATTCTACAACAGGGTCTTCCCCCCACAGTTTAATCCAAAATTTCTAATCCCCCGATCACCCAAAATTTTCAAAATTAACCATCTTTCTCTACTCTCACAGCCTATTTCCCCGTACACTATTCATTTTAATATTTAGATTGATATTTGAGTGGTTGAGCACTTGAGCTTTGATGTTTCATAAAGTTATTAATAAAATATCAAATTATTATAAAATAAATAAATAAATTAAAAAACTATTAAATTTATTTATGATAATTTAAAAATATAATAAAAAAATAATTTTTAAAAATATTTTTAATTTTTTTTCTGTCAATTTTAAAATATTAAATCAGAAACATTTTAATTTCAATCCAAATATTGAGATAAATAGTAAAGGAGAAGGGGTTAGAAAGAGAATCATAATAATAGTAGAGGTGAATAACCTCGTCCAAAATTTTCCCATACTAATCCCCAAATCATCAAACCGATTGTTGACGGAAAAAAAAAAGCATCAAACAGATGAGAGACATAAATATTCTTTCAATACATTAGGGCGACTTGGGCATATAGTTCAGATCTTTTACCTTGGGAAGCAGTAGTATTGGTAGGAGAAACAATTGCAGCTTCGGATTGGTAGAAAGGGTACAGTTCATAACGAACATTACAGCTCGGGTACAGAACTCTTCCTCCTTGCTTCCCATTGCAACACCGTTCAAGATCCCCAATCACACCACTCAGGCAAGTTCTACAATCTGACGGCGTAAGGTCTGGGGTGCACTGAGCTAGACAATACACAGTTTGAAACCCTGAAAAATTCGCTGTTCCGGTCGCATACTTCTTTTTCCCCGTTGCCGGTTTAGCCGCCTCATCGGCCGTCTTGTTCATTGCATCGAACAATGTTCTCATGAAGCTTGCCTGGTTTGAGACATTTCCGGTGACCCAGGGGCCGAGTCTAGGTCTTGTGTTGATGGTGGAGAAGAAGGAGCTGTTGGAATAGCGAATCATGCACTCGTCGTACCAGATTATTGCCTCCTTCGAAACTGTGCATTCGGAAGATAATCGTTGGGTTGCTTTAACGACGCATTGGTGGCACATAGTGGGGTTGTTGACAATGTCGCCCCGGCACATGAAGAGGCCATAGACGGTGTTGCCGCCGCCGCCGAGAACGGTGGTGTTGTAGAACTCTGTGTTGGCGGAAGCTAAGGAAGAGAGGAGGGTTGTACGGTCTGATTGAAAAGCACTATCGGCAGAGAAGGTTTTGCTGGAAGAGCAATTGTGGTGAAGATAAGTAACCAGTGCTTCAGTTGTGGGAGAAAAGAGGAAGGGAATAAACGAGAGCAAGAAAATTTTGTTGGAATCCATTATTATGACCATGGGCGTTTCATGGTGTGGGAGAATCTTTCGTTAGGAATAAGAAGATATTGCAGTGGCAGAAGCGAAAGAGACGATTGATGATGAAGACGGTGGCCGCAAGTCAATGACATTTGTTTGCGGACGACTTTCCAATAGGAAATGACCGTGAAGTTTCGGCCAAAAAGTCCAGCAACTTCATCCCAAGACTTAAAATTTAATATAATTATGTGAACATTAAAAAAAAAAATTTCTTGTTTTCCAACATTTAAAACCAAGTAAAATTTAATGTCAAAAGTATTGCCATCAATGCAAGTAGTGGGTACATTCTTTTTTTTTTTTCCAACTCCCATGCATACAAGTACATTCGATCTAGAAATATCAAATGTATAAAAATCTATTTAAGTTTCAATTAGATAATAATATCTTTTTCAACTAATATAAGATTCATTTGATTAATTTAGAGAAATTAAAAAAACTAAATAAAATATTTTAAACCAATTACATTCTTGACTAATAAACTCATATAATTTAATTATACATAATATTGCTATAATTCAGTAATTTATTTAATTTTTTGCCAGCAATTTATTTAATTAATTTAATTTTTTTAATCTAGTTAAATTATTCAACTGACTATAATATTTAGAATCAAATGGAGTATGATACAAGTTCAGATGATCAATTAAATAGTGCAAGTGTACACTGTCGTAATCAAGTAATATAGAAGTGAGTAGAATATCGTTCCCACGAGGATTATTCACTAAGTACCAAAATGAGCAATTTTAACTCTATTTAGTTAATCGATTAGTTGGTGATTAAGAGTACAAAATAAAAGAAAAACAATTAAATATGAATGCAGATGGGATGAAAGCAAATATGAGAAAAAGCCCTAGGGATTAGATTTCACTTCACAAATTCCGGATTGAATCACTTATCTATTCTAGCCCAATTTATTCCACATGATTAATAGTCGAGTTTCCCTAATTTAATTACTAGCCTCTTCCAAGGTCAAACAATTCTATAATCAATTGCTAATCCAATATATTCCTATATGAATTTAAGCAATTAATCATGCACTAGGATTTATGGAACTCAGTAAGACTACACAACTCATATGAATATATTCCTATTTCATATGCAAGTCATGGTTTTAATTATAGGGTCTACACACATGTATCTCCTTCCGGTCTCAACATGTATATTGAAATCATTTAAAAGATGGCCAGTCAATCAAAAGCATTAAGAATAATAATTAAAACTCAATCATGAAGGAGAAATTCAAACTAGATTTAATAAGTTAAGATTCAATCCGTCATTAATAAGCTACGTCATCACCCTAGGAAAATGAAAGTTTAGCACATGATGAAATTAAAAACAAAACCAAAATAAATTGACATTATATAATACTAGAATGAAAGCCTTAGAAATACTGCATAAACTTGAATATTAAATTCTCAAACATAAATATACAACCAAAAGATGCATGAAAAATGAAGAAATCTAGCCGTCCATTTAGGAGGTAAAACCTTCCATGTAGGCGGTATGCAAAATGTAATACAATCCTAAGCCTTCCAAGATGGAGGCATGCAAAAAGGAATAAAATCCTAAGCCTTCCAAGATGGAGGCATGCAATGTATGAAATTAAATCTAAAAATTAATACAATGAACTCATAAATGTCAGAGAAAGATCTCTCTTGGTCAGAGAAGGACCTCTCCCGATCGGAGAAGGGCCTCTGCTTCTCTTCCTCCCCTCCTCTTTGAGCTTGGCCTTGATCTCTATTTATAGGGGAAAAAACGTGTGCTACAGTACTTTTACTATTCCCCTGGCGGCTGCTACAGTACCCGTCGACCTGCTACTATTCCCCTGGCGGCTTCTACAGTGTCGTTGACCTGCTACAGTGCTGGCGGTTGCTACAGTGCCGGTGGCTGCTACAGTACTTTTTAAAAAAAATTTTTACTTTTTTTTTAAATTTTAAAAATGCTGTTTATTCCAAAAACAATATTTATTTATCAATCACACCCAAATTTATTATATTAAACGCAAATATCGTCCATAAAAATCATCATATAAGGGAAAATAAATATGCAAATATTTTACTTATCAGAGTACATGCATATAATTAATGATTAATAATTAATAAGTTTATAGATTTTATTAAAATATTACTGTACATCTAAACTCAATTAATTATAAAGTACTCCCAACATACTCATATTTACAAGGTGTTTTATTTGACAAAAAAAAAAAAAATACTATATCATTGGAACCAACCTTTTTTTGCCAATATCATGGGAACCAATTAATTAAAACTTTAAATCAAATTAACTTTAAATTAAAATTTATTATCGTTTAAGAAATTTTTAATATTACCTCCATTTAATATATGGAGAAATAAGTGAGAATCTGGAAGCACAAAAACAATAAATTAGTGAAAAAATTATACATTCATATAGCAAAGTTAGTAAGATAACTTATATATTAAGGTTAAAAAAAAAACACGGATTAATCCTATTCGGTTGTCCCGGCAACTGCAAGGGTGTTAGGATGTGATCAGCCTGCAAGATCAATGGGATTAAAACCTTTTGGTTTTCTCTGTTGTTTTTGGCTCAAACGTAAGTCTATTTGCCGCACCCTTGTCTGCTTTGAACGTCTTGATCAATTCCATCCACTTTGTTGACTCTAAAGGTTCAGCAACAAGATTCAGACTTTCATTGAAACGCGTGACAAATTCCTTTCGCAATTCCTAAATTGAGGATCCTCGGAGGAGCAGCGTGTTATCTTCAAAAATGGGTTTACCAGAAGCTGTTGCTTTTGCTCGAAATTTCGCAGTTATGGTTAGAGTTCGAGGCCCAGTAAGTCTCCTTCACCTCACCTATGTCAACAAATTCAGTTCTTCATACCACACGCGCATATATGGGTCACTAAGCTCGCAATTTCTCCCTTCTACTGAGTTTTAGGATCCAAAAGGGTTGAAGATGAGAAGACACGCTTTTCATCAATATCGGTTATCTCCAAGAGGCACTCCTAACTTAGTTTTATCCGTTCCTATTTTGCTACACTCGTTTATTAATTTTTTCTCCCTTTTGGATATTTATAGCTCTGAAGAAACAATGCTTTCAGCTTCTGGAATGCTTATACCTGCTAACCTTTATGACACTGAAGTAGCCAAGCATCTTTATGGCGACCTTTGTGAAGGTATGTGTTTGGTTGTGACAGTGGCTTCAGTTGTTGAGCCTTTTCTGTCACCACAGCAGAGAGAAAATGTTTCTCAGGTTGGTGCTAATGTGATTTGCATTATAATTGACCGGACTTTTCTTATTTTTTATATTTATTGAATTTTTGTTGTTGTTATATTTAGTTTCAGGGCCGGCCTGAGTTAATTTCTGGTGTTTGGATTGATGTTATGACGGAGGAAATCAGTGAGAAAACAGATAAAGGAATACCTTGGCCTGAGGCGCAGCTTTTGTCATTGGTATACATTTTGCCTTCTCATCTCTTGTTTGATTTGGCATTTTGAACTTCCTTTCTTCTTTAAATGCAGGCTTCTTGAGATTAATAATATCAGACGCATTCTGCTATGTAAATCTAGCTGACTGGTTTAAACTTTCATCTGTCATCATTTTGAATGTGGCTGTTAAGTTAAGGCGACTTATAGATATCATCAGAGTACAATGTTTTGGCTATTGGTCTAATGTCGCTAATTTCTTGGTCACTTTCTGGTGTTTTACATGGTTATTCCTTTCTATAGTCTAAGTACAATGTTATCACAGTACATTGTTTTGACATGACTTCAATATGAGTACTCATGTTATGATCAAAATATGTTAGCTAAATGTTATGACCATTATACAGTCTGACATTATTTTATCCATATTGCTTGAGTTTTTTCTTTCATGTTTTTCTTTTCGGAACCTGTTACTTTCAATTTCAATGAGATCTATGCCATATGCAGGTGGATATCCCTGCATCAGCTCATTGTCTCCAGTCACTTGTTGAATCATCTTTCAGCTCACCAGACCTTGGGTGGGAAGTTGGCTGGTCTTTGGCATCTTACACTAATGATTCTCAGCATTCTAAAGATATTTTACAAACTCAGGTTAGCCATGTTGTTTTGTTTTTCCTGTCTTTTGTTTTCTTCAAGTTTAACTTTCCTTAATGTTATTGAAATGATGTTGGTATTCTTTTTTATCCTTTTTCTGTCATGAATTAGTTTGTATACAAATTTGCTTAAACACATGCGTTCCTATTTAGCAATGATAACTATTATGATTTTCACATCTAAAAGAAATACACTCTGCTACATTTGTAAATTGATTCCCTGTGAACTGCCTCTATAGAATTATTTTTTTCTGAAACATGATGATATTAATTGTAGTTGCCAGTTGCAGGCACAATGTTTGTTTGAATAAAATAGGAGATCTCTTATATTCAATTGTAGTACGTTTATATTGGTTGATTAAAGGACTAAACAGATCAATCGAAGCACCTGCAAGTTTGACTCTTTGGTTTGCAAGCCTGAGAGCACCATAATCTGAATCATTATTCTATGGCCTGAGATCAAAGAATGATAATCCTTTTAAGACTTTGGGTATGACTTTGCTGAAATTCATTGGAGCATTTTCGTTTAGTGAACTACAACAGGGACCGCTTAATTAGCATGTGAAAGATTTAAAAAGGGTTGCAAAAATCTGTTGAGGTGAATGGTGAAAGCTATTTTTCTTATTGTTTTAGCATACTCAACTTTTTAGCTTGTAGCCTTGTAGAATATCTCTGCGCGGTTATAGTATTGGTGTGAGAAGATGTTTAGAGTCAATTTTATACACACATTCATCGAATCTTTAAGTCAAATGTGTTTTGTTGCGGTATAATAAGAAAGGGAAAAAAGTAAGATGTATTTTGATTTGTCTAAGATCCAGTTCTCTGTAACACTATGTGGTGGTTATAACATTGACATCTAATCTAATAAAAAATGATAATTTCTCCATTCCTAATTATTAGACAATTTAGAAGGGCTAGTTGCTCCTATTTATAAGACAGATTGTAAAATTTGAGGTTGACAAAATACTGATTATTAAATAAGGGCATAACTGAAAAAATAGAAACAAGTTTAAGGCATAAATTAGTTAAATTAGTTAAAGACATAATTTTGTCCTATAATTAGGAATGGGAGTAATGCCTTTTATTTCTATTGCTTTATAGAAAGGATAAATATATCCTTAATTTATAAAACTGCTCTTCATTATAGTACCTCTTAATTGGGTAACTATTTTAAATATACAAAGCGAGAAAACACATGGTGCAAGATAAGAAACTAGAACTATTGTTTATTTTATGGCTATTTTGGTCCATCATGTCGTTCCCCTTTGTTGACTCGAAGTGACCTTTGGGCCTTGGATTAGGTCCAGGCGATGCTACTTATAACAGAAATTTTTGGTTTAATTTTTCAACAATATGTCGATGAGTAGTTGTTTCTAGGAAAGATTTAGGTTGAGTGCGTGTTGTAACAAAAATGCTTGCTTGTTTTTTTGTTGTTGCTTGAATCAAGGTAAGTTACAAGTGTCTGTAAAGAGCTTTGATAACTGTATGTGCTGCAGTCTAAGGGAGGATGTGATTTTGGAAGTGATTATAATTGTATTCTGACAGAAAATTTTGTCTGTTATATGCCTAACTTTTTGTATGTATTACTGGGGTGCTCAATAGAAACAAAACCCACTAGAACCTCATACCTTTCTCTTACTCTGGTGTTTTCACTTGAAATGTGGGATCATTAGGATGCTTAAAACGTTTGCATGATAGTATAAATTTTCTTTGGTAAGAACTCTTCCTTGTCCTGTAAAAGCAAATGCAATGTCATGGGATTGAGATGATGTTTTTCTGTAAAATGTCAGGGAAGTTTGGCATTGGGAGGATCTGGCAGGTTAAATGTAATGTGCAGATCACTGACTAGAATGGCTATTCTTGGTGTCTCTTTAACTTTAAAGGTGACCCTTTTTCATGTGTGCCTTTTTCTTTTGATAGAATATCCTATGCTAATACGGTCTATATAATATCCATATTTACTAGTGATCTGAAATATGAATTGTTATGCTGGTAATACATTTATCTGTAGGGATTCAGGAGAATAACTGGTTAGTGGTTGTGACATAGGACATGCTGGATAGTACGGTATCTTCAATGAATAGAAGGGGTGACTCTCTTCTGGCAGTTGGGTCTCCTTTTGGTGTGCTGTCACCTACTCACTTCTTTAACAGGTATTATCTTTTTTTTTTTGGGGCAAATTTAACAGTTATTATTATCAGTTCTTTACTTCTTTTGTTTTTTTTTTTTTTAAATTAACTATATTTTGTGAGGTTGATAGGAATCTACTCTTCAAATACACACTAATGCAACTATTGATTTAACATCAAAGTAAGGAAAAGGCCATATCTCATTCAACAAACGGAAGAGGAATTGATTACACAGAATATAAAACGTAAAGTAAATGAAGCTACTAGGCAAATGAAATTCTCTGAAATTCATAAATTTAGTGTTGATTGTGGAAAGTTTAGTCCTTTATTTGGCTGTTTGTTAATTTGAGATGTATTACTTGGTTCCATATTTCCTCTTGTTACGTTTTTTGCTTCATTAAATTATTGAGTTGTAGGCTAATATTGTTGTCACACCATACTTTTGGTATCCTCATTCTAAACTCATTGTTTGATTAACTGTTTGGTCCTTTGTAGTTTTGTCATTGATTTAATTTCTTGCTTGAATTAGCATATCAGTGGGATGCATTGCAAACAGCTATCCTCCTAATTCATCTGATGGATCATTGTTGATGGCTGACATACGAAGTCTTCCTGGTTTGAGACGTTTCCATGTTTTATAATCCATCAATCTTTCAATTCAATTGACCAGTGTTTCTAATTTGGTGCTGCATCTTTCAGGAATGGAAGGCAGCCCAATCTTTAGTGAATGTGCATCTCTCACTGGTATCCTGATTAGACCATTGAGGCAGAAGACTAGTTCTGTGGAAATCCAGGTAGCCTAAATAAATTTATATCTTGGCCTACATGTTTTAAATGTGTCAAATTTCTGTCATCATGCAAATCTTATCTTTGTTAATAGCTGGTCATTCCATGGGAAGTCATCATGACTGCTTCTAGTGGTTTGCTGCGGAATTCGCCTCAAAATACAGTGAAAGAGTTATATCATGAGGGAAAGTCACAGGATGGAGGAAAGGGGTCTTTTGCCAAAACTGATATCTTAGGATCCTGGGGTTCTAATCATGAACAATCTAAGTTTGGTAGCTCCTCATCATTACCAATTGTGAAAGCAATGGCTTCTATCTGTCTTGTTACTATAGATGATGGAGTCTGGGCATCTGGTGTTCTACTGAACAGTCAAGGTCTGATACTTACAAATGCTCACTTGTTGGAACCATGGAGATTTGGGAAAACACAGATTAGTGGATATGGAGACGACCAAAAAATATTTCCCTTATTAGCAGAGGGGGCTGCATCTGTTGGGAAAGGAGTTGAAGATAAGCAGCAGAGTCAAACCAGAAGGTCTAAGATGACAATTCTTGATCTTTTTTCGGCTCATAAGCGGGAGGGATATATATTGAGTCCAAATTACAGTAGACATCAAATTATACGTGTACGCCTTGACCATGTAAAACCTTGTGTTTGGTGCAATGCTAAAGTTGTGTATGTCTGCAAAGGACCATGGGATGTTGCCCTCTTGCAGCTTGAATCCAAACCAGATCAGCTTGCACCTATTGTGATGCAGTTTTCATGGCCATCCATGGGTTCAAAGGCATATGTCATTGGCCATGGACTATTTGGCCCAAGATGTGGTATGCTCTGTCATCTTATTTATTTTGTTTCCTTTTTGGTTATATGATCTGTTGTAGAATTAATTTTGAAGTTACTAATGATTACTTGTAAAGAGAATTGTATGTATCATAATAAGATTTACAAAATGATTACAGAAACTGTTAATAATTTGTTGGAATCTCATGATTATGGGCTAATTCATTTTCTGATTAGCTTGATTTATCACATGATACATTGGTATTGTAGTCAACTTTCTTGATTTATAATCATGCCTTATGATGTCTTTAATTCCCTGTTTTCCGCCTTAATTTCTGAGAATAGTTGGGTGTTTGCCGCATGAGGCATTATCTAATGCAGTTATGCCTCGTTTGTAATGCAGGAGATCAAATTTTAAACTAGTATAGAGATTAGTCTTATAACATTTAGCAACTTTATGGAGTTATATTGAAAAAGAAACCATAAGAACTACATTAAAAAATTAGGTAAATTATAGGAAGCAAATGATTAATTTCTCCTCTATCCTATAGCATTGGATTGCCTAGATAGTTAAAATCGGGATAAGGCTCAGCGGCTCTTTAATCACAATTTATACCTTTCTTGAAGTAAAGTCTTTTTCTAGGGGATTCTTCAAGTATGAGTAAACCAGCAGAAGCTTCCTCTCTAGCTGCTTGTAGAATCCTGAGATACTCAGGAAGCTTATGTTGGGTTGTGAGTGGGCTGGATAAATGAGTTATGTTTCTTCCATTACAAGCTCCAATAGGAGTATCTGTTGCTTTACTCCTTAGCATTCTAGTTTCACTAAGGAGGTCAAGAATGTATTTCTGTTGAAAGATCCTTTTAGATTCATGATCACTTATTCATGGTTCCTAGCGATGATATTGTCATCGACATACTCACATACACGAGAGCTATCTCTCCATCAGTTACTCTGGTGGAGATGGTATGATCTGCTTGCCCAATGGTTCATCTGTTAACGTCTAAGATTGATTGCAATATGGCATCAGTTTGCTATTATCCTACATGGAATGAGAATAAATAGACTCCTCATGTGTTGTGATTTTCTGTTTTCATTAAACCCATTTGTAGGATTGAACATAAAGCTTGAGTTTGACAACAGCCCACCTAGGATTGCATAGTGTGATAAAATCTGGTATGGCCCTCTATGTCCTTTATTAACCAGGGAAGTCATTTCTGTTTTCATTAGGGTTTTTCCCATCTGTTTGTTCTGGTGTCGTGGCAAAAGTGGTTGAAGCAAAGACTCCTCAGTCCTATCTCTTCGTTCAGCAAGAGCACACGGATGGGCAACTCCCTGCGATGCTGGAAACAACGGCTGCTGTTCATCCTGGTGCTAGTGGGGGTGCTGTCATCAATTCAGATGGTCACATGATTGGTCTGGTTACAAGGTATTGCTCTGCTTTCTGTATAATTTATAATTCATTCTATCATTGTTCAGAACCAGATGGTTTTCAACATGTACCAAACTGCAAGAAGATATTAGTTTGGGACTTTGGGCATCAGGTGCCCATTTGAGATTTTAACGGTACCCTTAGCTTGGGATCAATGTTTGAAATCAGACTATAGATTTTGATGGGTTTAAATTAAATAGCCCTGCTTTCAAGCACTAGTCACGCTTTGAAGACAACAAAGATCGTTTTGGATGAATTTCTTTAGCTTTAATATTTACTGTCTCTTTGAATTGAGTGCTTTTTCATTTAGCACAGAATATGCTTTTTTATTACTTCAAAGAAGATTATCCTGCTCTGGTTTACCCTTTTGATGTGGCAAACCACCCTATTGGTTTTCTGCATTCTATATGAGCTTTTTTATGATTTCCATTATTTTTATAGCAGTTGCTGCTGAATGTTTGAAGATTTAACTTTCATGCTAATTATAAGATTTTCTTGAATCTTGACTCAGCAATGCAAGGCATAGTGGAGGAACAGTGATACCTCATCTTAATTTTAGCATTCCATGTGCAGCCTTAGCACCCATCTATGCTTTCTCAAAAGGTAAGCTGTCAAAGCAATTACTCCTTCTAGTCCCTAATATAGAAACTAGATAGCTAATTTGGAGAAATTAATGAAATTAGTAAAGTTAATTATTTATTAAAAATGTTTGTTGATTTCCTTAAAATACCCCTTTTCATTTGTGTTGGAACTACTCTTTAGTAGAAACCTGATGAGCATGGGCCGTCGTTTACTTATTATAGGAGAAGGCCCAACAATTAAGTAGTTAGTGCAGAACTTGTGAGTAGGGGTAATTGTGAGTGACAGTTGGAGGCATGAGAATTATATATGTGATGTAGTCCGTTAGGAGAGGGCATGGAAAATATTGAGTGATTGTGAGGAGAGTGGAGTGCCTCTCGATTGCACCAGTTCTGTTTCATTCCTTTTGCTTTCATCTCTATATTCCTCCATTATAATCATACTCTGTGGAGCTGTTTTACCTTTGAATATAACTATATCAGAGGTGCTTTCCATGAAAAACCTTTTAAGGCATACAATCAGTATGGATAATTTGGCGAAAAAAGTTATATTTAAGATCAATGTAAACTTTCAAACTAGTTCTTATATTTAGAATTGGAAGGAGTATTTAGTTTAATGATGAATGATAGAGCCGTGGAATACCCAAAAAGAGCAGAAAACTAAGAGAAAAGAAAAGAATGATGGGGCCTTAGACACATGATTTACATACATGTCTCTTAGCTTTTCCATAGTAGCTGAGGACAAAAGGTAGTGGAACATCTGACAACACTGCTTTCCATTGCAGACATGAAGGATCTTTCACTCTTGCAAGTTCTCGATGAACAGGACGAATACATTTCATCGGTTTGGGCTTTGATGCGGCCGTCGTCTCCGAAGCTCCCTCCTATGTCCGAGCTGCCTCAGTCCCTCCTAGACGATAACAGCAAAGAAAATAAGGGTTTTCGGTTTGCAAAGTTTATTGCTGAAAGAAAGGGAATCTTTGATCAGCCTTCTCAACAAGTAAAGCGTGGAGTTAATCAAATAAGACCTAGTAAACTCTGACCTCTGCAAGTCTTTTGTGCTAAATGAGAGATTGCCAGAAATAATGAGCATGAACTTGCCCTACATTTCGGCTTATCTTTGTGCTGCCACATGCCTGGATAGAGTAAAATGAATAGTCACTCATAGGACACTAGGTTCCCATTAAGTTAAAGGTGTAGTTAATTATTGATGACATGATCATAGGATGAGTTGTATCACAGAGAACATGAAGTTGATTCTTCAAAACCTATCAACAGTTAATAATTACATGGAATTGTATGATGTGGATTTTGTTATTAGCAATGTTTTGTTTTTTCAATTTATATTTTTATCTGTAATCTGTTTTATTTGGGCATGGATACTGGGCACAAGTTCAGGTCAAACAAATATAAGCAATCCTTTTTATGGAGTCGGGAAGTTTTCACTCATAAGTAATGTTACTCAATTTTTTTTTTATTTTTTTTTATTTTTTTTTATTTTTAAGTTTAAGGTCTGGAAGTGTTAAATAGAGAAATGTTTTCCCTTATCATAAAAAATGTTAATAATCAACTTCAATTTTTCAACGATCAATGTTGGCTTTTTAGTTGGATCAGACAATATTATTATGTTTTGAAATTTTTGGTGCAATATTGAATCTAAAAAAATTTTTGAAGAAAAATTGCTTTTAAATGAAAACTTTTAAAGTAAATTTGAATTTCTTGATGGGCTAATGGTGTGTCCACTCCCTTTCCCATCCACTTCCCCTCCACATTCAACCCTTGGATTTAAAAAATGAGCGGTGTAAATTATTCCTGCCCAAAAAATCTTGATCATTCAAAGTTTAATCTTGAGAGAAGAGGTGGATAGGAGTGAGGAAAGGAAGCAGAGATAACTTTTGCCCTAAAATGTTCTATGGGGTGTATGCATCTTTTGTTTTGTTTTTTTTTTCTCTTTTTATACTATCACTTTAGTATAAGTGTGTCCTCTAGAATTTAAACTTGAAACTCAGAGAAGTCTAATAAGGCTTTATACTGCTAGACTAATATCAATGTGTGTTGGTTGTACGCATTTTTTTAGGGGAAAATGTATTTAGGTATCAGACAAGAGAAAATACGATAAAATGATCTTTTGGAATCTCAAAATTATATTTAAGTCTCGCGGGATTTTTTTTTTTGTAATAAATTCAAATTCTATTGATAAATTTATGGATGCTTACACTAACAAGTCCATGTGCGTCCATTGACAAATCCATAGACAAATAGTCTCACGGGACTTAAATGCAACTTTGACACTCTAATGGATTATTTTATCATATTTTCTCTTATTAGGATCTAAATGCAATATTCCCTATTTTTTATTTCTGGGTTTGGCTATACTTTGTATTCCACAGTCATTGATAATCAACCTAAAGTAGAGAAAAAGTAATAACGAGAATTATTGAGAAATAATATTTTTAAATTTGATTTGTTGTTAATAAATCCAAGGTTAATCCAAAACTAAACCAACTTTTAAAACTTGTTTTACTTTTAAGCTTTGTTTGGTTGGAGGTTTTATTAAGTTAGGTTAGGGTCGGGTGGGGTTGGAGATTAAAAATAGGTGTTTGGTTGGAAGAAGGTTAGGTTAGGTGTGAGAGATTTTTTTGTCCTGTAGTGATAGCCTCCGCCACTTTACAAAACTTTTAAATTTGAGGTTTTTTCTATATGAGAGAAATTTTGTGTTCAATTATGACTAAATTGTCATGGCACTTTTTTAAAATTCAAACACTACCCTCCCTGTAAAAGTCGTCTCCCGCTCGATATCCTTTTTTCCCTGCCAGTGAGGACTGTGCTTGTCGCATATGGGAAATGGATGGTGAACAGCTTCAGATCATTTTAGGGAGCACGTGTAAGTCGTTAGCATGCAATATTGGCTTCTGAGATGAGTTTCTATATCTTGAATTAATTAATCATAAATGGTCATTGATGGTCCAGATTCTGTATTTTTTTAAGCATTGAATTTCTAAATGGGATGATCATTGGTGGTATGTTGTTATGGAATTCTTGGAGCTCCAACCTTAATTTTCGCAAAGAGTGAATTCTAAGATAGAGAAAGATTCATGGTAAGCTTTTTTTCTATGGGCACTATTTCTTTGATAAAATAAAGTCTTTCTTCTAAATTTTTAAATATCGAAAGAAGAGGGAAAAAATTAAATATGAAAAGTATTTAGTGATTAGAATTTTTTTTTTTTCATTTTCTTTAATCTTTTTTATTGTCTTAAGTCTTAAAGTGACAAATGTGTGAAAGAAGTGTGTATAATTGTTAGAATAATTATTTTATAAATAATAATTTTTACAAATAACTATTATTAATAAATACATTATAAAAAAAGAAGGAAAATATGTAGAAGGACATTTTTATCCACTTATAATTAACTCCTCTAACCTAACCTCCTGAACCAAACAAGATACCAAATCTTACCTACCCTCTTCTTGAACCAAACAACAATTTAACCTAACCTCCGTTGAACCAAACACACCCTTAAAAACACGTTGCGTGTGCACACATATCTATATAATGAGGGCACGTTAAATATCAATATCAATTATAAATATGGAATATAAAATCTATGAGCTCACAATTAATTTTTCTTACTCTTTTATCTTATATATTCTCTATATTAAAATTCAATAACCCCACTTCAATTTTTTTAACATCCAACTTATAAAAATTTTTCCTTCTCTCCACTTCCCTCCAAATCCCTCATACCAAACAAACCCTTACCCCTTGCTTGGATGGGGTAAAAATGAGAGATTTGAAGGAGAAAACTCATTTTCCATTTCTACTCCCCTCTCTCAGCGTCAATATTTAAAAAAAAAAACAAAGAAGGAAGAGACGTCTTAAGGCCTGTTTGGTTGGAGGGGAGGGGATAGGGGGATGAAAAATAGGCCCCTCCCCTTGTTTGGTATGCAAAATTGGAGGGGAGGGGCCCCAAAAAAGGGGATCAAATTCCCTCCCATCCCCTCAAATTGGTCCCCTCCAAAATGGGGAGTTTTGGAGGGAGCCAAAAATTTGGGACTAATTTGCCCCCATGATCTTTTCATATTCCCAATTATACCCTGAGTCAAAAATGAAAACATTACTTCGTTCTCCAATATCCAGTGTTTCCTGTTAGATCCCGTGTCTCAGCTCAGCCATCACGGTCTCTTCCTCCTCGCGTCTCAGCTCAGCTCTCTTCCTCCGTCTTCCTCCGTTGTCTCACTCGAATGTGTGGCGTCGTCTAGCTCGGCTGTGTGGCGTCGTCTTCCTTGGCTCTCTCGCTCGACTGTCAGGTTTTTTTTTTTTTTTTTTTTCTGATTTTGATTATGTCTCTAGTTTCTCTGTGGTGCTGTTAGTTTCGTCAGTTGGGTGGGTGTGTTCTGAATCTAATTTTCGCATCAATTTCTTCATCGATTTCTCCTTTATTTTCTTGACACAAGATAAATGCCACCTGTGTTTCTAAAATGCCGTCGGTTGCACTTAAACTTCTTTCATTTTTCTAGGTTGATTTTTTGCAAACATCGATTATTTTAGTAAAATGCACTGTATTGTTGCGTTTTTTCTGGGTTATTTCTGTATTGTATAGGTTATTTTCGGTAAAAGGTTCATTTTTTTGGACTGTATTGTTGCTTAATCTCATTTCCATTCTTTGTGTTGCTTGCTTGCAGATATTGGATTGCCATTAGAACAGAGGTAAGCTTTCTTCTATGTTCAATTGTTCGTGTAAGGCTGGTACTTAAACTATTTTTTCTGATAAGTTACTGATAGTCCAAATGGGGTAAAAGAGCATAGAGGATTCTAGCTCTCTACAATGCTTGTTATTCTTGGATTCTGCTTTTTCTGTCTCTACTACTATTGTTGGAAATTGTGCCTTAAGGGCCAATTATTGTACTTTGAACATTATTATTTTAATGAAATTTCTCCATTATGTTATCATATTATTTGCATGTTAACTGTGATAATTGTATCCTTGGATAATTCATAAAGATTGTCCTAAAATGTCCCTGGTCGATCATCTATGCGGGAGAAGAGATGAAACAAGACCAGTATGACTTTGATAAGATATAGAGATACGAATCAAAGTCTTAGGCACTTGTAAGAGTACAAGGTGCTGGATCGACCTACTATGAGAAAGCTACATGGATCAAGTCATAAGCTTTTCTCATGTATAACAACGTCACAATGCCCTTAGACCTGAGGTTATCATGGATTCCTACATAAGAGTTGCTAAGCTTTGAGCTAGTCAAAAGTCACTTTTGACCGGGTGATGATAAAGGCTACGATCAGGCTTAGTGGTTTTTCATGCAGAGGAATATGAATGATCAAGATGGAATTTGTCCCTCACATTAGTAGAGACATATTACTGGGCCCCTCAATGAGTGAGTCTGAGAAATGTATTGCCATACTATGATGAAAGGAGTTTCTGTCTCTGTTATCAGGCTACTCAGGAATCGAGAAAGTAATGATCAGGAACAAGAGGATGACATTATCCATGCCTTTTCCTTGATCGATATATCGTGTGACAAAAGGGACGTGATATGGTTGTATGACAGGTTGCATCGTGATAACGATCCTCATATGAATTGGGTAGTCGTAATGTCTTGCTAAAGGCTGCTTGCAATTTTTGGGTTAGCATAGTTATTGGCTCACTGCCAACTTCATATGGGCCTACAGGGTCGCACACAAGAATGGCCCAACATGAGATAATGTTTAATTTAGGGTGGATGAATTATATATATATATATAATATAAAATATAAAATTCATTAATAATATTATATAGATATATATATTTTTGAAATATATATCTTATATATATCTATATATATATATATATATTATATGATATTATTATATTTAATAATATTATATAGATATATATATTTTTGAAATATATATCTTATATATATATGTATATATATTATATGATATTATTATATTGTGTTAATTTTAAATTTAATTTATTAAGATATATTAAATTTAATAACTAACATGATAGAGATATAGTATCTCAAATTTAATTTATGAAGATAAATTAAATCTAATGGCTCTTTATTTGGATTAAATAAATAGGTTAAATTAAAACTGTTGGACAGATTTAATTTAAACTGAATTTATTTAATTAGCTCATCAAGATAATTAATTGTTAATTAATTTTGAAATTAATGATGATTAATTTTGAAATTTGAAAATAGCCCTCATAGGTTATAAACTTAATAGAGCAGATATATTCATACGCACATGAGAATTGAGAGTCGTAAATGAAACCCTAGGAGACATTAGAGGCGCTAGCACGCAGTCTCGGTTAGACAGCATTCGTGTGGATACCGATAGAGGGAGCGGACCTGACGTGTTGGCTCCTAGAGATCGTGAAAACTCTGAATCATCAAAAAAAGGTATGAATCCTTCCAACTTGGTTTAAACGCCGTTGATAGATCCACGATTAGGATTGGTGAAAATTTTTAAAATTCTTCCGCTGTGCCTACCGATCTAACAACTGTTGTGTATGCTTCTGAATGATTTTTCTGCCAATAGCATATTTGACACTGTGATAGGTTTCCCATGCTCAAAACTAATATTAAGATTTTGTAAAGCACAAGAAAAAGTTTGAAGATTCTGCAAGTCTCTGTCTTTGCTTTGTTTGGTATTATTTTTTTCATTTCGAGATTCCGGTTATTGATATGCATTTTCATTTACTTTGTTAGATAGACTTGAAAACTCAATACTTTCTATTGGTGCGTTGGTGGCTTGAGTTACGTCAAAGATCAATAGCTTTGCTTATGTGTTTTATGGCTCAAGTATGTGCCAATGAAATATGTGTTAGAAGAATAAGTTATAGTTTGAGTGGCAAAAGAGAGAGGGTGCGTGATGAAATAATGAATAGAATAAGTAGTTGTCCGTCTAGTCAAAATATAATTAGAATGACACCTAGAGCATTCTTAGAATTATGTGGTATGCTAGAAAGAGACTGTGGTCTGCAGCCCACATGTTGGTCAAGTGTGGAAGAATAAGTTGCAAAAACTCTTTATATATTAACACAGTGTGAAAAATCGTCAATTCAATTTTTGGTTTAGGCGTTCTTGTGAGACAATTAGTTTTCATTTTCATACAGTCTTGGCAACCATCATTGAGTTAGGAGAAAAATTTGTTGTCCAACCTGATAGGTCTAGCATTCCTCCAGAAATTCAAAATGAACATAAGTTCTTTCCATATTTTAAAAATTGTATGGGTGCTATAGATGGAACACATATACGTGTGAAGGTGTCTTCTTTAGATGCTCCTCGATATCGTGGTAGGAAGGAATTCCCTACATAGAATGTGTTAGTGGCATGTATATTTGACCTGAAGTTCACTTATGTGCTCCCTAGTTGGGAAGGCACTGCATCTGACTCAAGGATAATTAAAAATGCATTAAAAAGGGAAGATAGGCTTAACATTCCTGAAGGTACATATTTAACCAATTTTGATGAAGTTTACATTTATTAGGTATTCAAAACCCTCTATAGTAATTATCTTCATGTATTATAGGTAAATATTACCTTGTGGATGCTGAGTTTATGTTAACAAGAGGGCTTATAACACCTTATAGGGGAGTCCGCTACCATTTGAAAGAATATTCACAGAGAAATCCACCCAGAAACTATAAGGAGTTATTTAACCTTCGCCATGCAAAGTTGCGTAATGCCATTGAACGGGCTTTTGGTGTTTCAAAGAAAAAATTTGCAAGTTTATCTAATGGAACTGAACCTACATATGGCATAAAAGTTCAAAAAATGATAATATATACATGTATCATTCTTCATAACTTCCTTATAAGTATTGACCCTGTTGAAGATTTGTTAAGAGAAGATGATATAGACCTCCATCAACAAAATGGATCAAATGACGATAATCATGTTCCAAGTGGTGACAATAATGAGGCTGCTTGAGGTGATCTTATTAGAGAAAATATAGCAACTCAGATGTGGGCAGATTATCAGAATAATGCGGCTGCTATTGAGGATGACTTTGATGATGATGTTGAGGGTTGAAGTCTGTTTTCCAAAATTACATATGGATTTTGTTACTTGTTGTTTATTATTATTAGACATGAATTTAAGACATAACTTTGAATTTAAGACATGGTTTTTGTTCTATTGCTTGTTCAATGTAGTCTTCAAATTTAATTTTTTCAGACATGATGTTGAGGGCATATCTTGTTTTATTTAGAATATGAATTTCAATTTCATAATATGTGTTTATTGTATTATTTGTGTAGTTTGATTTGCAGTTGTTATCTATACTGTTATGTGATAGGATGGCACCAAACAATGGTAAAGAGGCAGTTAACTGGTCACAAGTCATGGATGATGCCCTTATTGATGCTTTTATGATTGAGTACAATGAGGGTCGCAAACTTGGTGGATCTTCTACAACTCAAGCTTATGACAACATTGTCAAGTATCTGAGTGCTTTATTCGGTAAACATATTGACAAGGATAAGGTGAAGAACCGGTGGAAAAATCTGAAGAAAAATTTCTCTGATTTGCATGATATTTTTAAACATGTGAGTGGGTTTGCTTGGAACCCAGCAACTCAGATATGGGATGATGAACTTGAAGTTTGGGATGCACTCATTGAGGTCAATTATTCTGTTGTATTCAATTTCCCAATGCTTGTTATTCTGTTATCAAATATGGAAAAGAGTATAACTGATTTAATTTCTATTTCCCACTGTTTCTATTCTGTTTTCAGTTTCTATTCTGTTTTTTGTTCTATTATGTTTCAGTTTCTATTATGTTATTGTTATATCCAAAACTAATTCTGCTTTGGCAATATTCTGCATCTACGTGTCCTCTCTTGATTTCTATTATGTTTTACTTTTCTATTTTTGTTTCTGCTCTATCTTGTATTCTGTTTTTTGTTCTATTATGTTCCAGTTTCTATTATGTTATTGTTATATTCGAAACTAATTCAGCTTTGGCAATATTATGCATCTATGTGTCCTCTCTTGATTTCTATTTTGTTTTACTTTTCTGTTTTTGTTTTTGGTCTATCTTCTATTTTGTTTTTAGTTTCTATTATGTTTTTGTTCTATTATGTTTTAGTTTCTATTCCGGTTTTGTCATTAGCTCTATCTTCTATTTTGTTTTCAGTTTATATTCTATTTTTGTCACTAGGCTAAACTCAAAGCAGCTTTATGGAGAAATACTCCTATTCCAAATTATGAAAGGGTATGCTATTATGCAGAGTAGACAGAGCTAATGGTGATAAGGGGGAAACAATGAGGGAGTGGAGGAAGAGGTATCGATCTATAGCAGAGGTCACTGAAAGTATTCATGAAATTGATAACTTAGTTTCATAAGGTGGCTTCTCATTAAACAATGCTGATATGTTTGTTGAGGTTGACGGCCAAGGTAACTCACCCACACAAGGAGTATCACCTGAAGTGAAGAAGATCATTTACCTTGTGCTAATAGTGCTTCCAGTAAGAAGCCAAAGAGGACACTTAAAGAGCATGAAAATAATTTTAAGGAAATGATTGGGATAATGTTTGCAATGGTTTCAGCACTTGAGAGAGGGAATGATGCAGTCATGCAAGGAAATTTTGTTCTACTAAAAGCTAGCAACAACAAGAGGGAAGTACCCTAATTGTCTGGTGAAGAACTATGCAATATGCTTCAAGAATGTGGCTGTGATGTTGCAAAAATACCAAAAATTTATTGCTTGCTTATGAATGATGATGAAAAGCTTAGGACTGTAGTACAATCACCAGCCTCAATAAGGAAGGAAGTGATAATGGAGATGTTCTATAGTTCTCAATAGATGATCTGTTGGCTATTTATTATAATAACTTTTGATAACTTTTTGGATGCTTTGTCATATGCTCTACATATGGTATTAAATCCTTGTTGATAGGATGTAAAGCAAGTCATAGGATGTAAGTGTTGATGACTTGTCATGGATGGGTATTAAATTCTCCACCCCTTCTTTTTGAATTAATCTTTGCTGATAGGATGTAAAGCAAGTCATATGGATAATAGATTTCATATTGTACCTTATTGCTAAACACTGGATGTTGGTTATCAATATAACTGATTTTAGCTGGATTAATCTTTGCTGATAGGATATTATTTCATTGTTTCCTCAGGTTCGTTGATAAAATCAGGAATGTAGCCATCTCTTCCAATGTTGATGTTAAGTTTTTGGGCCAACCATCACATTGTTGTTAGTTATTGATGAGTTTTGGTGAATATTACTAGTCTGTGGCCAAAAACATACTCCTTTTTTCTGTATTCTTCAGGTCTATATGCTTACCCAAATGCAAGCACATGCACAAGCACTTTAGTTATATGTGTGCATGCGTGTGTAAAATAGGGAAAATTTAGTCATACAAATGAAAGGATATGGCTTCTTAATTGTACTACTCTTATTCAAACTAAACTTAATTACTTTTTATAGGCTGTAGGAGTACGCTCAATCGCTTTTCATCCCTATAAATATGAAGTTATAAATTTATTCCCTTCCCTCAACGTAACCATCTCTTCCAAAAATTTTTCGTTGCCATTTTGCACCTAATTAAACATTGCCACTTAGAAACATTTTTTTAAAGTTTTTCTGCCATTTTTTTTTCAAGTCCTCTACATTTGTTTTTCAATAGAAGGAATTTTCCATTTAATTTAACATGATAATTGTTGGAATATTCATATAACAAGAAATTAAGTTGGGGGGAATTGAAAACTATTTCCATTTTATATCTTCATCTTTTTTTTTTGTATAAATTATATAATTTATATTGAGGTGTAAACTAATTTAAATCATTTATATAAGGAAAAATATATAAACTAATGTTTAAGGGTAAAATGGTAAATTAGATATTATCTCTCCTCCCCTCCCCTCTTAAACCAAACAAAGGATCATTAAAAAATCTTTCCCTTCCTCCCCCTCCAACCAAACCGAACAAGGTGATCCTCCATCCTCCTCTTCCATGCCCTCCCTTTAAACTAAACAGGCCAGTGAGTGTTTGGCATTCAGTTTGGGGGGCCTAATCACACGATTGGGTCCCAAAAAGCCCAATTGGCACAAGCAATAATTTTTTGAATGTTTGTGATAGTTGTTGAGGAAAATGACTTGTGTAATATGATCCTGCTTTTACCATAAGCCAGAATTTGGGACTTATGCCATGATTAACTTCTGATGAAAATTGGACAGAGAAATTACTAGGACATAAATGCTGTCTTACCTAAAAAAAATACTCTCATATCTCTCACACCAATTATGCTGAACCTTTTTTTTTTTAAAGAAAATGGTGTCTAATATATGAAGTATTTTTCTGAACTTATCTAGTATCTTAAAATGTTTTTTAAGTTGCAATATCATGAAATAATTTTTCGTGCTTTTAACCCTTTAAAATATTTTTTTAGTTATACCCAGTGTGTTATCAGATTGATTGCAATATTACCTTTAATATGTTTTTCAGCTCCAAAAATTATTTTAAAATGTTTTTTGGTGCTTTTAATCCTTTAAAATCTTTTTTCAATTGTACTCAGTCTGAAGAGATTGACTACAATTTTACATTTAATGTATTTTTTTACTAGTAAAGAGTATCCAAAACTTAGAATACTGATTTATTGATTTTCACTCACTCTAAAATATTTTTCTAGTAGCACATAATATTTTAAAGTAATTTTTAAATATTTACTTGATTTTTTTAATTATTTTTCCACCTATTCTCTCTTACTATTATCATAAAAGCCACTTATGCTAAAGCCAATCCAAACAATTTCTACTTTTGTAAACGTCACTTATACAACTACAAATCCAAACATAAATCATATTACACAATCTGATTTTTACACAAAAATAAGATTATAAAAAGTCATATTAAAAAAAACCCCCTTTTGTAATTGTTGTCACAAACACAAACGGCTATTGATCCAATATGATTGCTGCGGTCCTGCCATATTTCTTCGTTGCCCCCCGTTTTTTAGTAAATATTAATTTAAGGGTAAATACAACTTTTGGTCCCTCAAGTTTTGTCTGATTTTGTTTTTGATCCCTGAAGTTTAAAGCCTGTGGTTTTGGTCCCTGAGGTTTGGTCCGTTTATTACAGTTAGTCCTTGAAGTTTAAAAAGGACTTGGTACCCTATTTAACAGCGTTAAATTGTCATACGTGGCACTAACGGTGTTAAACAATCCCATGTGTCATGCTTAGCAGGCATCTGATATGGCAAAACTAATATAAAATATTGGTGTTTTAAAAAAAATGCTGATCAGTTAAAAAAAAGATAATCAAAACTGGGTTCAGCGAAAAGTGAAAGAGAAGTGAAAGAGGACAAACGAAAAAGCTTCACCTTGGAAAAGAAAAAGAGCAAGGGTTAGATCAAGGAGGACCCACTGCAGCCAAATCTGACGTGGCCATTGCTGGAGGAGTTTTTGTCGATGACGATTGTCGAGTGAAGATCGGAGGTGTATGGCGCCGCCATTTGCTTAAGCTAAAGGTAAGAAACTTCTTCTTCATATCGAAATCAAGTTAATAGTTGAACCCTTTTGTTTCATAAGACTAAAGCATTCAATCATCAATGCTTTGTTTTTTCATAGTTGTCGACGACATTGTTATTAGTTTGAATATTGGTTTCTGATGATGAGTACTTGTCATTGGTGGACCACTGTATTTGATGATCTTTATGAAGTTTGCAACCCCACTGTAAAAATTTGTTAGATGCAAAGGATTATTAGAACAAAACCGGTATCATCAACAAAAAATGTAATAGGCTTATAGAGTAGTTGATGGGCTGTAAGCCTTTTTTTTTGGATTTTAATGAAGCATTTTTCAAATTATGGCCTTTGCACAGTATGAGATTAGAATTCGATGTTTCCTTCTAAAATCTGTGCGAAGTCCCTGTTTTAGTTTCTGTAGGTGCTAAAATTTAGGTGACCGTATTAGCAATAAGGAACAAATGAAGTTTAAGAGCAAATGAAATTTAGGGACTGGCAAGAACAGGGCAACATATTACCTGTTGCATTTATTCTATTATCTTTGACCTGTGTTTTTTCAATATAATGCTCTATTTTTTTATACCAAATTTTGTGTTTTTCATAGGTTAAATAACAAAGAGTGCGGTGACAGCAGTGCTTCAGAGGCCTTTTCGTCAGATTTTGAGGATAGTGATGAAGAAAATGTAGATGATAACTATTTTAGACAATATGTTGATGTTGGTGTAGGTGAAGTATTGGAGGAAGTTGTTGGTAGTTCACAGATGATTTCCATTAAGACTGATCATCCTTAGTAAGCAAACGCGATTGAGGTTAGAGAGGAGAATACGTTGGCCATGTTATTTGATTATGAATATGAGGACATTGAAGAAGTTGATGGACTCCCAGCTGAAGTAAGTGTATCCATTTTAGACTCAAGTGCAATCATCCTTTGGTTAGATCCGATATCACAGACACTTCTGATCTCTCTTACATTGTATTGTTGAGTGTTTTGAGCTCTCATTTTAATTTGAGCCCATGCTTCCTCTGCAGTGCAATCTTCTAAGGAACTCCCAGCTGAAGCATCTAGAATACCCTTTTCATTAGGTAAAAGACCATCATGAAAGTATTGGATCAATTGCTCATTGCTGACTTGATGGTGTGGGCACTTAGCCAAAAGCTCCTGAAAGCGTCTCTAATACTCATAAAAAGACTCTGAGGGATATTGTTTGATAGAGTAAATCTCCTTTTTGAGCTCAGCAATCCTTGCAATGGGAAAGTACTTTTCCAAGAAGGCTTTTTTCAGATTTCCCCATGAATGAAGAGCATCATTAACCTACCTTGGTAGCACTCTTTGCCTTCCCTTCCAATGTGAAGTAAAACACCTTCAGTTGTACATTTTCTAGGTGAGCACTGACAGGCTTCATATTTGAGCAAGCCACGTGTAATGCATTGAGGTGGTTGTAAGGGTTTTCCTTCTCAAGTCCATGAAAATGAGGTAGTGAAGCAAGCAAAGGTCCTTTAAGCTCGAAATTGACATTAAGGTTAGGGCATGCGTCACTAAAAGGATCAATAGTGACGTCTGATCTTGTCACATCCCTAATAGTTATTCTCCTTGGTTGTTCTCCACTGTTATTTGCCATAGTGGTACCTTGAGAAGCACAATCACTTAAGTCAATGAACAATTCAAGATTAGAAGAATTATCTAATGCCTTTTCAAATTGATCGGACATACAAAAAAAAATTAAGAAAACAATGGATTAATGAAATACCAAAACTATTTTGCACACAAATTTTAAGGGGGGAAAACTACGAAGAGAAAAAAAATGCAAGTTTATGTAAATATTTAAATGCAAAAGTCATATCACTAATGAACGGGAATTACAATAAAAGCAACTTATTCACAATGAAGCCACTAAAAGGGAATGAAAGTTTTTTTTAATTAACTATTAATTAAATTCAAACCGCTCAACATAGCTAAATGCAAGACACAGAATGAACTTAACGAAATAGAGTGAAAATGCAATGATGAGTATGCATGTAGTGGTAAGGATCTAAATGCACCTATGTGTGGGAAAATAAAAAAAACAGAATAATTTTTTTTTATAAAAAATATGGAAATGGTATGAAACTATTGTAAAAATCAAGAAACTCACACAGGCAAACCCCTAAATCAATGATGAGTTGAAGTAAGAATGAGGTCATCACTATCACCACCGACCTCTTCCCTTCATCACCACCATTCACCTTAAACAAGCCTCGGCATTTTCCTCTGCTCTGTTTCTCTGTCGTGATCATTTTCTTTCCTTTCTCCTTCCTCTGTTATTAACACCACCATTTTCATCATTATATTATCACTGCACCTTCATCTTCTTTAAGTCCTCTGCCTCACCCAAGCATCACCACCGTCACCTTCTCTTCATTTTCATCACCACACCATCATCTTGTTCACAGTTCAGCAAGCACCTTCATCCCAACCACCATCACCTTTGGTCTTCTCTGTTTTCTCCACCAAAAGCCATCGAAAACTACCAGTGCAGCACCCTCATCTCCTCTCTGTGATAGTTCAACAAGTTTTGCATTTTCCAGCTACACCCCAGTTTCTGGCCCCTACTTCCAGTGAAACACACTTCCGGCAGTCTATACCATTGTTTCTCATTGCCATTACTACAAAATATTGATTTTACAACCCTAAACGACGTCCCTTTTTCAAAAAGGGACGTAAAAAATAAAGACGGTGATATTTTTGTAATTCTGAGTGAGATTTGAATAGTTTTAGACGTCCCCAATTCAAATAGGGACATCTAAAGTCACTTTAGTCGTCCCCAATTTAATTGGGGATGTCTAAAGTTAAATTTCTTGTTTTTGTTTAATCAGGGACGCCTGTTGGTCACTTTAGACGTCCCCAATTTAATTGGGGACATCTAAAGTTAATTTTTTTTTAAAATAAAAGGCGTCCCTGAAATATCAGGGAAGCCACTTTTGGCGTCCCTAATATTATTAGGGACGCCAAAAGTGGCGTCCTTGATATTACATATATCAGGCATCCCTAATATTAGGGACGCCTAAAGGTGATATATTAAAAAAAAATAACTTTAGACATCCCCAATTAAATTGGGGACGCCTAAAGTGTGACTTTAGACGTCCTTTTTTGAATTGGGGACGTCTAAAGTAAAACAAAAATTAACTAAACAACTTTAGGCATCCCTAAATTAAATTGGGGATGCCAAAAACAATTCAAATATGTTTATTTGTTAGTTTTATAGACCCACACTCATCTTTTTCATCAACGCAACCACAACAAGAACCACTACCACCATGCATTTAACTTTTGCTTCTTCCTCTTTATATGCTGTTTTTAAACTTGTTTCTTCTTTTCTCTCTTTTTTTCACCAGATCTGTTATGCTTACCACCATGCATTTAACTCTTGCTTCTTCTTTATATATTGTTTTTAAACTTGCTTCTTCTTTTCTCTTTCTCTTTTTCACTAGATCTGTTATGTTTCTTACTATTTTTTTATTATTTTTATCTTCTTTCTCTTTTTTCTTTGGATTTCCCTTCTATTTTATCTTCTAACTTGTGTTGTTATGGTTTGTAGATTGAGACTCTAAAACATGCTTCATGGCCACGTTCCCATTGAGAAAATGAGGTTCATCTCTCCTTATTGCTCTTCTCTATTCATTATTACGAGAAAATGAATTTTAATAATAGAAGGAGATAAGTTTTTTGCAACTGATTCATCTTATTGTTATCATTTTCTGTTTATGAGATTTTAGCTCTAGAGTTATTATTGTGTAGATTTTGTATTTGGAGTTCAGATACTAGATCTGTAATTTTATTGATGATGATCTATAATTTCTGATTTTAAATACTGTTTAGTTCAGATCTGTAATATAAATAATTTTTTTTAAAAAAAAAAGCACTTTTGACATCCCCATTTTAAACTGGGGACATCTAAAGTGGGTTTAGAAGTCCCCAGCTTAAAATGGGGACGTCTAAAGTGCTACACTTCTAAAGTGTCATGTAACACTTTAGATGTCCCCATTTTAAAATGGAGATGTTTAAAGTCCAGACTTTAGATGTCCTTTTATTTATGGATGTTATTGCCATTTTTTACTACGTCACTCACATAGACGTCCCCTTATTTTCAGACGTCAAAAGGCCTAAATAAGGGACGTTAAAAACATTTTTTTTGCAGTAGTGTGCTGCCATTATTCTATCTTGTCAAGCATCATCAACTCAGTTGCAGCCGAGAGAGAGAATTGAGAGCACAAGAAGAAACGCGAAACACTTCTAAATGGATTCATGCATGCTGACATCATCAATGGCATATCTTTGAATTCATGCATGCACATGGAAGCTGAATAAGGGGAGTTATTGTTTTTTTTTTCTTATTCCAATATTTTGTTTGATTATTGTTTGAATAATATGTGATTAAATTTGTGTTTGTGGGATTTATAGCTATACTTTGCTTATGATTTAAATTAATTTGAGTGGTGTGTTTATTTATACATTTAATTAAATTTTATTTTCTTTTATTTTAATTTTTTTAACAAGAAAAGCCCAAAAATCAATTTTCCTTTGTTTTATTGAATTTCCTTTTGCATGACGTTTAGTATTACCTAGAATTCAATTAAAGGCTCATTGAGAAAAGAGAGACGACCAGAGTTTTGCATTATACTGCAATTCTTGAATTAAAAATCTTGTATTTGACCCCAAGACGCAAAGACTCGGTCAAATCAATGGCGCCGTTGCCAGGGAATGCAAAACTTGCTGAACTATCACAGAGAGGAGATGAGGGTACTGCACTGGTAGTTTTCAATGGCTTTTGGTGGAGAAAACAGAGAAGACCGAAGGTGATGGTGGTTGGGATGAAGGTGCTTGCTGAATTGTGAACAAGATGATGATGTGGTTATGAAAATGAAGAGAAGGTGATGGTGGTGATGCTTGGGCGAGGCAGAGGACTTAAAGAAGATGAAGGTGAAGTGATAATATGATGATGAAAATGGTGGTGTTAATAACAGAGGAAGGAGAAAGGAAAGAAAATGATGAAGACGGAGAAACGTAGCAGAGGAAAATGCCGAGGCTTGTTTAAGGTGAATGGTGGTGATGAAGGGAAGAGGTTGGTGGTGATAGTGGTGACCTCGTTCTTACTTCAACTCCCCATTCTGTAGTACTTCGGTAAAAGAAAATGGAAGAGGAAAAACTAAAGAAGGAAGAGCTGCAGGTTTTTTGGATGCCCTTATGGTGGTGAAGATGGGGGTATATATAGTGAGATTGCCTATGTCCATTTCCCTTCACCAACCATAGATTGGTATGTTAGGTGTAGCTGTCATCGTTGATTGCAATATGAAAGCACTGCCAATTGTTTGCTAGAAAGAAAGAAAAAGGTGTTCACTATGTTTAACACAAATCTTTCCGTGATGTATGCGTATGTAATTTTCTACATATTCTAGAAGCTCACATGACAAAACCCCCCCAAATTTTGCTTTTTTGTCAGTTTGAATGTTGAATTTGTGGCTTGGGTTTTGTTCTATAATTTTCCCCAGTAAATTTTCTTCATGAAAAAACTTATAGGTACTTTTCTGTAATTTTCTCTGGCCCTTTCTATAATTTTCCTTGTCTTCAAAATATTAATTCAGACTCCAAAAATCACCAATTGCATCCCAAATCACTGTAATGCAAGATTAAGCACAAGGTAGTATTAAAAGTTTAAGAGATCATATATATAAATATTTAATAATTATGGCCATTTTACCCTTTAATTACAATTAATCCAATACAAATGTCTCTAATTAAAATGAGTGCTTAATCATGTGATAATACCCTAAAAAATACATTAAGAATCCCTATTTAATTAAGAGAAAATATATAAAATTATGGTTAAATCAAACATTGAATAAGAAAAAAACTTCTGAGGAAATATTGCTTTTAAGTAGAAACTTTTAGGACAAATTTGAATTTACTGTTCGGCAAATGGTGTGTCCACTTCCCTTCCCATTCACCTTCCCTCCACATTCAACCCTTTAAAATAGAGAAAATTACATTTGGGTCCCGGACAAGAGAAAATATGAAAAAAATGGTCCCTGAAATCTTAAAATTGCATTTAAATCCCGTGGGACTTTTTTACAATAAATTTCAATCTGTTGGTAAGTCCTTGGGCGCGTCATTGACAAGTCTAAGGGTATCCTTTGACAAGTTTAGGAGCATCCATTGACAAGTCCATAAGTGTCCATTGACAAGTTCATGATTGAAATTTATTGTAAAAATGTGCTACGGAATTTAAGTGCAACTTTGAGATTTCAAAGGGACCATTTGCTGTATTTTCTTTTGCCCGGAACCGAAATGCAATTTTCCCTTCTTCTTCTTTGTTTTTTTTTTTTTTCTGGTTTTGGCTGTACTTTGTATTCCCTAGCGTCATTGATAATCAACCTAAAGTAGAGAAAAAGTAATAACGAGAATAATATATAAGCACCATTATTGAGAAATAATACTTTTAAATTTGATTTGATGTTAATAAATCTAAGGGTTAATCCAAAACCAAACCAACTTTTAAAACCTGTTTTACTCTTAAAAACACGCTCGCGCCTGCACATATTCATATATAATATATAATGAGGGCTCGTTAAATGTCAATATCAATAATAAATATGGAATATAAAATCTATGAGCTCACAATTAATTTTTCTTACTCTTTTATCTTATATATATTCTCTTTATTAAAATATAATGACCCCACTTCTCTAATTTTTTTTTTTAAAATCCAACTCATAAAATTTTTTCCTTCTCTCTTCTCCCTTCCAAATCCCTCGTCCCAAACAAACCCTTTGCTTGGATAGGAAAAAAAAAGATAGATGTAAAGGATAAAAGTCATTTTCCATTTTTGCTCCCCTCTCTCAGAGTCGATCTTAGGAAAGAAAAAAAGGTAGAGGCATCTAAGGGCCTGTTTGATTTGGTGTTTAAAAAACACATTCATGCAAGTTGAGACAAAACTCCTCTCACATATTTATTTTGTATATCGTAAATCACGTTGGAAAAGTAGCTTCTACTGCTAATCCAAACATGCCCTAATTGTGTCCGTGTGGGTTTATTAATCCAATATCATCGATGCCGTCCTGCCATGTTTCTTCATTGCCCCTTTTTTTTATAAACATTAATTTAAGTTTTTGTCATAACACTTTTCCTCCTTTTTAACTTATTTTATTAAGTTCTCTCTTGCTCATAAATTCAGTCTAAGAAGTATTTAAGTCATCTCTTATAATATGTAAATAAATATTTTTGTGAGAAATTAATTTCGATATATTTATTTATTCTTACTTAACCACATTATTTTTTCCCTAAAATCATGGCTTGAGATTAAATTCTTAAAATTTAATCTCATTTTGAGTAAATTATCCTTACCAAATGATTTGATTTAAAATTATTTGCTTATTTTAATATTAATATGATGTTTCCATTGTGATGTTTAATTGGATTTTAAACATGATACATTTTGATATATAGATAAGGATATTTTGATCATTTTGATGTTTGCTCATTTTCTTTCCTCCCTATTTTCTCTCATCTATCCAAGTGGGAGAGTTGATGGCATTTTATCTCTAGTTTTCTCTTCTTTCCATGTTTTTTCTCCTTCCATTTTCTTTCTTCCAATCCAAGCATAGCCTTAGTCCTTTTCAAGTGGATGCTTTATCTTGGAGCCTCATGTTGTCAGGGGTCTATGAATCTCTGATAGAGAAGTTCATGAACTTGAGTCCCTTTTACTTGTTCATGAGCCAATTTGTCTTTCTGCTTTAGAAATGCAGTTTCAATCTTGATATACTTTTTAGGTGTTAAGTTTTGCTATTCCTATTCTTTCTTCTCTGGAAAAGTTGTTGTGTCTACTTGATAATTTTAGTTTGGTAATCTGAAAGCCCTTTTGACTGTAGAAATTGGTAGTGGTATTCTATGGGGGTGCTTAATATGAGGAATGAAATTCATTCTCTTTTTACATTGTTATCATTTGCCATGGATAATATAAACAACTATATTCCCTGTGCAGTTCATCATCTCATCATGACTGGATTTTCTTTTTAGTGTTATAAGATACTACCTACTGAATCACTTCTGAATTTCTTTTCTTTTTTGATTTTGTCATGCATATTTCCATAGTAGGTTTATTTATTTGTCATCAACCATAATAGGTAAATTGTTAGTCTTTTACAACAGATATTGCTGACACGAACAAATAGAATCTTACTGAGGACGTGTTTATGGAATTGCAATTGCTACAATTTTGTTGGGAGGGACAAAAATAAAGTCACCAGGACCTCCAAAGTAGCCTGTATATAATTGTCCAATATTTACAAAACTATTTGTGGAAGAAGTGTTGCCCTACATGTGGGAAAAAGATTACTGCAAGAGGGCTTAGAAGGGTGTTTCTACCTTCCACTAGTTCTCCTGAAAATTAAATTGAGTTAAAATCAAGGTAATTAAACCCGGACCGGCCACTGAACCAGCTGGGGTATTGAGTTAAGGGTCAGTGGGTCAGACCGGAGCTGATTGGGGACTAAATCGGTCAAAAATTGAAGATTTTAGGATTATTAATATAAAATTCTAAAGAAAAATTTAAAAAAAAAATTGATTTTTTTTAAAAAAATAAAATACTGGATTGGACCGGTTAATTAGCTAATTTTTGGTCAGGTCTAGGTCTGATTACCATGATTAAAATCATCAAAACTCAGTTTTGATATTGGATTATGAGCCCCATTTTGTGGGGAGCGGAAAATAATTAGTTTAACTTTTTTTGTTTCTAATTAGTTTTACCTTTTATGATACAAAACTACTCTCATTTATCTTTGAAAGTGCAAAACCAATTCTCACGTTTAATCTAAATGAGCACTTATTAGGACTTGGGTTAAGTCACAATGATTTACTTCATTGCATGTTTCTATAGGGTCAAACTTATGAAGTTTTATTATCCAGATAAAACACGCGGGCCTAATTTTAAATTTTGATTCTTTTAGAGATATTTATCCTTATATTTCAGCCCAAGGTAAAATATCATCAAATGGTCCAATTCTTATTTTCCACAATAATTATTTGAGCTTATAAAACCTTTTTCCAAACCTTTGTAAAATAACTAGACAAATTACCCGTGTGATGCACTGATCATTTCTTCTCATTAGAAATGGAGATGAAAATGATCTTTAAATTTATAAATTATTCTTAGTCAGTGATTACAAAAGGATGAATTAAGTATGACAATAAAGGATATATATGTGGCACAAGTTAATAAAATCCAAGTGCCTTATTTATGAGCACTTGTAATACATATTGAAAATGGAAATAAATGAGATTGTTAGCATTGTAAATGGATTGTACGTTGTTTTTGTTCTTAAAGTCGTGTAGCAATATAAGAAAGATGTCTGGAAAATTTTAAATATATATATATATATATATATATATATATATATATATATATATATATATATATATATATATATATATGCATAATTAGTATTTTGTTTCCTTTCCTTAACTTTTGTTTTATAATTAAGTGTTTGTTCTAGGAATTATTATAATCTAAGACTTGTGTAACTAAGATATATGTATTAAATTGAGCCAATCATAACCATGTTAATGAAGAATGAATTTAAGACATGAATGGATTATTACAAAAATAACCAGAGCAAGTTATTGGTTTTAAAAACCATGTTAAAAGATTTATTCCTGAATTTTACTTCAATATCTAAAAGAAAAAAGTTAAAAAAAATAAGTGAAATATGTGAAATGTGGAATGAATGGAAGCCATGTATGCTCCTAGACATGATATGAATAACTTAAATGAGATGTTATATATATTTTTTTAATCCATGGATAATTTATCTCACACATATTCACACACGAAGAAACAATTTTAAATGCCTCTAAAAATGTTTTGATATCATTTTCTCATCATGAAGAAACAATTTAACATTATCATGACGATTTATCAATATCTTGAAAGTCTAACATATAATTTGCAACTTCATCCATCAGAACAAATTTGACAGTTGCGCAAAAGGTAGAAAGAAATACATCATTTGTTTATAATAGTAATAGAAACAATCCTAAGAATTAATCAAGGTTGCAGCAGTACTCTAAAACTTCAGTGTAATGTCTTCTTCATGACTCCTACAAAATAAATCAATTGGATAAGGAACAACAACGTATATTAGCAAAAAGGCGTGCCAACAAAATTACCATGCCAACTGTTACACTTAAGATGTCAACTACAGAAGTATAACACTAAGCAAATTCCAACACGACAGCCCCAAAAGAAAAGGAAACAGTTTCATCATATAATTATATGTGGTCTAGCATAAGATCAATTAGTGATTAGAGGGGCAGTTTGTTCAATGGGTATAAGATTCAGAACGCAAAACAGAAGAAAACTGATAAATAAGAGGCAAATTACAGAATAGAAAATAATCAAATCACAGCATTAATCCTACACTAAGCCATAATTCCCATATCATTAATAAGGAGGAAGACACCGGTGAAAAAATATAGCACAACAATGAAATGCAAAATGGATTTGAAAAAGAGCAGAATCATTATAAAAAAAAAACTTCTGAAAAAGCGAAAAGAACAATAGAAGTAGATAAAAATTTGAGGCCGAAAAACCTTTAGGGGTAAAATTGTCCCTTAACCCTTTCTCAATTTTGACAATAATTTTTTTGGGATTTTCCCTTTTTCACCTGATGTTATAATTTAATTATGTCTTTATTAAATTGTAATTTTTTTATTTATTTAGAGCAGTATTGATTTAGTAAATAAAAATTAGTGAGACAATAACGAAATCAATATAATCAACATAAGTAAAAATATAAGTGAATATGTTTTAAGCTTTTAACCGTAAATAAAGGGGGAAAACCGTACTTATATTACTTATATTTTCACATAAGTAAGAAATCAAAATAACAAGCCTTTGTTATTGACCTATAATCCTATGCTCAAATCATTTATTATTGTGCATATTCCGACGATTGATGACATTGTAGGTACGCAAACAACTCTATATGCATGTTTGGATTAGCTTTTGGAGAATAATTTTACGATTTACAAGATAAATATGTGAAAGGAGTTTTGTTTTGGCTTACAAAAAAGGGCTTCTGACACCACGATTTCGTGGTTTCCCAAACACTCACTTAACAAGCCAATTAATTGACAAAAAAGAAAAAGAAAAGGAAGAGCTCAAATCTATGAATATTTATAAAAGTTCTCTCTCAACTTGGTGTGTTGTGCATGAACTATGATATTTAGCTCTTTTAATAGCTGCCTCTCCTCTTCCATGAGATCCCAAATTTTTGTCTTCAAACCAACAATTTGTTCCAGCCATCCCTCCATATACAGTGTACTCTCCATTCTCAAAGTGAGAGTCAACAAATTTTCCTGAACTTTCATTAAGTTTTTTATCACTTTTTTCTTATTCTGAAAAATTAAAAGATCATGATCAACATAATTCTTCAACTTCATATTTTCCTCTCCACTCTGGTATAGGCAGCAAATACTGCATCTCTGGCACCAGCGGCCAGAATAAGGGCGCATGTTACTGCATAGAGTTAATTAGAACCAAAAAAGCAACATATTATACAAAGGATATAGGCAAATATCATGGATTTTATCTATTAGCTAGTACATCTATGTTTTGCATTTTGGATTCTCTTAATTTTATATTTCCTACTATATGTTATTTAAAAGGATCCAAGTTGGTTTGTGCTTTCAATTAATGCACTACATATCTGCATAAGGTAAAAACTTAACTTTGCTTAGTTGGTATTTAGTATTTGGTATTAACCACAAGAAATGGATGGGAACGATTTATATGCATGACACAAGGTCATGCAAATGACACACATATGATGGGAAGGTAAATTCACACAGTTTCCATGTAATGCCCCTAAATGTACTCAAAAGGTTGGAACATTTGTAGTCAAGTAAATGAAGAGTTGAAAAGTCAAAGTATATGTGATAAATTGTAATTAATAATATATTATAAGAAGGTGAAAATGACTTAATCAAGAAGCCATTTAATTCATCCAAGATCTCTTATTAACGTCCAAACTCAAGAGAAGGAGATGACGTCTAGTCAACATGCCACACACACACATGCAAAAAGGCAAGACTTGGTCAAATTCATTCACTTCTCTTTATTTATGTTGGGACGTCCAAGTCACAAAAGAGAAAGGAAGAGCATTAATGCTTTTTTGGTAAGCAATAATGAATTTTGAAGGATTAAGTGAGTGTGCCTAGACACCAATGATTTTAGACGTCATTTTCTGTAAGTTTAGGTAAAAATTTCACACATATTTATTTCGTAAATCGTAAAAACTAATTTAAACATATTTTAAGGTTTGGAAGGAGAAATGAAGCATAAAAAGTACCATAAAATTTAGGTGATTAATTTAGAAAGATTAATGAAATTGAATAAATTATTTTTAAAGTATTTATTTTTATCATTCTTTTGAACTAATTTATTTGACTTATAAACTTATATATAATATAGGGTTAAGGAGTAAAAATGCCCATAAACTTTTACTAAAAGTGCATTCAGAACCATATACATTTTGGAGATGCAAAAATACCTATAAATATTCAAAATCAAAGCAAAAATGTCAGGATCGTTAAATTTGACCTAACATTGTTAATTTTTTTAGTGGGACCCACACTCTTTTGGAACACACACACATATAATGATGTTAAGTCAAATTTAACGTGCTGGCATTTTTGCTTCTATTTTGAATATTTATGAGTATTTTTGCACCTCCAAAACGCACTTTTAGTAAAAGTTAATAGATATTTTTGCTCATTAACCCTATAATATAATGACACAAAAGTATTTAAGAAAGATAATGTAACATATATTATAATTAAATAATTTTTTTAACTTCTTTAATCTCTCCAAATTAGTCAGTTGAATTTTATATTAAGATACTCCTCCGTCCTCCCATACCTAATAATAGTAGGACTTAGTTTGGGAGTAAATTTTGGTTATAAATATAATATTTTTTAATTGTATCTTTTATATTTAACATTTTTCAAACTATTAATAAATTAATAAATAATCTAATGTTACACATAAATGTTTTATAGAGATCATATATGTCATAATTAAGTACTCTCTCTGTCCCTTGTTATATGTTTCAAATATCTGATTTGCATTAATAAAAAAATAATTAAAATTAGTTAAAGGGAATAAATACATATTCTTTTTCAAACTATGCCTTTATGTATAATGAATATAGATGAGAGAAAATAAATGCAATAAACAGTCAACAAGAGGGTAAGGGTGAAAAAAACATAATAAATGTTAAGACAAATCTAAAATAAAGCTTATGTTTTATGACACATCCATGATCCATTTACAATTTTGAAGTTTATCATAATGGATAGAAGCAGTAATTTATTAGTTTCTTTAATCTTCTCAAAATAATTGGATTAATAATTTTTTTTTAATGTGAAGAATATGCTTCTCTCCTCCTAGATAAAACTTTAATGTAAATATGTCATTCAAATGACGGAGATAGGGGTACGATAATAGATAAGAAGTTCCGTGATGGAGAAGATATGGAGATGGTGTGGAGATCAGAGGTCGTGGTGGAAGAAGGCGAGGGCATTTTGGTTAGTGAATTTTTAATCCTAGGATTAAAATTGAAATACAACAGGAGAGTGGTATTGCTTAATGCTTAATCTCACGAATATGTTACTGCTTTCAATTCTAAATATAAGATATTAAAAAAATTAAATAAGTTATTTAATCATATCATATTTTTTATATCATTAGATTATATATTAGTTTATAAGTTAGACAAATCAGTTTTAAGAAAAATTCATATCTATAAATATTTTAAAATAATTTAATTAATTTCTTAAACATTTTTTTAAAAAGTCAACAGGATCAAGACCGAAGGTAGTCTTAAACAATTCCATGTGGAAACCACTACCTCATATCAAACACTAAATTGGGTGAGTCCCATCAATCATCATGATCTCAACGCCGCCCCAATCTCACATACCAAACAGCCCGTAATGGCTCATGGTTTTGAAAAAGAATTATTGTTTTCTTATATCACATAAACATAAGCAATGGGAGTTTGTTCACATAAACAATAAAGGAAATCAAAGAGGGATAACAAGGCAGAGAGAAAGAAAGAGTAATTGGCAGCTCACATTCACTCAAGTTTGTCAAATGTTGCTTACTCTCTCCTGTCTATTATATCTAACACTTTAACTAATTGGCGTAAATAAAAAAGTGACAATTAACTCTTTTAATACTCATGTCCTAAATTGAAATGTTTTTTCACTTTTATCCTGTCAAAGAATGTAGATATTAAGAGAGATAGAGAGAGATGATATAATGAGTGGACGAAATTGAAAATAAGTATTACTCACAACGATAAAATTAAAATGCTTTATGCATAACATTTATATGCAGACCACCAATCATTTAAGACTAATCTAAGGGCTGCAAAAAAATAAATAAGGATATTAATCCAAGTAATGGTGCAATTACGGGTGGAAGTAGGATATGGGCACATAGCTTGGCCTATTTTGAGCCAACATCATTTATCTAGTAAATAGGTTAAGTTTAAGCTTAAATTTATTCTCATAAGGCTTATGCTATAACTTATAGGACTGATCTACTTATCATTTTTTTTTTTTTGAAGTTTTTTACATTATTATAAATAATCATATATAACATAACCTAAATCAAACTTATAAATTATTTATGAAATTACTAATTTAATCTGAACCCTAAATTGCACATATCATCGTTAAACCAAAATCTCACGTTTATGTGTTTGTGATGTTAATTAATCAATAAATGACAACTGAAAGCGGATATCAAAATATATATGTTCTTGGATAGTATGTCACTGTACTTTCTAACTCCCAAGTCTGCTACAACGCAAAATTGACACTTTGCAAGGCCAATTACAAAAGAAACATATATAAGAAGTCATCCAAGACCTTATAGCTATAAATACAATCTTTGGATGGCCTGTAATTCACACTGAAAAGGAAGCAATAATAAAGGGTGCCTAACTACAACGTTGGCTGAATAGACCAACAACTTATTAAAACCTTTGATTTAATTTATCTCCCAAGCTTACCTACCCATTTCTTCACTACTAACAGACATCTCATTCACTGACATTGGTGTTGAATCAGTTCTACTATTGTCTGTGAAACGTCTCGGCTGCAAAGGGGTTGGCAGAGTCATAGGGTAATTTTCAAGCATCAGGAGTATGGATGACATTGAAGGTCTATCTGCTGGATTTTCTTGAACACATAGAAGGCCAACGTGGATGCATCTAATAACTTCATTTGGAGCATAAGATTCTCTTATTGTGGGGTCTAACAATTCCAAGGGCTTTCCATCATTCCAAAGTTTCCAGGCCTGTATCCAAATATCAGGGCCACAAATATTTATCCTTTTGATAGAAGGCAAAATGATTCATTTGAATCAAACCAGATTGTAGTGTTTGATATACTCACATAGCTCAGCAGTTCCTCGTTAGCGCCCTCTATGTGCTGGGAAAATGGCATATTCATCCTTCCACTTATAGACTCCATTAGAAGGACACCAAAGCTGTACACATCAGACTTAATGGAACACACTCCATGCATGATATATTCTGGAGCCATATAACTACTAAACCATTGAATCATCAAAAGAGAATTGTTAGTGTAGAAAAAAATATATACAAATTTGGGTGGCGGTGGTTCTTTCTTCGTTTTAAGAGAAGATGCAAGATATTTGAATAATATTGTGAGGATATATAAATTTGTTCTTACTAAGTTCCAACAATGCGACTGGTATTTCCTTCAGTTTGGTCGATCAGAAGAATTTTTGCTTTATCAAGATCTGAGATTTTGGGGTTCATATCACTATCTAATAATACATTAGCAGCTTTAAGATCACGATGTATAATTTTAAGTCTTGAATCTTCATGAAAATATTGAATGCCTTGTGCAATTCCTTTGACAATCTTGTAACGCTTTGTCCAATCTAAATGTTTCCGCTTTTCAGGGTCTTGCACATTCAAAAAGAAGAAATGTCAAATAAAAGAGGAGTAAATTCTTTCAACATTAAAAAGTCAAGCAACGTTTTTTTCTCAAAAAACTAAAATGATCATATTAAGAATGAAGATGCCAAATTGACATAGATGGACTTACGAAAAAGAATGTCATCAAGACTTTCATTGACCATGTATTCATAAACAAGTATCCTCTCTTGTTTTTGCACACAGAAACCTAGAAGTCTCACTAAATTTTTATGTTGTAGATTGGCAAGCATCTCTAGTTCTTTCTTAAATTCTTTAACACATTCTTGAGAGCCTCTATAGAATCTCTTCACAGCAATTTCTTGTCCATTTGGAAGCATGCCCTGAATTTCAAAACATAATGTCACATATATGTATGGAGTAAGGGCCTAACCTAGTTTCCTTCATGTTAAAATCCAAGAAAAGAAAGCACACGAACTTGATACCTTGTAAACCTCTCCATATCCACCTAAGCCAATAATGTTATCTGCAGAAAACATGTTGGTGGCTGCTTCAATTGTATCGAGTTCATACTGCAGTGAATCCAAATTGCTAAAGTCACTTGCAGCTACACAACCAAATGGTGCATGTGCATGATGAGAAGAAGTGAAAACAGAAGAGCGAGCAAATGCAAAGAGGTCTTGGTATATTATGGGGATCCTTACATTTTCCTTCTAGAACAGAGTCATTCTTGTTCCTTATTCTTTTAATGAAGAAACATATGCCGACTATAAATATTAGGACAGCCACAGAAATTGGAACCACAATTGCAACAATCGTCTTAGATGATATTCCTGCTTTTCCTGCATCTGCCCAAAAAGAGGGAAAGAAGAGTAACCAACGTGGCTTCATTAATATTCCACAGTCAAGTTTGTTTTCGTTCCAAGTATATTTAATATGGTGTTTGGATTGAGTGGAATGGAGTGTGTTATTTTGTTTGGTTTGGTTGGAAAAGAACTAAGTGAGGGATTTTTATCATCCTTGTTTGGTTCAAGAGTGAAGGGGATGGTTTTTTTAATACTTCCTCTGATCCTTAATATAAAACATATTTATCTAATTTGATTATATTAAGAGAGTTAGTCAATATGATATATATTTTCTAAAACACCTTAACCATATTTGTTAATTCCCTCATTCCCCTCCTCATTGATTATGTTGATTGGGTATTAATAAGGGTAAATTAGGAAAAGATTAATAAATACAAAAACTATATTTTATATTTAGGACAAAGATCAACTCCACAAATATATCTATATTTAGGACAAAAAGGAGTAATTAATTTACCTTTTGTACGTTTGATGGGTGAGGGTGTATTAATAGAATATTACGAAAATTATGAGTATAAATTAAAATTAGTAAAAACATTAATTACTCATTTGAAATAGCTTGTTTTTGGGTAATAAGTGTTTATAAATCGTGATTTACGGTATACGAGATAAGTATGTGAAAGAAATTTTATCTCAATTTACATAATAAATGCTTATTCTTAAAAAATAAGCTAATCCAAACATGTTATTAGCTTTCATCCCAACTTGGGGAGTTGGAGTGGAGCCAAAACGACAGAACCACTACTTTTACTTCACTCTGTTCCCTTCATTCTACAACAGGGTCTTCCCCCCACAGTTTAATCCAAAATTTCTAATCCCCCGATCACCCAAAATTTTCAAAATTAACCATCTTTCTCTACTCTCACAGCCTATTTCCCCGTACACTATTCATTTTAATATTTAGATTGATATTTGAGTGGTTGAGCACTTGAGCTTTGATGTTTCATAAAGTTATTAATAAAATATCAAATTATTATAAAATAAATAAATAAATTAAAAAACTATTAAATTTATTTATGATAATTTAAAAATATAATAAAAAAATAATTTTTAAAAATATTTTTAATTTTTTTTCTGTCAATTTTAAAATATTAAATCAGAAACATTTTAATTTCAATCCAAATATTGAGATAAATAGTAAAGGAGAAGGGGTTAGAAAGAGAATCATAATAATAGTAGAGGTGAATAACCTCGTCCAAAATTTTCCCATACTAATCCCCAAATCATCAAACCGATTGTTGACCAAAAAAAAAAAATCATCAACCAGATGAGAGACATAAATATTCTTTCAATACATTAGGGCGACTTGGGCATGTAGTTCAGATCTTTTACCTTGGGAAGCAGTAGCATTGGTAGGAGAAACAATTGCAGCTTCCGATTGGTAGAAAGGGTACAGTTCATAACGAACATTACAGCTAGGGTACAGAACTCTTCCTCCTTGCTTCCCATTGCAACACCGTTCAAGATCCCCAATCACACCACTCAGGCAAGTTCTACAATCTGACGGCGTAAGGTCTGGGGTGCACTGAGCTAGACAATACACAGTTTGAAACCCTGAAAAATTCGCTGTTCCGGTCGCATACTTCTTTTTCCCCGTTGCCGGCTTAGCCGCCTCATCGGCCGTCTTGTTCATTGCATCGAACAATGTTCTCATGAAGCTTGCCTGGTTTGAGACATTTCCGGTGACCCAGGGACCGAGTCTAGGTCTTGTGTTGATGGTGGAGAAGAAGGAGCTGTTGGAATAGCGAATCATGCACTCGTCGTACCAGATTATTGCCTCCTTCGAAACTGTGCACTCGGAAGATAATCGTTGGGTTGCTTTAACGACGCATTGGTGGCACATAGTGGGGTTGTTGACAATGTCGCCCCGGCACATGAAGAGGCCATAGACGGTGTTGCCGCCGCCGCCGACAACGGTGGTGTTGTAGAACTCTGTGTTGGCGGAAACTAAGGAAGAGAGGAGGGTTTTACGGTCCGATTGAAAAGCACTATCGACAGAGAAGGTTTTGCTGGAAGAGCAATTGTGGTGAAGATAAGTAACCAGTGCTTCAGTTGTTGGAGAAAAGAGGAAGGGAATAAACGAGAGCAAGAAAATTTTGTTGGAATCCATTATTATGACCATGGACGTTTCATGGTGTGGGAGAATCTTTCGTTAGGAATAAGAAGATATTACAGTGGCAGAAGCGAAAGAGACGATTGATGATGAAGACGGTGGCCGCAACTCAATGACATTTCACATTTGTTTGCGGACGACTTTCCAATAGGAAATGACCGTGAAGTTTCGGCCAAAACGTCCAGCAACTTCATCCAAAATTTCAAATTTAATATAATTATGTGAACATTAAACGAAATATTACTCTTGTTTTTCAACATTTAAAACAAAGTAAAATTTAATGTCAAAAGTATTGCCATCAATGCAAGTAGTCGGTACATTCTTTTTTTTTTTTTTTTTCAACTCCCATACAAGTACATCCGATCTCTAGAAATATCAAATGTATAAACACCTATTTAAATTTCAATTAGACAATACTCCCTCCCGTCCTAATTATAAGATAAAATTGATTTTTTTGGAAAAATTAAGAAAGCTGATTAAATTACTTTAGAGTATTTATATTTATATTTTTTCTTCAAACTAATTAATTTGACTAATAAATTAATATATAATCTAATGATACATAATATATGATATGATTAAGTAACTTTTTTAACTTCCTTAATTTCTCTAAAAAAATTCAATTTTATCTTATATTAGGACCGGAGGTAGTAATATCTTTCTCTGCTAATATAAGATTCAGTTGATTATTTTAGAGAAATTAAAAAAACTAAATAAAATATTTTAAACCAATTACATTTATTGTTTTTCTCCAAGCTAATTTACTTGACTTATAAACTCATATAACTTAATCATACATAATATTACTACAATTAAGTAATTTATTTAACTTTTTTTAATCTTACTAAATCATTCAACTGACTATAATATTTAGAACCAAAGGGAGTACATACATATAATTAATGATTAATAATTAATAAGTTTATAGATTTTATTAAAATATTACTGTGCATCTAAACTCAATTAATTATAAAGTAATCCCAACATACTCATATTTACAAGGTGTTTTCTTTGACCCAAAAAAAAAAACTATATCCTTGGAACCAACTTTTTTTGCCAATATCATGGAACCAATTAAAACTTTAAATCAAATTAAATTTATATTAAATTTATTATCGTTTAAGAAATTTTTAATATTACCTTCATTTAATATATGGAGAAATAAGTGAGAATCTAGAAGCACAAAAACAATAAATTAATAATAAAATTATACATTCATGGAGCAAAGTTAGTAAGATAACTTATATATTAAGGTTAAAAAAAACACGGATTAATCCGATTCGGTTGTCCCGGCAACTGCAAGGGTGTTAGGATGTGATCCGCCTGCAAGATCAATGGGATTAAAACCTTTTGGTTTTCTCTGTTGTTTTTGGCTCAAACGTAAGTCTATTTGCCGCACCCTTGTCTGCTTTGAACGTCTTGATCAAATCCATTCACTTTGTTTACTCTAAAGGTTCAGCAACAAGATTCAGACTTTCATTGAAACGCGTGACAAATTCCTTTCGCAATTCCTAAATTGAGGATCCTCGGAGGAGCAGCGTGTTATCTTCAAAAATGGGTTTACCAGAAGCTGTTGCTTTTGCTCGAAATTTTGCAGTTATGGTTAGAGTTCGAGGCCCAGTAAGTCTCCTTCACCTCACCTATGTCAACAAATTCAGTTCTTCATACCACACGCGCATATATGGGTCACTAAGCTCGCAATTTCTCCCTTCTACTGAGTTTTAGGATCCAAAAGGGTTGAAGATGAGAAGACACGCTTTTCATCAATATCGGTTATCTCCAAGAGGCACTCCTAACTTAATTTTATCCGTTTCCTTTTTTGCTACATTCGTTTATTAATTTTTTTTACCTTTTGGATATTTATAGCTCTGGAGAAACAACGCTTTCAGCTTCTGGAATGCTTATACCTGCTAACCTTTATGACACTGAAATAGCCAAGCATCTTTATGGCGACCTTTGTGAGGGTATGTGTTTGGTTGTGACAGTGGCTTCAGTTGTTGAGCCTTTTCTATCACCACAGCAGAGAGAAAATGTTTCTCAGGTTGGTGCTAATGTGATTTGCATTATAACTGACTGGCCTTTTCTTATTTTTTATATTTATTGAATTTTTATTTTTTTTGTTATATTTAGTTTCAGGGTCGGCCTGAGTTAATTTCTGGTGTTCGGATTGATGTTATGACGGAGAAAATCAGTGAGAAAACAGATAAAGGAATACCTTGGCCTGAGGCGCAGCTTTTGTCGTTGGTATACATTTTGCCTTCTCATCTCTTGTTTGATTTTGTATTTTGAACTTCCTTTCTTCTTTAAATGCAGGCTTCTTGAGATTAATAATATGAGACGCATTCTACTATGTAAATCTGACTGACTAGTCCGGCTTTTAAACTTTCATCTGTCATCATTTTGAATGTGGCTGTTTTGTTAAGGCGACTTATAGATATCATCGGAGTACAATGTTTTGGCTATTGGTCTAATGTCGCTAATTTCTTGGTCACTTTCTGGTGTTTTACATGGTTATTCCTTTCTACAGTCTATGTACAATGTTATCAGAGTACATTGTTTTGACATGACTTCAATATGAGTACTCATGTTATGATCAAAATATGTTAGCTAAATGTTATGACCATTATACAGTCTGACATTATTTTATCCATATTGCTTGAGTTTTTTCTTTCATGTTTTTCTTTTCGGAACCTGTTACTTTCAATTTCAATGAGATCTATGCCATATGCAGGTGGATATCCCTGCATCAGCTCATTGTCTCCAGTCACTTGTTGAATCATCTTTCAGCTCACCAGAGCTTGGGTGGGAAGTTGGCTGGTCTTTGGCATCTTACACTAATGATTATCAGCATTCTAAAGATATTTTACAAACTCAGGTTAGCCATGTTGTTTTGTTTTTCCCGTCTTTTGTTTTCTGCAAGTTTAACTTTTCCTAATGTTATTGAAATGATGTTGGTATTCTTTTTTATCCTTTTTCTGTCATAAATTAGCTTTTATACAAATTCGCTTAAACGCGTGTTTCTATTTAGCGATGATAACTATTATGATTTTCACATCTAAAAGAAATACACTCAGCTACATTTTGTAAATTTGATTCCCTGTGAACTGCCTCTATAGAATTATTTTTTTTCTGAAACATGATGATATTAATTGTAGTTGCCAGTTGCAGGCACAATGTTGGTCTGGATAAAATAGGAGATCTCTTATATTCAATTGTAGCACGTTTATATTGGCTGATTAAAGGACTAAACAGGTCAATCGAAGCACCTGCAAGATTGACTCTTTGGTTTGCAAGCCTGAGAGCACCATAATCTGAATCATTATTCTATGGCCTGAGATCAAAGAATGATAATCCTTTTAAGACTTTGGGTATGACTTTGCTGAAATTCATTGGAGCATTTCTGTTTAGTGAACTACAACAGGGACCGCTTAATTAGCATGTGAAAGATTTTGAAAGAGTTGCAAAAATCTGTTGAGGTGAATGGTGAAAGCTATTTTTCTTATTGTTTTAGCATACTCAACTTTTTAGCTTGTAGCCTTGTAGAATATCTCTGCGCGGTTATAGTATTGGCGTGAGAAGATGTTTAGAGTCAATGTTATACACACATTCATCGAATCTTTAAGTCAAATGTGTTTTGTTGCGGTATAAAAAGAAAGGGAAAAAAGTAAGATGTCTTTTGATTTGTCTAAGATCCAGTTGTCTGTAACACTATGTGGTGGGTATAACATTGACATCTAATCTAATAAAAAATGATAATTTCTCCATTCCTAATTATTAGACAATTTTGAAGGGCTAGTTGTTCCTATTTATAAGACAGATTATAAAATTTGAGGTTGACAAAATACTGATTATTAAACAAGGGCATAACTGAAAAAATAGAAACAAGTTTAAGGCATAAATTAGTTGAAGACATAATTTTGTCCTATAATTAGGAATGGGAGTAATGCCTTTTATTTCTATTGCTTTATAGAAAGGATAAATATATCCTTAATTTATAAAACTGCTCTTAATTGTAGTACCTGTTAATTGGGTAACTATTTTAAATATACAAAGCGTGAAACCACATGGTGCAAGATAAGAAACTAGAACTATTGTTTATTTTATGGCTACTTTGGTCCATCATGTCATTCCCCTTTGTTGACTCGAAGTGACCTTTGGGCCTTGGATTAGGTCCAGCCGATGCTACTTGTAACTGAAAATTTTGGTTTAATTGTTCAACAATATGTCGATAAGTAGTTGTTTCTAGGAAAGACTTAGGTTGAGTGCGTGTTGTAACAAAAATTCTTGCCTTTTTTTTTGTTGTTGCTTGAATCAAGGTAAGTTACAAGTTTCTGTAAAGAGCTTTGATAACTGTATGTGCTGCAGTCTAAGGGAGGATGTGATTTTGGATGTGATTATAATTGTATTCTGACAGAAAATTTTGTCTGTTATATCACTAACTTTTTGTATGTATTACTGGAGTGCTCAATAGAAACAAAACCCGCTAGAACCTCATACCTTTCTCTTACTCTCTGGGGTTTTCACTTGAAATGTGGGATCATTAGGATGCTTAAAACGTTTGCATGATAGTATAAATTTTCTTTGGTAAGAACTCTTCCTTGTCCTGTAAAAGCAAATGCAATCTCATGGGATTGAGATGATGTTTTTCTGTAAAATGTCAGGGAAGTTTGGCATTGGGAGGATCTGGCAGGTTAAATCTAATGTGCAGATCCTTGACTAGAATGGTCATTCTTGGTGTCTCTTTAACTTTAAAGGTGACCCTTTTTCATGTGTGCCTTTTTCTTTTGATAGAATATCTTATGCTAATACGGTATATATAATACCCATATTTACTAGTGATATGAAATATGAATTGTTATGCTTTTAGTACATTTATCTGTCGAGATTCAGGAGAATAACTGGTTAGTGGTTGTGACATAGGACACGCTGGATAGTACAGTATCTTCGATGAATAGAAGGGGTGACTATCTTCTGGCAGTTGGGTCTCCTTTTGGTGTGCTGTCACCTACTCACTTCTTTAACAGGTATTATCTTTTTTCTGTTTTGGGCAAATTTAACAGTTATTATTATCAGTTCTTTACTTCTTTTGTTTTTTTTTTAAATTAACTATATTTAGTGAGGTTGATAGGAATCTACTCTTCAAATACACACTAATGCAACTATTGATTTAACATCAAAATAAGGAAAAGGACATATCTCATTCAACAAACGGAAGAGGAATTGATTACACAGAATATAAAACGTCAAGTAAATGAAGCTACAAGGCAAATGAAATTCTCTGAAATTCATAAATTTAGTGTTGATTGTGGAAAGTTTAGTCCTTTATTTGGCTGTTTGTTAATTTGAGATGTATTACTTGGTCCCATATTTCCTCTTGTTACGTTTTTTGCTTCATTAAATTATTGAGTTGTAGGCTAATATTGTTGTCACACCATACTTTTGGTATCCTCATTCTAAACTCATTGTTTGATTAACTGTTTGGTCCTTTGTAGTTTTGTCATTGATTTAATTTCTTGCTTGAATTAGCATATCAGTGGGATGCATTGCAAACAGCTATCCTCCTAATAATTCATCTGATGGATCATTGTTGATGGCTGACATACGAAGTCTTCCTGGTTTGAGACATTTCCATGTTTTATAATCCATCAATCTTTCAATTCAATTGACCAGTGTTTCTAATTTGGTGCTGCATCTTTCAGGAATGGAAGGCAGCCCAATCTTTAGTGAATGTGCATCTCTCACTGGTATCCTGATTAGACCATTGAGGCAGAAGACTAGTTCTGTGGAAATCCAGGTAGCCTAAATAAATTTATATCTTGGCCTACATGGTTTAAATGTGTCAAATTTCTGTCATCATGAAAATCTTATCTTTGTTAATAGCTGGTCATTCCATGGGAAGTCATCGTGACTGCTTCTAGTGGTTTGCTGCGGAATTCGCCTCAAAATACAGTGAAAGAGTTATATCATGAGGGAAAGTCACAGGATGGAGGAAAGGGGCCTTTTGCCAAAACTGACAACTTAGGATCCTGGGGTTCTAATCATGAACAATCTAAGTTTGGTAGCTCCTCATCATTACCAATTGTGAAAGCAATGGCTTCTATCTGTCTTGTTACTATAGATGATGGAGTCTGGGCATCTGGTGTTCTACTGAACAGTCAAGGTCTGATACTTACAAATGCTCACTTGTTGGAACCATGGAGATTTGGGAAAACACAGATTAGTGGATATGGAGACGACCAAAAAATATTTCCCTTAGTAGCAGAGGGGGCTGCATCTGTTGGGAAAGGAGTTGAAGATAAGCAGCAGAGTCAAACCAGAAGGTCTAAGATGACAATTCTTGATCTTTTTTCGGCTCATGAGCAGGAGGGATATATATTGAATCCAAATTACAGTAGACATCAAATTATACGTGTACGCCTTGACCATGTAAAACCTTGTGTTTGGTGCAACGCTAAAGTTGTGTATGTCTGCAAAGGACCATGGGATGTTGCTCTCTTGCAGCTTGAATCCAAACCAGATCAGCTTGCACCTATTGTGATGCATTTTTCATGGCCATCCATGGGATCAAAGGCATATGTCATTGGCCATGGACTATTTGGCCCAAGATGTGGTATGCTCTGTCATCTTATTTATTTTGTTTCCTTTTTGGTTATATGATCTGTTGTAGAATTAATTTTGAAGTTACTACTGATTACTTGTAAAGAGAATTGTATGTAGCATAATAAGATTTTACAAAATGCTTTTAGAAACAGTTAATAATTTGTTGGAATCTCATGATTATGGGCTAATTCATTCTCTGATTAGCTTGGTTTATCACATGATACATTGGTATTGTAAGTCAACTTTCTTGATTTATATTCATGCCTTATGCTATCTTTATGATGTCTTTAATTCCCTGTTTTCTGCCTTAATTTCTAAGACTAGTTGGGTGTTTGCCGCATGAGGCATTATCTAATGCAGTTATGCCTCGTTTGTAATGCAGGAGATCAAATTTTAAACCGAAGATAGTATAGATATTAGTCTTATAACATTTAGCAACTTTATGGAGTTATATTGAAAAAGAAACCATAAGAACTACATTAAAAAATAAGGTAAATTATAGGAAGCAAATGATTAATTTCTCCTCTATCCTATAGCATTGGATTGCCTAGAAAGTTAAAATTGGGATAAGGCTCAGCGGCTCTTTAATCACCATTTATACCTTTCTTGAAGTAAAGTCTTTTTCTTGGGGATTCTTCAAGCATAAGTAAACCTGCAGAAGCTTCCTCTCAAGCTGCTTGTAGAATCCTAAGATACTCAGGAAGCTTATGTTGGGTTGTCAGTGGGCTGGATAAATGAGTTATGTTTCTTCCATTACAAGCTCCAATAGGAGTATCTGTTGCTGTACTCCTTAGCATTCTAGTCTCACTAAGGAGGTCAAGAGTGTATTTCCATTGAAAGATCCTTTTAGATTCATGATCACTTATTCATGGTTCCTAGCGATGATATTGTCATCAACATACTCACAGACACAAGAGCTATCTCTCCATCAGTTACTCTGGTGGAGATGGTATGATCTGCTTGCCCAATGGTGTATCTAAGATTGATTGCAATATGCTATAAGTTTGCTCTTATCCTACATGGAATGAGAATAAATTGACTCCTCATGTGTTGTGATTTTCTGTTTTCATTAAACCCATTTGTAGGATTGAACATAAAGCTTGAGTTTGACAACAGCCCACCTAGGATTGCATAGTGTGATAAAATCTGGTATGGCCCTCTATGTCCTTTATTAACCAGGGAAGTCATTTCTGTTTTCATTAGGGTTCTTCCCATCTGTTTGTTCTGGTGTCGTGGCAAAAGTGGTTGAAGCAAAGACTCCTCAGTCCTATCTCTTCGTCCAGCAAGAGCACACAGATGGGCAACTCCCTGCGATGCTGGAAACAACGGCTGCTGTTCATCCTGGCGCTAGTGGGGGTGCTGTCATCAATTCAGATGGTCACATGATTGGTCTGGTTACAAGGTATTGCTCTGCTTTCTGTATAATTTATAATTCATTCTATCATTGTTCAGAACCAAATGGTTTTCAACATGTACCAAACTGCAAGAAGATATTAGTTTGGGACTTTGGGCATCAGGTGCCAATTTCAGATTTTAACGGCACCCTTAGCTTGGGATCAAGGTTCGAAATCAGACTGTTAGTACGTTATATAGATTTTGATGGGTTTAGATTAAATTGCCCTGCTTTCAAGCACTAGTAACGCTTTGAAGACAACAAAGATCTTTTTGGATGAATTTCTTTAGCTTTAATACTCACTGTCTCTTTGAATTGAGTGCTTTTTCATTTAGCACAGAATGTGCTTTTTTATTACTTCAAAGAAGATTATCCTGCTCTGGTTTACCCTTTTGATGTGGCTAACCACCCTATTGGTTTTCTGCATTCTATATGAGCTTTTTTATGATTTCCATTATTTTTATAGCAGTTGCTGCTGAATGTTTGAAGATTTAACTTTCATGCTAATTACAAGATTTTCTTGAATCTTGACTCAGCAATGCAAGGCATAGTGGAGGAACAGTGATACCTCATCTTAATTTTAGCATTCCATGTGCAGCCTTAGCACCCATCTATGCTTTCTCAAAAGGTAAGCTGTCAAAGCAATTACTCCTTCTAGTCCCTAATATAGAAACTAGATATCTAATTTGCAGAAATTAATGAAATTAGTTAAGTTGATTATTTATTGAAAATATGTGTTGGTTTCCTTAAAATACCCTTTTGCATTTTTGTTGGGACTACGGTAGAAACCTCATGAGCATGGGCCGTCGTTTACTTATTATAGGAGAAGGCCCTACAATTAAGTAGTTAGTGCAGAGCTTGTGAGTAGCGATAATTGTGAGTGACAGTTGGAGGCATGAGAATTACATATGTGATGTAGTCCGTTGGGAGAGGGCATGGAAAATATTGAGTGATTGTGAGGAGAGTGGAGTGCCTCTCGAATGCACCAGTTGTGTTTCATTCCTTTTGCTTTCATCTCTATATTCCTCCATTATAATCATACTCTGTGGAGCTGTTTTACCTTTGAATATAACTATATCAGAGGTGCTTTCCATGAAAAACCTTTTAAGGCATACAATCAGTATGGATAATTTGGCGAAAAAAGTTATATTTAAGATCAATGTAAACTTTAAAACTAGTTCTTATATTTAGAATTGAAAGGAGTATTTAGTTTAATGATGAATGATAGAGCCGTGGAATACCCAAAAAGAGCAGAAAACTAAGAGAAAAGAAAAGAATGATGGGGCCTTAGACACATGATTTACATACATGTCTCTTAGCTTTTCCATAGTAGCTGAGGACAAAAGGTAGTGGAACATCTGACAACACTGCTTTCCACTGCAGACATGAAGGATCTTTCACTCTTGCAAGTTCTCGATGAACAGAACGAATACATTTCATCGGTGTGGGCTTTGATGCGGCCGTTGTCTCCTAAGCTCCCTCCTATGTCCGAGCTGCCTCAGTCCCTCCTAGACGATAACAGCAAAGAAAATAAGGGTTTTCGGTTTGCAAAGTTTATTGCTGAAAGAAAGGGAATCTTTGATCAGCCTTCTCAACAAATAAAGCGTGGAGTTAATCAAATAAGACCTAGTAAACTCTGACCTCTGCAAGTCTTTTGTGCTAAATGAGAGATTGCCAGAAATAATGAGCATGAACTTGCCCTACATTTTGGCTTATCTTTGTGCTGCCACATGCCTGGATAGAGTAAAAATGAATAGTCACTCATAGGATACTAGGTTCCCATTAAGTTAAAGGTGTAGTTAATTATTGATGACATGATCATAGGATGAGTTGTATCACAGAGAAAATGAAGTTGATTCTTCAAAACCTATTAACAGTCAATAATTACATGGAATTGTATGATGTGGATTTTGTTATTAGCAATGTTTTGTTTTTTCAATTTATATTTTTATCTGTAATCTGTTTTATTTGGGCATGGATACTGGGCACAAGTTCAGGTCAAACAAATATATGATGTGGATTTTGTTATTAGCAATGTTGTGTTTTTTCAATTTATATTTTTATCTGTAATCTGTTTTATTTGGGCATGGATACTGGGCACAAGTTCAGGTCAAACAAATATAGGCAATCCTTTTTATGGAGTCCGGAAGTTTTCACTTATAAGTAATGTTACTCAAATTTTTCTTTTTTTTAAGTTTAAGGTCCGGAAGTGTTAAAATAGAGAAATGTTTTCCCTTATCATAAAAAATGTTGATAATCAATTTCAATTTTTCAACGATCAATGTTGGTTTTTTAATTGGATAAAATAATATTATTATGTTTTGAAACTTTTGGTGCAATATTGAATCCAAAAAATTTTTTGAAGAAAAATTGCTTTTAAATGAAAACTTTTAAAATAAATTTGAATTTCTTGTTGGGCAAATGGTGTGTCCACTCCCTTTCCTATCCACTTCCCCTGCACATTCAACCCTTTAATTTAAAAAATGAGCGGTGTAAATTATTCCTGCCCTAAAAATCTTAATCATTCAAAGTTTAATCTTGAGAGAAGAGGTGGATAGGAAGTGAGGAAAGGAAGCAGAGATAACTTTTGCCCTAAAATGTTCTATGGGGGTGTATGCATCTTTTGTTTTGTTTTGTTTTCTCTTGTTATACTATCAATTTAGTAAAAGTGTGTCCACTAGAATTTAAACTTGAAACTCAGAGAAATATAATAAGACCTTTTACTGTTAAACTAATATCAATGTATGTTGGTTGTACGCATTTTTTTAGGGGAAAATGTATTTAGGTATCAGACAAGAGAAAATACGATAAAATGGTCCCTTGAAATCTCAAAATTATATTTAAGTCTCACGGGATTTTTTTGCAATAAATTCAAATTCTATTGATAAGTTTATGGGTGTTTACACTAACAAGTCCATGGGCGTCCATTGATAAGTCCATAGACAAATAGTCTCACCGGACTTAAATGCAACTTTGAGACTCTAATGGACTATTTTGTCATATTTTCTCTTACTGGGATCTAAATGCAATATTCCCTATTTTTAATTTCTGGGTTTGGCTATACTTTGTATTCCACAGTCATTGATAATCAACCTAAAGTAGAGAAAAAGTAATAACGAGAATTATTGAGAAATAATACTTTTAAATTTGATTTGCTGTTAATAAATCCAAGGTTAATCCAAAACTAAACCAACTTTTAAAACTTGTTTTACTCTTAGGCTTTGTTTGGTTGGAGGTTTTATTAAGTTAGGTTAGGTTGAGGTGAGGTTGGAGATTAAAAATAGGTGTTTGGTTGAAAGGAGGATATGTTAGATGTGAGAAATTTTTTTGTCCTGCAGTGGTAGTCTCCCCACCTTACAAAACTTTTAAATTTGGGGTTTTTTCTATGTGAGAGAATTTGTGTCCAATTATGACTAAATTGCCCATAGCACTTTTTTTAAAATTCCAACACTACCCTTCCTATAATGGCACTTTTTTAAAATTCCAATACTACCGTCCCTGTAAAAGTCGTCTCCCGCTCGATATCCTTTTTTCCCTGCCAGTGAGGACTGTGCTTGTCGCATATGGGAAATGGATGGTGAACAGCTTCAGATCATTTTAGGGAGCACGTGTAAGTCGTTGGCATGCAATATTGGTTTCTGAGATGGGTTTCTATATCTTGAATTAATTAATCATAAATGGTCATTGATGGTCCAGATTCTGTATTTTTTTAAGAATTGAATTTCTAAATGGGATGATCATTGGTAGTATGTTGTTATGGAATTCCTGGAGCTCCAGCCTTAATTTTCGCAAAGAGTGAATTCCAAGATAGAGAAAGATTCATGGTAAGCTTTTTTTCTATGGGCACCCTTTCTTTGATAAAATAAAGTCTTTCTTCTAAATTTTTAAATATCGAAAGAAGAGGGAAAAAATTAAATATGAAAAGTATTTAGTGATTAGAAAAAATGTTTTTTCATTTTCTTTAATCTTTTTTATTGTCTTAAGTCTTAAAATGACAAATGTGTGAAAGAAGTGTGTATAATTGTTAGAATAATTATTTTATAAATAATTATTATTAATAAATACATTATAAAAAAAAGAAAGAAAATATGTAGAAGGGTATTTTTATCCACTTATAATTATCTCCTCTAACCTAACCTCCTGAACCAAACAAGATGCCAAACCTTACCTACCATCATCTTGAACCAAACAACAATTTAACCTAACCTCCGTTGAACCAAACACACCCTTAAAAACACGTTGCGCGTGCACACATATCTGTATAATGAGGGCACGTTAAATATCAATATCAATCATAAATATGGAATATAAAATCTATGAGCTCACAGTTAATTTTTCTTACTCTTTTATCTTATATATTCTCTACATTAAAATTTAATAACCCCACTTCTCCAATTTTTTTAACATCCAACTTATAAAAATTTTTCCTTCTCTCCACTTCCCTCCAAATCCCTCATACCAAACAAACCCTTACCCCTTGCTTGAATTGGATGGGGTAAAAATGAGAGATTTGAAGGAGAAAACTCATTTTCCATTTCTGCTCCCCTCTCTCAGCGTTAATATTTAAAAAAAAACACACACAGAAGGCAGAGACGTCTTAAGGCCTGTTTGGTTGGAGGGGAAGGGATGGGGGGATGAAAAATGAGCCCCTCCCCTTGTTTGGTATGCAAAATTGGAGGGGAGGGGCCCCAAAAAAGGGGATCAAATTCCCTCCCATCCCCTCAAATTGGTCCCCTCCAAAATGGGGGGTTTTGGAGGGAGCAAAAAATTTGGGACTAATTTACCCCCATGATCTTTTCATATTCCCAATTATACCGTGAGTCAAAAATGAAAACATTACTTCGTTCTCCAATATCCAGTGTTTCCCGTTAGATCCCGCATCTTAGCTCAGCCGTCACGGTCTCTTCATCCTCACGTCTCAGCTCAGCTCTCTTCCTTCATATCCCTCCGTCGTCTCACTCAAATGTGTGGCGTCGTCTAGCTCGGCTGTGTGGCGTTGTCTTCCTCGGCTCTCTTGCTCGACTGTCAGGTTTTTTTTTTCTGATTTTTATTATGTCTCTAGTTTCTCTGTGGTACTGTCAGTTTCGTCAGTTAGGTGGGTGTGTTCTGAATCTAATTTACGCATCAATTTCTTCATCAGTTTCTCCTTTATTTTCTCGGCACAAGATAAATGCCACCTGTGTTTCTGAAATGCCATCGGTTGCACTTAAACTTCTTTCATTTTTTTGGGTTGATTTTTTGCAAACATCAATTATTTTAGTAAAATGCACTGTATTGTTGCGTTTTTTTTTGGGTTATTTCTGTATTGTATAGGTTATTTCCTATAAAGGGTTCATTTTTTTGGACTGTATTGTTACTTTATTAATCTCATTTCCATTCTTTGTGTTGCTTGCTTGCAGATATTGGATTGCCATTAGAACAGAGGTGAGCTTTCTTCTATGTTCAATTGTTTGTGTAAGACTAGTACTTAAACTATTTTTTCTGATAAGTTAGTGATAGTCAAAATGGGGTAAAAGAGCATAGAGGATTCTAGCTCTCCACAATGCTTGTTATTCTTGGATTCTGCTTTTTCTGTCTCTACTACTATTTTGTATGCTTCTGAATGATTTTTCTGCCAATAGAATATTTGACACTGTGATAGGTTTCCCATGCTCAAAACTAATATTAAGATTTTGTAAAGCACAAGAAAAAGTTTGAAGATTCTGCAAGTCTCTGTCTTAACTTTGTTTGGTATTATTTTTTTCATTTCGAGATTCTGGTTATTGATATGCATTTTCATTTACTTTGTTAGATGGACTTAAAAACTCAATACTTTCTATTGGTGCGTTGGTGGCTTGAGTTGCATCAAAGAGCAATAGCTTTGCTTATATGTTTTATGGCTCAAGTATGTGCCAATGAAATATGTGCTAGAAGAATAAGTTATAGTTTGAGTGGTAAAGGAGAAAGGGTTCGTAATGAAATAATGAATAGAATAAGTAGATGTCCGTCTAGTCGAAATATAATTAGAATGACACCTAGAGCATTCTTAGAATTATGTGATATGTTAGAAAGAGACTGTGGTTTGCAACCCACATGTTGGTTAAGTGTGGAAGAATAAGTTGCAAAAACTCTTTATATATTAACACATAGTGCGAAAAATCGTGAATTCAATTTTTGGTCTAGGCGTTCTGGTGAGACAATTAGTTGTCATTTTCATACAGTCTTGGCAACCATCATTGAGTTAGGAGAAAAATTTGTTGTCCAATCATTCCTCTAGAAATTCAAAATAAACATAAGTTCTTTCCATATTTTAAAAATTGTATTGGTGCTATAGATGGAACACATATACGTGTGAAGGTGTCTTCTTTAGATGCTCCTCGATATCGTGGTAGGAAGGAATTCCCTACATAGAATGTGTTAGTGGCATGTATATTTGACCTGAAGTTCACTTATGTGCTCCCTGGTTGGGAAGGCACTGCATCTGACTCAAGGATAATTAAAAATGCATTAACAGGGGAAGATAGGCTTAACATTCCCAAAGGTAAATATTTAACCAATTTTGATAAAGTTTACATTCATTAGGTATTCAAAACCCTCTATAGTAATTATCTTCATGTATTATAGGTAAATATTACTTTGTGGATGCTGGGTTTATGTTAACAAGAGGGCTTATAACACCTTATAAGGGAGTCCGCTACCGTTTGAAAGAATATCCACAGAGAAATCCACCCATAAACTATAAGGAGTTATTTAACCTTCGCCATGTAAAGTTACGTAATGCCATTGAACGGGCTTTTGGTGTTTTGAAGAAAAGATTTGCAAGTTTATCTAATGGAACTCAACCTACATATGGCATAAAAGTTCAAAAAAAGATAATATATACATGTATCATTCTTCATAACTTCCTCATGAGTATTGACCCTGTTGAAGATTTGTTAAGAGAAGATGACATAGACCTCCATCAACAAAATGGATCAAATGACGATAATCATGTTCCAAGTGGTGACAATAATGAGGCTGCTCGAGGTGATCTTATTAGAGAAAATATAGCAACTCAGATGTGGGCAGATTATCAGAATAATGCGGGTGCTATTGAGGATGACTTTGATGATGATGTTGAGGGTTGAAGTCTGTTTTCCTAAGTTACATATGGATTTTGTTACTTGGTGTGTATTATTATTAGACATGAATTTAAGACATGGTTTTTGTTCTATTGCTTGTTCAATGTAGTATTCGAATTTAATTTTTTCAGACATGATGTTGAGGGCATATCTTGTTCTATTTAGAATATGAATTTCAATTTCATAATTTGTGTTTATTGTATTATTTGTGTAGTTTGATTTGCAGTTGTTATATATACTGTTATGTGATAGGATGTCACCAAACAATGGTAAAGAGGCAGTTAACTGGTCACGAGTCATGGATGATGCCCTTATTGATGCTTTTATGATTGAGTACAATGAGGGTCGCAAACTTGGTGGATCTTCTACAACTCAAGCTTATGACAACATTGTGAAGTATCTGAGTGCTTTATTTGGTAAACACATTGACAAGGATAAGGTGAAGAATCGATGGAAAACTCTGAAGAAAAATTTCTCTGATCTGCATGATTTTTTTAAACATGTGAGTGGGTTTGCTTGGAACCCAGCAACTCAGATGTGGGATGATGAACCTGAAGTTTGGGATGCACTCATTGAGGTCAATTATTCTGTTTTATTCAATTTTCCAATGCTTGTTATTCTGTTATCAAATCTGGAAAAGAGTAGAACTGATTCAATTTCTATTTCCCACTGTTTCTATTCTATTTTCAGTTTCTATTCTATTTTTTGTTCTATTATGTTTCAATTTCTATTATGTTATTGTTATATCCGAAACTAATTCTGCTTTGGCAATATTCTGCATCTACGTGTCCTCTCTTGATTTCTATTATGTTTTACTTTTTTGTGTTTGTTTCTGCTCTATCTAGTATTCTGTTTTCAGTTTCGATTTTGTTTTTTGTTCTATTATGTTTCAGTTTCTATTATGTTATTGTTATATCCGAAACTAATTTAGCTTTGGCAATATTCTGCATCTATGTGTCCTCTCTTGATTTCTATTCTGTTTTACTATTCTGTTTTTGTTTTTGCTCTATCTTCTATTCTGTTTTCAGTTTCTATTATGTTTTTGTTCTATTATGTTTCAATTTCTATTCTGTTTTTGTCATTAGCTCTATCTTCTATTCTGTTTTCAGTTTCTATTCTATTTTTGTTACTAGGCTAAACTCAAAGCAGCTCTATGGAGAAATACTTCTATTCCAAATTATGAAAGGGTATGCTACTATGCGGAGTAGACAGAGCTAATGGTGATGAGGGGGAAACAATGCGGGAGTGGAGGAAGAGGCATCGATCTACAGCAGAGGTCACTAAAAGTATACATGAAATTGATAACTTAGTTTCACAAGGTGGCTTCTCATTAAACAATGTTGATATGTTTGTTGAGGTTGATGGTGTTGGAAATTGTGCCCAAAGGGCCAATTATTGTACTTTAAACATTATTAATTTAATGAAATTTCTCCATTCTGTTATCATATTATTTGCATGTTAATTGTGATAATTGTATCCTTGGATAATTCATAAAGATTGTTCTAAAATGTCTTTGGTCGATCATCTATGCGGGAGCAGAGATGAAACAAGATCAGTATGACTTTGATAAGATATTGAGATACGAATCAAATTCTTAGGAACTTGTAAGAGTACAAGGTGCTGGACCGATCCACTATGAGAAAGCTACATGGATCAAGTCATAAGCTTTTCTCATGTATAACCACGTCACAATGCCCTTTGACTTGAGGCCATCATGGATTCCTACATGAGAGTTGCTAAGCTTTGAATTAGTCAAAAGTCACCTTTGACCGGGTGATGATAAAGGCTACAATCGGGCTTGGTGGTTTTTCATGCAGAGGAATATGAATGATCAAGATGGAATTTGTCCCTCACATTAGTAGAGAGATATTACTGGACCCCTCGATGAGTAAGTTTGAAAAATGTATGGCCATACTACAATGGAAAGGAGTTTCCATTTCTATTGTTAGACTACTTAGGAATCGAGAAAGAAATAGTCAGGAATAAGAGGATGACATTATCCATGTCTCATCCTTGACCGATATATCGTGTGACAAAAGGGACGTGACATGGTTTTATGACAGGTTGTATCGTGTTAACGATCCTCATATGAATTGGGTAGTCGTGATGTTTTGCTAGAGGCCGCTTGGGACTTGTAGGTTAATACAACTATTGGCTCACTGCCAACTACATATGGGCCTACAAGGTCGCACACAAGAATGGCCCAACACGAGATAATATTTAATTAGGGTGGACGAATTTTATATTTATATATATGTATATGTATATATGTAATATAAAAAAATTCGTTAATAATATTATATAGATATGTATTTTTGAAATACATATTATATATATATATATATATATATATATATATATATATGTGTGTGTGTATATATATATATATATATTATATGATATTATTATATTGTGTTAGGTTTAAATTTAATTTATTAAGATAAATTAAATCTAATAACTAACATGATAGAGATATGGTATCTCAAATTTAATTTATGAAGATAACTTAAATCTAATGGCTCTTTATTTGGATTAAATAAATAGGTTAAATTAAAACTGTTGGACAGATTTAATTTAAATTGAATTTATTTAATTAGCTCATCAAGATAATTAATAGTTAATTAATTTCAAAATTAATAATGATTAATTTTGAAATTTGAAAAATAGCCCTCATAGGTTATAAACTTGATAGAGCAGATATATTGAGATACACATGAGAATTTAGAGCTGCAAGGGAAACCCTATGAGACATTAGAGGCGCTAGCACACAGTCTCAGTTGGAGAGCATTCGTGTGGATACCGGTAGAGGGAGTGGACCTAACGTGTTGGCTCCTAAAGATCATGAAAACCCTGAATCATAAAAGGTATGAATCCTTCCAACTTGGTTTAAACGCCGTTGATAGATCCTCAATTAGGATCGGTGAAAATTTTTAAAATTCTTCCGTTGTGCCTGCCGATTCTAACAGATGGCCAAGGTAACTTACTCGCACAAGGAGTATCACCTGAAGAAGATCATGTACCTCATGCTAATAGTGCTTCCAGTAAGAAGCCAAAGAGGGCACCTAAAGAGCATGAAAATAATTTTAAGGAAATGATTGGGATAATGTTTGCAATGGTTTCAGCACTAGAGAGAGGGAATGATGCAATCATGCAAGGAAATTCTGTTCTACTAAAAGCTAGCAACAACAAGAGGGAAGTACCCCAATTGTCTGGTGAAGAACTATGCAATATGCTTCAAGAATGTGGCTGTGATGTTGCAAAAAGTACCAAAAATTTATTGCTTGCTTATGAATATGATGAAAAGCTTAGGACTGCAGTACAATCATCAGCCTCAATAAGGAAGGAAGTGATAATGGAGATGTTCTATAGTTCTCAATAGATGATCTATTGGCTATTTATTATAATGACTTTTGATAACTTTTTGGATGATTTGTCATATGCTCTGCATATGGTATTAAATCCTTGTTGATAGGATGTAAAGCAAGTCATAGGATGTAAGTGTTGATGACTTGTCATGGGTGGGTATTAAATTCTCCACCCCTTCTTTTTGAATTAATCTTTGCTGATAGGATGTAAAGCAAGTCATATGGATAATATATTTCATATTGTACCTTATTGCTAAACACTGGATGTTGGTTATCAATGTAATTGATTTTAGCTGGATTAATCTTTGCTGATAGGATATTATTTCATTGTTTCCTCAGGTTCGTTGATAAAATCAGGAATGTAGCCATCTCTTCCAATGTTGATGTTAAGTTTTTGGGCCAACCATCACATTGTTGTTAGTTATTGATGAGTTTTGGTGAATATTACTAGTGTGTGGTCAAGAACATACTCCATTTTTCCTGTAATCTTCAGGTCTATATGCTTACCCAAATGTAAGCACATGCACAAGCACTTTAGTTATGTGTGTGCATGCGTGTGTAAAATAGGGAAAATTTAGTCATACAAATGAAAGGATATGGCTTCTTAATTATACTACTCTTATTCAAACTAAACTTAATTACTTTCCATAGGCTGCAGGAGTACGCTCAATCGCTTTTCATCCCTATGAATATGAAGTTATAAATTTATTCCCTTCCCTCAACGTAACCACCTCTTCCAACAAATATTTGTTGCCATTTTGCACCTAATTAAACATTGCCACTTAGAAACAGTTTTTTAAAGTTTTTCTGCCATTGTTTTTCAAGTCCTCTACATTTTTTTTTCAATAGAAGGAATTTTCCATTTAATTTAACATGATAATTGTTGGAATATTCATATAACGAGAAATTAAGTTGGGGGAATTGAAAACTATTTCCATTTTATATCTTCATCTTTTTTTTAATAAATTATATAATTTATATTGAGGTGTAAACTAATTTAAATCATTTATATAAGGAAAAATATATAAACTAATGTTTAAGGGTAAAATGGTAAATTAGATATTATCTCCCCTCCCCTCTTAAACCAAACAAAGGATCATTAAAAAATCTTTCCCTTCCTCCCCCTCCAACCAAATTGAACAAGGTGATCCTTCATCCTCTCCTTCTATCCCAATTGGCACAAAGGAGTTAAATTGCACAAGTGATAATTTTTTGAGTGTTTGTGATAGTTGTTGAGGAAAATGACTTGTGTAATCTGATCGTGCTTTTACCATAAGCCAGAATTTGAGATTTATGCCACGATTAACTTCTGATAAAAATTGGATAGAGAAATTACTAGGACATAAATGCTGTCCCACCTAAAAAAAAAAACTCTCATATCTCTCACACCAATTATGTTGAACCATTTTTTTTTTAAAGAAAATGGCGTCTAATATTATGAAGTATTTTTCTGGACTTATCTAATATCTTAAAATGTTTTTTAAGTTGCAATATCATGAAATAATTTTTCGTGCTTTTAATCCCTTAAAATATTTTTTCAGTTATACCCAGTGTGTTATCAGATCGATTGCAATCTTACCTTTAATATGTTTTTTCAGCTCCAAAAATCACTTTAAAATATTTTATGGTGCTTTTAATGTTTAAAATATTTTGTCAATTGTATTTAGTCTGAAGAGACTGACTACAATTTAACATTTAATGTATTTTTTTACTAGTAAATAGTACCCAAAACTTAGAATACTGATTTATTGATTTCCACTCACTCTAAAATATTTTTCCAGTAGCACATAATATTTTAAAGTAATTTTAAATATTTACTTGATTTTTTAAATATTTTTCCACCTATTCTCTCTTACCATTATCATAAAAGCCACTTATGCTGAAGCCCCTTTTTATAAAGTCATATTAAAAAAAAAACCCCCTTTTTATAATCGCTGTCCCAAACACAAACGGCTATTGATCCAATATCATTGATGCGGTCCTGCCATATTTCTTCATATTCCCCCCCTTCTTTAGTAAATATTAATTTAAGTTTTTGTCATAGCTCTTTTTCTCTTTTTTTAACTTATTTTATTAAATTCTCTGTTGCTCATAAATTCAGTCTAAAATGTATTTAAGTCATCTCTTATAATATATAAATAAATATTTTTGTGAGAAATTAATTTCAATATATTTATTTATTCTTACTTAATCACATTATTTTTTCCCCTAAAATCATGGCTTGAGATTAAATTCTTAAAATTTAATATCATTTTGAGTAAATTCTCCTTACCGAATGATTTGATTTAAAACTATTTGCTTTTGTTAATATTAATATGATGTTTCCATTGTGATGTTTATGTTGATTTTAAAGATGATACATTTTGATACATAGACAAGGATATTTTGGTCATTTAGATGATTGCTCATTTTCTTTCCTCCTTATTTTCTCTCATCCATCTGGGCAGGAGAGGCGATGGCTTTTTATCTCTAGTTTACTCATCTTTCCATTTTTTTCTCCTTCCATTTTCTTTCCTTTTAATTTTTCTTCCAATCCAAGCATAGCCTTATAGCCCGTTTGGTTCAACCCCATTGCATGCCTGCAATGGTAATCATGATTGCATTATCAAGAGAAGAGTGTTTGGTAGCTCTTTAGCATGGTAATAGGGTTTACCATGGTAATGAAGATTACCAAAAAATTGGTAATCCTCATTCATACCTCCCCCTATGAATCCTCATTACCATCTCATTGCATAGTCTAAAAAGTCCAATTTACTCTTTAGTTTCCTTTGTCTTTGTTTCACTTATATCTCATTTCACTTGCCGTATCACGTCACAACTGCCACCACCACAACCTCTTCCTCTTCCACCGCTGTCACCTCCACCCGCCACCACCCCCGGCCCCGCCACTGGCCCACCGCCAGCCGCTGCCGCCGGCCCACCACCCACCACCACCTCTTCCACCCCCCGCCGCCCACCACCGCCACCACCACCTCCTTCTCCATCGCTGCCGCCACTACCACCTCCTCTTCCACCGCCACCCTCACCCCCGCCGCCCCACCACCCACCGCCCACCGCCTACCACCACTTCCTCCACCCCCACTGCCTATTGCCGCCACCACCACCACCACCACCTCCGCCCCCACCGACCCACCGCCTATCGCCCACCACCACCTCCTCTACCCCCACCACCCACCGCCACTACCACAACCTCCTCCTCCGCCGCCACCCTCGCCTACCGCCACACCTCCTCCTCCACTCGCCCCCACCGCCCATCACCCACCACCATCTCCTCCACCCTCACCGCCTATTGCCTACCACCACCTCCTCCACCCCTACCACCTTATTTATACAAGCTTCATAATTTTCATATTTTGTTAATGCATGTTAAGGAGAAGTTTTAGGTTGTTGAACATGATTGAAAATTTGTGAGTCTTGGTCAACAGTCAACACCATCAAAGCAACGGGAGAATAAATTTGTCAAGAAAGTTGGAAGAACTCGTTTTCCACGAAGAATTTAAATAGTTAGCGAATAAATATCAGTGCTGCATGAATAATAAGGTAAGCAATTGATGAGGGAGGAAGGTCTAAAAGAGGGGTGCCGAGAATATATGGTGCCCACACAGAAGTGTAACACTAAGCAAATTCCAACACGACAGCCCCAAAAGAAAAGGAAACAGTTCCATCATATAATTATATGTGGTCTAGCATAAGATCAATTAGTGATTAGAGGGGTAGTTTGTTCAATGGGGGTAAGATTCAGAACGCAAAACAGAAGAAAACTGATAAATAAGAGGCAAATTACAGAATAGAAAATAATCACATCACAGCATTAATCCTACACTAAGCCATAATTCCCATATCATTAATAAGGAGGAGGACACCGGTGAAAAAATATAGCACAACAATGAAATGCAAAATGGATTTGAAAAAGAGCAGAATCATCATCACTAAAAACTTCTGAAAAAGCGAAAAGAACAATAGAAGTAGATAAAAATTTGAGGCCGAAAAACCTTTAGGGGTAATATTGTCCCTTAACCCTTTCCCAATTTTAACAATAATTTTTTTGGGATTTTCCCTTTTTCACCTGATGTTATAATTTAATTATGTCTTTATTAAATTGTAATTTATTTATTTATTTAGTGCAGTATTGATTTAGTAAATAAAAATTAGTGAGACAATAATGAAATCAATATAATCAACATAAGTAAAAATATAAGTGAATATGTTTTAAGCTTTTAACCGTAAATAAAGAGGGAAAACCGTACTTATATTACTTATATTTTCACATAAGTGAGAAATCAAAATAACAAGCCTTTGTTATTGAACTATAATCCTATGCTCAAATCATTTATGACTGTGCATATTCCGACAATTGATGACATTATATGTGCGCAAACAACTCTATATGCACGTTTGAATTAGCTTTTGAAGAATAGTTTTTACGATTTATGAGATAAGTATGTAAAAGGGGTTTTGTCTTAGCTTATAAAAAAGGGCTTTTGACACAACGGTTTCGTTGTTTCTCAAACACTCACTTAACAAGCCAATTAATTGACAAAAAAAAAAAAACAACAAAACAAAAGGAAGCGCTCAAATCTATGAATATTTATAAAAGTTCTCTCTGAACTTGGTGTGTTGTGCATGAACCATGATATTCAGCTCTTCTAATAGCTGCCTCTCCTCTTCCATGAGATCCCAAATTTTTGTCTTCAAACCAACAATCTGTCCCAGCCATCCCTCTATATACAGTGTAATCTCCAGTCTCAAAGTGAGAGTCAACAAATTTGCCTGAACTTTCATCAAGTTTTTCATCACTTTTTTTCTTATTCTGAAAAATTAAAAGATCATGATCAACATAATTCTTCAACTTCATATTTTCCTCTCCCCTCTGGCATAGGCAGCAAATACTGCATCTCTAGCACCAGCTGGCAGAATAAGTGCGCATGTTACTGCATATAATTAATTAGAACAAAAAAAAAAAAACATATTATACAAAGGATATAGGCAAATATCATGGATTTTATCTATTAGCTAGTACATCTATGTTTTGCATTTTGGATTCTCTTAATTTTATATTTCATACTATATGTTATTTAAAAGGATCCAAGTTGGTCTGTGCTTTCAATTAATGCACTACATATCTGCATAAGGTAAAAACTTAACTTTGCTAAGTTGGTATTTAGCATTTGGTATTTACCACAAGAAATGGATTGGAACGATATATATGCATGACACAAGGTCATGCATATATTAATTTACCACAAGGTCATGCAAATGACACATATGATGGGAAGGTAAATTCACGCAGTTTCCATGTTTTCCGCTTGAGTCTCTTACTTCTCCTTAGTTGGACCTTTTGCATTGGGCTAGGCTCCTTACTTGGGCCTTCAACTTTTGGCCTAGTCCTAACAAAAACTCCTGAAAGAAGGTTGCCCTACGTTTATCAGACACATTTCGAAGGAAAAGATCAATAATCAACGTGAATTCAGTCTTCTCTTCCGTTTATCTCCGTAACCGTTTCTCTCTATCCCCTAACGATCGATTGAGGTGTCTAGATAAATACTAAAAAGGATTTTAATTCTTTATTTTTTTTTAATGAAACTACAGTATTATTTAAATCTTCTTGCACGACCCGGCTAAAAAAATAGTGCAGGTTTTTGCTTGCATGATTTAATAGTATTTTTTAAAGAAAGTAATTATAACTTTCCCTACGGAAAAAGGAAAATTATAACTTTCCCTTATGCTGGCTTTATGTCATTACCTTATAATTTAAAATTAAATACCAATAAAATGCACTGGTAATAAAACAATGTTCTAAACCCCCCAAGCATCTCATTCTGATTCTAGTGTGTTCAAATCACAACCATTTTTAAAATTAAAATTTCATATTAATACTATTATGAATATTAATTATGTAGATATCTACTGGCTCATATCCTAATAAATACTTAGCTACTTTTAATACTTTCTTCTAATTCATCTCCGAGTTAACAAGATTGCTCCCTAAATTTCATTGCTTGCCCTCCAAGTTCTAAAAAAAATAAAGAAAATTTAATTTCTTTGAGTTAGATTTTAAAAAAAATGGAATTAAATTTTTTTTATTATTTTATCTTACATATTCTCATTTTTTCGATAAAATTTCATATATTTTCTTTACTAAAATTTGGTAATCCCACTTATCCAATTTTTTGAAATCCAACTTATAAAAATTTTACTTTCCCTCATAGCTCATACCAAAGGGCCTGTTTGGTTCAAAAGGAGGGGATGGAAGGAGATGAGTTTATTTTTCATCCCCTTCAAAATCCTCCAATTTGGAGGGAACAAAAATGAGAGGATGAGAGGGATTTGGAGCCCTTCTTTGAGACCCCTCCCCTCCAATTTTTCATACCAATCAAAGGAAGGGGCTAATTTTTCATCCCCCAATCCCCTCCCCTCCAACCAAACAGGCCCTAAGGAGGGGAAAACACAATACGACAATATGAATTTCGCGGAAATCCGTTAAACGACATGGTCCTTTTGAGTGGGGCTGGGCTATCTTACGAATTTAGGTCCGTAATTAAACGTTTTAGGGCATTATGGTCCTGTATACGTACAGTGTACTATATTACTTCTTTAATTTTACTTAGGGTAAAAAATATATAGATGGGCCAATATTTGGGTATTAGATATTGAGGGCATCAATTATAAACTATTTTTTTGCGCAATATAAAAGCATTGTTATGCAGACCTATTAGTTTGAAAATGTATAGTTGAGCCTATATAGTTGTTTTGAATTCGGTAATTGAACTCACATTTGTTAAGAATTAACAGAAGGAAAAAGTTATAATATAGGTACTCGGGGCAATAATAATTTTTTTTGGTACAGGGCAATAATAAATTTTCATAAAATAAGTAAGACCTTCGTATTAGCCCATTATCATGAAAACCATAAATATAAACGAGCTTTGAAATTGTTCCCACAGGAACGTTGTTACCTGAGTCATATACTGCTCATATAAAATTAAACTAATAATGCAGACCGGCCTCCTTGCCAGTGGAAGTTGAGCATGCCTAAAAGATACACAGAGGTTATACTTCAATTAATCTGTCAATGGTTGTTAAAATCTAGATGATGACTAAATGTAAAGTTCATAATCAACAACAACAATGCTGGCCAAAAAAAAAAAAAAAAAAACAACAACAACAATTAAACCTTATCGGTAACTTATTCATTAAAGCTGAATGAAAATTTAATTTTTTTTCAAGAGTAAACTTAGTGGTTTCAAGCATAAAGAAGCAGAGTGTGTGGAAATTCGAAACCCTTCATCACACCCCTGAACCCTGACCAATTTCACCATCTAGATCTTTCACCCCTCCGCGATATATTCATATACATAGATTCTGAAAATTTATATTTTTTTGTACCACCTTGCTAAAATTAACAATTATGACGACTCTATGAATTAATTAGCAGAGGCCAAATTAATTAGCAGCATCTGATCATTTTCAAAATACTGGGTGAGATGAGATTTTTTTTAATCATTTTTGTTGTTTAGACACTTGTACTAGTCCCTCCGATTCTATATTTCATACTATATGTCATTTAAAAGGATCCTAGTTGGTCTGTGCTTTCAATTGATGCACTGCATATCTGCATAAGGTAAAAACTTAACTTTGCTAAGTTGGTATTTAGTGGTATTTAAAACAAGAAATGGATGGGAACAGTTTATATGCATGACACAAGGTCATGCATATATTAATTTACCACAAGGTCATGCAAATGACACATATGATGGGAATGTAAATTGACGCAGTTTCCATGTTTTCGGCTTGAGTCTCTTACTTCTCCTTAGTTGGACCTTTTGCATTGGGCTAGGCTCCTTACTTGGGCCTTCAACTTGTGGCCTAGTCATAACAAAATCTCCTGAAAGAAGGATGCCCTACGTTTATCAGACACCTTTCGAAGGGAAAGACCAGTAATCAACGTGAATTCAGTCTTCTCTTCCGTTTATCTCCGTAACCGTTTCTCTCTCACCGCCCTAACGATCGATAGAGGTATCTGGATAAACACTAAAAAGGATTTTAATTCTTTATTTTTTTAATGAAACTACAGTATTATTTAAATCTTCTTGAACGACCTGGCTAAAAAAAATAGTGCAGGTTTTTGCTTGCATGATTTAATAGTATTTTTTTTTAAAGAAAGTAATTATAACTTTCCCTACGGAAAAATCCATTGTATTTCAAAAAAGTATGGGTGACAGCTTTCAAAGTAAGTGTGTTTGTGAATCCTTGATATGAATTCATAACTCAGACGTTATGCACCTTTAAAGCCTATGCTCTCAATGTCTTCTAACCAAAAAAGGCTCATCCCCATTCCTACATCCCAGCCTCTTTGGTAGATGTTATTTGGCAGAAAATTATCTCGCTTGTAACTTATTTGGCAGAAAATTATCTCGCTTTAAAGCCTATGCTCTCAATGTCTTGTAACCAAAAATCATTCCCTTTTTACGGTGCTTAATATATATGCATAATTAGTATTTTTTTTCCTTTCCTTAACTTTTGGTTTATAATTAAGTGTTTGTTCTAGGAATTATTATAATCTAAGACTTGTGTATCTAAGATAGATGTATTAAATTGAGCCAATCATAACCATGTTAATGAAGAATGAATTTAAGACATGAATGGATTATTACAAAAATAACCAGAGCAAGTTAATGGTTTTAAAAACCATGTTAAAAGATTTATTCCTGAATTTTAGTTCAATATCTAAAAGAAAAAAGTTAAAAAAAAAGTGAAATATGCGAAAATGTGGAATGAATGGAAGCCATGTATGCTCCTAGACAAGATATGAATAACTTAAATGAGATGTTATTTTTTTTTAATCCATGCATAATTTATCTCACACATATTCACACACGAAGAAACAATTTTAAATGCCTCTAAAAATGTTTTGAGATCATTTTCTCATGAAGAAACAATTTAACATTATCATGACGATTATCAATATCTTGAAAGTGTATCATATAATTTGCAACGTCATCCATAAGAACAAATTTGACAGTTGCGGATAAGGTAGAAAAGAAATACATCATTTGTTTATAATAGTAATAGAAACAATCCTAAGAATTAATCAAGGTTGCGGCACTACTCTACAACTTCAGTGTAATTTCTTCTTCATGACTCCTACAAAATAAATCAAGTGATTAACATTAATTGTGTGCTTAAACGTGAAAAAATAGTGGTTTAGTCATTTGATAGATTACCCCGTGCGTTGCACAAAAGCTGTACTGATATGTGGTGATGTGAAGAACTGAAAATGGTAAATTAGATTTTTTTTTAATTTATACATTTTTTATAAATCAAAGGGGATTTAGTCATTTGATAGATTACCCCGGGCATTGCACTAAAGCTATTCTTATACATACTTGTACGCGATGTGAAGAACTGGAAAGGGAACATTAGATTTTTTTTTTTTTAATTTATGCATTTTTTTTTATTAGATCAAGGGTTTCTCTTTTAAAGCTTAGAGAGTAAAGGATTCTCACATTTTCTAACAAATATGCTTCTTAGGATTTGAACTTATATTTTTCTCCTTATGGGGTAAGACCCCTTACCACATTAATCAACAGCTTGTTAGTAATTTATATATTTTTTTAATCCTAGACACAATTACATCATTTGATCAAGTGATAACACGGGATTGGAGAAGAATAAACCAACATTGGTCATTAAATTAAAGTTGCAAAAGATGCTTAAAAAATGGTGGCATATGATGGTGTAACATTTCATCCGACTCCCTAAGACTTTTTTGTTCCCATATTTATGTTTTGAAAATCATAAATATATTTTAAAAATATACCCCTTATAATTGACTAATAAATTTCCAAGATTTCAAAATTCTTTTTTTTTTTGTCGGAAAATTTCAAAAAAATACCATTTGAACTTCAAAATTTCCAATAAGTAATTTGACAAAAACTTGAATGGTTAATCCTATTACTTTTATTGTTAACAAAATCAATATCGGATTTTAAAATTCAAATGGTATTTTTTTAGGATTTTTTCTTTTTCTTTTTCCATAAAAAGATTTCAGAATTCTTACTTGCATGATATAAACCAATATATATATATATATATATTTATATAAAACTTGCAGTATCAAAATTCAAAAATTGAGAGGAAAGCGTGTAAAAATCCAGAAATCGAGTCCATCTCTTGGCTTCTTCTATATATCACATTATCATTGCCAATTTGCCAACAATTCTGTTTTTTTTTTTTCAACGGTGGCATGGGTCGAATATATGAGGGGGAGGGAGGGGGGAGTGGCCTAAAGCAACTTCAATGACCACCGCACACAAGGCGCTGGTCAACAATTCTTTTCTTTACTATCATGTCTCCGCACATACGAACAATGCACTGTGAATAATCATTCCGAAAGATTAGTATCAACATAGAACTCAGGGAAAGAGAAATAAACAGTAGAATGCACTCACCAAGAGATATTTACAGTCAAATCACAACTAAAAATTTGAAGATTCAAAAATCACAATGAAGCAAGAGTGAGAGAAAGAAAGGAAAACAATGATGTGTTTTGACCCATGATATATTTCAAGCTGGAAAATGGAATTAAATAAACTATTAATGGCCTAATAAAACAATGGCTAAGCGGAGTTTGCAGAAGCCTTGCAACGGCATCAGTGAAGTATATACGGAAGCCATAAGATTAATAATCAATTGGATAAAGAACAACAACGTACATTAGCAAAAAGGCGTGCCAACAAAATTACCATTCCATCTGTTACACTTAAAATGTCAACTATGTAACACTAAGCAAATTCCAACACAACAGCCCCAAAAGAAAAGGCAACAGTTCCATCATATAATTATCTGTGGGCTGGCATAAGATCAATTAGTGATTGGAGGGGCATTTTGTTCGATGGGGGTAAGATTCAGAATGCAAAACAGTAGAAAAGTGATAAATAAGAGGCAAAGAATAGAAAATAATCACATCACAACATTAAACCTACACTAAGCCATAATTCCCATATCATTAATAAGGAGGAAGACACCGTTGAAAAAATATAGCACAACAATCAAATGCAAAATAATGGATTTGAAAAAGAGCAGAATCATCATCACTAAAGACTTCTGAAAAGCGAAAAGAACAATAGAAGTAGATAAAAAATTGAGATAAAATAATTTGCATTTTAACAAAAAAAAAATAACGTAGTTGACATATAGACTGTTAGCTCAGCACATTTAGTTAACTAATGGTTAAAATTCAGAGACAAAATTTCCCCCTCAAAAAAAACTTTTAGGGGCAAAATTGCCACTTAACCCTTTCCCAATTTTGGCAATATTTTTTTTTTCGATTTTCCCTTTTTTACATGATGTTATAATTTAATTACGTCTTTATTAAATTTTATTTATTTATTTATTTAGTGCACTATTGATTTAGTAAATAAAAATTAGTGAGAAAATAACAAAATCAGTATAATCAACATAAGCAAAAATATAAGTGAATATGCTTTAAACAGTAAATAAAGGGGGAAAACCGTACTTATATTCACTTATATTTTCATACAAGTGAGAAATCAAAATAACAAGCCTTTGTTATTGAACTATAATCATGTGCTCAAATTATTTATTACTGTGCGTATTCCAACCATTGATCTCATTGATACCACCCGCGACATTACAAGTACACAAACAACTCTATATGCATGTTTGGATTAGCTTTAGGAGAATAAGTTTTACGATTTATGAGATAAATATGTGAAAAGAGTTTTGTCTCGGCTTGAGGCAAATGGCTTTTGAAACTACAGTTTTGTGGTTTTTCAAATTATTTGGTTAGATTGAAATTCTTGCGAGATTGTGCTAACAAGAATGTTAGTTTTGCTTTGATGTTGCAATGACCTTGTTTAATCGTTTCTTGATTTTATGATAGACTTTAATTTTCTTGTGTTTTGATGTATTTTGAATCATTGATAGTATTTTATGTAAATTTCGGCCTGTTTTTGGCCTGTTTAAGGAGGCCTATTAAGGAGGCCTGTTTTCGGCCTGTGGCCTGTGGCCTGTAGGCCTGTTGGTTTGCTTAAAAAATTTCAAAAAATCAGACCTCCTTAACAGGTTTCAGGCCAGGCCAGGCTCAGGCCTAAAATTTGGCCTCCAACAGGCCACAAGCCAGGCTCAGGTCAATTTATGCCTTAACAGGCCAGGCCTATTAAGGCAAAAGCCTGGCCTGGCCTGGCCTATTTCCACCCCTAACTGACAAGCACAAGCCAATTGACAAAAAAACAAAAGGAAGCACTCAAATTTATGAATATTTATAAAAGTTCTCTCTGAACTTGGTGTGTTGTGCATGAACCATGATATTCAGCTCTTCTAATAGCTGCCTCTCCTCTTCCATAAGATCCCAAATTTTTGTCTTCAAACCAACAATCTTTTCCAGCTATCCCTCCATATACAGTGTACTCTCCAGTCTCAAAGTGAGAGTCAACAAATTTGCCTGAACTTTCATCAAGTTTTTACCACTTTTTGCTTATTCTGAAAAATTAAAAGATCATGATCAACATAATTCTTCAACTTCATATTTTCCTCTCCCCTCTAGTATAGGCAGCAAATGCTGCATCTCTGGCACAAGCGGCCAGAATAAGGGCGCAGATTGCTGCATATAATTAATTAGAACCAAAAAAAACAACATATTATACAAAGGATATGGGCAAATATCATGGATTCTATCTATCAGCTAGTACAACTATTTCTTGCATTTTGGATTCTCTTAATTTTATATTTCATACTATATGTTATTTAAAAGGATCTAAGTTGCTCTGTTCTTTCAATTAATGCACTCTGCATAAGGTAAAAACTTAACTTTGCTAAGTTGGTATTGGGTAAATCAAATGAGTTTTTAAGTCACGGTTTCATGATTCAGACAACATTATAGACGTCAAATGCAACCTTCACTTGGTGGATAGAAAACGTATAGTGTTTGATATACAGTGACATTAAATAAATGAAAAAAAAAAGTTTTGCATGCTCCATTTGAAATATAAGAACATGAATGCAACTAACATGTGGACTTGTGTTCCTTTCAACTATATATATATATATATATATTTATGATATATCTGATTCATATGATATAACTAATTGTATATCTCAGTGTGACTTGGCAAGTCTAAAAGTTTTGAAAGAAAAATGTAAAGAAACTGCAAACAAATAGCACTGTCATCTTACATTAGCCAGGTCCGTTTACTGAAGCTTAAAAACAATCCTATACCTCTAAAATAATCAACTGTCAAATCGGTGCTAGTAGTCTCATGCTAAATATTAAAAAAATCAATTAAATAGTGAGCTTATCCGCCTTAATGATAGATTTTGAGTAAGCACTTGTTTGGATTAATGATAGAATCTGTTTTTCCAACGTAATTTACAGTGTACGAGGTAAGTATGTGAGAAAACTTTTGTCTAGATTTACGTGAACATGCTTCTTAAATGTCAACCAAATATGTCCTAAAAAGCTCAGAATATGATAAAGCAAAACTAAATTGAAACGTAAAAGCAAAAGGCCTAAATCATTAGACCTTGTTGAAGTCTGAAATATTATCTACAAGTTCTCAGCCCTAAGGGATTTCATATGATTGGGCAAGTTTAACGTCTAAAACTGTAATGAATGTAAATTTATCACAAGAAATGGATGGGAACGATTTATATGCATGACACAAGGTCATGCATATATTAATTTACCACATGGTCAGGCAAATGACACATATGATGATGGGAATGTAAATTCAGGCAGTTTCCATGTTTTCTGCTTGAGTCTCTTACTTCTCCTTAGTTGGACCTTTTGCATTGGGCTAGGCTCCTTACTTGGGCCTTCAACTTGTGCCCTAATCATAACAAAAAACATTTATCAGACATCTTTCGAAGGGGAAGATACATTTATAAACATTGATCGAAAAACACGCTGAAAGAATCCCAAAACTGAAAGAGACCAATAATCAACGTGAATCCCAGATTTCATTGCTTGCCCTTCAAGTTTGCTTACCCTCCAAATTTAAAAAAAAAACAAAATTAAAGAAAATTTAATTTCTTTGAGTTAGATTTAAAAAAAATAAAAAAAGTGGGATTACAATATTTTTATTATTTTTTCTTATTATTTTATCTTACATATTCTCATTTTTTTTAATAAAATCTCACATATTCTCTTTACTAAAATTTTGTAATCCCATTTCTCCAATTTTTGAAATCCAACTGATAAAAAGTTTACTTTCCCTTCCTTTCCCTCAAGTCCCTCATAGGTCAATCTGTTTGGTAGGAGGGAAATGGAGGGGAAGGAAAATTTTTAAGAGTTGAATTTAAAAAAAAATTGAAGAAGTGAAGTTATAAAATTTTAACAAAGATATGAAGTAAAATAAAAGAGTAAGAAAAATTAATTAAAAATTTTCAACCCAAATTCTCTAATTTTTTTTTAAACCTATTCATAATAATTTTTCCTTCCTTCCATTTCCTTCCCCTCCAAATCTCTCGTACCAAACACACCCTCTTACAAGGGGAAACACACTCCGACAATATAAATTTAGTGGAAATCCGTTAAATGACATGGTCCTTTTGAGTGGGGCTGGGCTATCTCACGAATTTTGGTCCGTAATTAAATGTTTTAGGCATTGTGGTACGCATGGGGTACTATATTACTCCTATATTTTCAAAAATATACAGATGAGCCAATATTTGGGTATTAGATATTGAAAGCATCAATTATAAACTAGTTTTTTTTGCGTAATATAAAAGCGTTGTTATGCAGACCTATCAGATTGAAAATGTATAGTTGAGTCTATATAGTTGTTTTGAATTTCGTAATTGAACTCACATTTGTTGAGAATTAACAGAAGGAAAAAGTTATAATATAGACTCGGGGCAATAATAATTTTTTTTGGGTACAGGGCAATAATAAATTTTCATAAAATAAGTAAGACATTAACCAATTATCATGAAAACCATAAATATATATAAACGAGCTTTGAAATTGTTCTCACAGGAATGTTGTTCCCTGAATAATATACTGCTCATATAAAATTAAACTAATAACGCAGACCTCCTTGCCAGTGGAAGTTGAGCATGCCTAAAAGATATACATCAGAGGTTATACTTCAATTAATCTTTTAATAAAAATTCCTTGCTCACTCTCAATGGTTGTTAAAATCTAGATGAAGACTAAATGTAAAGTTCATCAACAACAACAACAATGCTGGCACAGAAAAAAAAAAAAAAAAAACAACTACAACAACTGAACCTTATCGGTAACTTATTTCATTAACGCTGAATGAAAATTTAAGTTTTTTTCAAGAGTAGATTTAGTGGTTTCAAGCATAAAGAAGCAGTGTGTGTGGAAATTCGAAACCCTTCATCACACCCCCGAACCCTAACCAATGCAACCATCCAGATCTTTCACCCCCTCCGCGATATATTCATATACATAGATTCTGAAAATTTATATTTTTTTCTACCACCTTGCTAAAATTAACAATTATGACAACTCTATGAATTAATTAGCAGAGGCCGAATTAATTAGCAGCATCTGATCATTTCCAAAATATGGGGTGAGATGAGATGTTTTTTTTATCATTTTTTTTGTCTGGTCACTTATACTACTCCATCATGTTCTATTTATAAAAGTCCAACAACTGAATTAGGCGGTTTAAGAAAATGGTTAAAAACAATAAGTGTGTCTGAAATAAACATTTTTTTCAGGTATACCCTTATTTATGAGGGGTAAGTAGGAGAGAGAAATAGATTAAATATAAGTATCACTAACTTTTTAATTAATGCAATACATAAAATTAATAAGGGCTAAAAGTAAAAAAAAATTATTTTTTAAATGTTCAGACAACTTTTGTCATGCTTTTATAAAAAGGACTAAGACAATTCAAATTTTGGGTTTTTATTAAAAGGACCGAAGGGAGTATAATTTATGGTTGAGTGGACTGGGATTCGGCAGAGGCACATTGTATTGCATGTTATAATTTATGGAAAAAAGTCATTTTTCCCTTAAAAAAGCCCAACTGATTCAAACCTATCCCAAACATATGCAAAAGCCAAAATCTTCAAAAAGCCCAATGGGCCAATATTTGGGCATTCGATATTGTGGGCATCAATTATAAACTATTTTTTTGGGTAATATAAAATCATTATTACGCAGACCTATCAGCTTGAAAATAGTTGTTTTGAATTTCGTAATTGAACTCATAGACCATAAGTACTTTCCAACCATGTCGTAAATTCAGTAGGGATGTACCTCTAAAAGAATCTTCAGTTGAAAACCAGAAATAGGTCATGAAGAGAATTTCAGAATATATGGAAGTATTGCAGGTTACAGAAATAGTCACTTCTAGTGCGCCCAAAATAGAAGTCATAAAAATCTACGCCCGGTTATAGTACTGGTGTGAGAAGATGTCTAGAGTCAATGTTATGCACACATTCATCGAATCTTTAAGTCAAATGTATTTTGTTGCGGTATAAACAGAAAGGAAAAAAATGTAAGATGCATGTTGATTTGTCTATATCCAGTTTTCTGTAACACTATGTGGTGGGAATCTTCAAGTATGAGTAAAGCAGCAGAAGCTCCCTCTCAACCTGTTCATGTTGGGATGTGAGTGGGCTGGATAAATGAGTTGTGTTTCTTAATATCAATAGAGGCATCTCCTTGGAGAATTTGTTCTTATGACAAGCGTCAATAGGAGTTTCACTAAGGAGGTCAAGAGTGTATTTCCGTTCAAAGATTGATTGCTTTAGATGGTCTTGCCAATTCCTTCTCAAAGGAATAGAATCTGATGTAGAATTGATATTCTGTATGAAAGAGAAATAGAAGAGAGGGAAAGAGAGAGATAGAGAAGAAACAGAGGATTGAAGAAGAAGAAGAAGAAGAAGAAGAAGAAGAAGAAGAAGAAGAAGAAGAAGAAGAAGAAGAAGAGAGACAGAGGGACAGAGAGGGAACGAGAGAAGGAGAGGAACAACAGGCTATTCATTCATATTATCACAAGTCTTGATTACATCAAGGACTAGACTCTTATTTATAGGCAAATCTGGCTTAATGATCAAGCTAAATCTAAACTAACTGACAGATATATTTCCTAACAACCCCCTAACTAACTTGTGACTTTTTATTACCTTTACATATTAGAATCAAGGTCTTTGATAACCTTTTAGCTTTATGATTACTTATCCAAGGTTCCTAGCGATGATATTGCCATCAACATACTGACATACACAATTAAGAGCTATCTCACCTACAGTTTCTCTGATGGAGATGGTATATGATCTGCTTGCCCAATTGCTCATATCTTAACATCTGAGATTGATTGCATTATGCTATCAGTTTGCTGAATGAAATTCCTGTTGGAGATACAAGCTACATGTGGGTGTGTCAAATGGAACAAGTCCCACATTGCTTGGGAAAGAGAGAATGCTAGTGTATATATTACACCTTGTGATGTTGGGCTAGTAAATGGGCCGAGAGGAAGAGTGGGCTCGCGCGCACAACAAAGGGCTAGTGTATATATTACACCTTGTGATGTTGGGCTAGTAAATGGGCCAAGAGGAAGAGTGGGCTCGCGTGCACAACAAAGGGCCACCAAGAGGCAAACGTAGTGGAAATCCGGCGATTTCCCCCCTGCGCGTGAATTAAATGCGGACTGGGCACTTTTTCTCAAATGTTTTTTTTTGGAAAAATCTACAATTTATTTTGTGAAAATAGCTTACCGGAAAAACCCAGTTTTGAGGCATCTGAGTATTGAAGCTTTTTGGAAAAATCTACAATTTATTTTGTGAAAATAGCTTACCGGAAAAACCCAGTTTTGAGGCATCTGAGTATTGAAGCGTCAGTATTTCCGTTACAGTGGTCATGGGTCTGAATTAAATACGGACTGGGCACTTTTTCTCAAATGTTTTTTTTTGGAAAAATCTACAATTTATTTTGTGAAAATAGCTTACCAGAAAAACCCAGTTTTGAGGCATCTGAGTATTGAAGCTTTTTGGAAAAATCTACAATTTATTTTGTGAAAATAGCTTACCGGAAAAATCCAGTTTTGAGGCATCTGAGTATTGAAGCGTCAGTATTTCCGTTACAGTGGTCATGGGTCAGATTTTAAATTGCCAAAACGTATGCTTTAAATTGCCCTCTCTTCCTCTCCAACGTTCTCTCTGCCTTATAGTTGTTTTCGTTTTACTGTTCTGTTCGCCCTGTGCCTGCAGGAAGCATTCGTTTTATCCTGGGGAGTGCCGCTTCCAGTCAGCCGGTGGTCGCGGAATAGCTCTTAAGGACAATGTCCTTGAATGATTTTGCAGGAGTTCGTCAACGATCTTAGGAGCTATAATGGCTTATGTTTCTGTTCCTCCTGCTGGTTCCGGAGCTGTTTCTCAACCTGACAGTACTACTGCTCCCGGAGTCAACAATGCCGATTCTAGTCCTATTCCGATGCCGGTCCCTGTGCCCAGGCAGTTTCCAGACATTTCCAAGATTAAACAGTTTGAGGGGAAGAACTTCAGACGCTGGCAGGAACGTGTCTACACTGTTCTTGACATGTATGGAGTTGCTGATGCGCTTACACAGTCTGCACCATCCCCAGATGCTAACCAAGCCCAGAAAGATGTTTGGGCCTATGCCAACAAGGTTTGCAGACACACTCTTATTACTACTTTATCTAACGATCTGTTCGATGTGTACCATGTCTATAAAGAAGCAAGTGAGATATGGGGATCACTTATTCTCAAGTATACTGCTAAGGATGCTAGAAAGCAGAAGTTCGTGATAGGAAAATTTTACAAGTGGGAGATGACAGATGAAAAAGACATCAAGCTCCAGATCAACGAGTACCATAAGCTGAATGAGGAGCTCAAGGCTGAGAAGATCAATTTGCCAGACGAGTTCATGGCCGGTGTACTGATCGAAAAGCTGCCAGATTCATGGAATGACTACAAGCAACAATTGAAACACAAACAGAAACAGTTGTCCTTGAATGATCTGATCACTCATATCATCATTGAAGATACCAACAGAAAGATAATACAAGCTGCAAAGGGCAAGGAATTGGCTGCTAAAGCAAACCTAGTTGAGGAAAAGCCGCACAACAAGAGGTATGATCCCAAAAACAAAAATAATAAAAATAAGAAACCTTACTACAAGCCCAAAGACTCTAACCCCAAGAAGAAGAAGGGAAATTGTTTTGTCTGTGGAAAACCAAGTCATTATGCGGCACAGTGCAGGAAAAGGGCTAAGGGAGATAACTCTCAAAGGGGTGAAAAATCCTCCTAAGCCAAATGTGAATTTGGTTGAAGGAGATGATAGCAGTGATGAAGAAATCATTGTTGCTGTGGTGTCACAAGCCCTTCTTGTCTCTAATGTGAAGAAATGGGTGGTAGACTCAGGAGCTACCAGGCACATCTGTGCAAACAAAGAGATGTTTACCTCCTTTGAAGAAGGGGAAGACCACGTTTATCTGGCTAACTCCTGAACTGCTAAGGTTCATGGAAAAGGGTGGGTGGTATTGAAGCTCACATCTGGAAAGAGCTTGGCACTGAGTGACGTGCAATATGTACCTAAGGTCAGAGCTAACTTAGTCTCTGTGGCAGTGCTTGGCAAAGCTGGGGTTAGAGTATGTTTTGAATCTGACAAGATTGTCATGACTAAGAACAATGTTCTTATTGGGAAGGGCTATTGTAATAAGGGACTGTTTGTTCTTAGTGTTTCTGAAATGAATGAGAATGCATCTTCTTCTGCTTACTTGATTGATTCCTATGATATGTGGCATGCTAGATTAGGACATGTTCATAAATCTTATATTAAGAGGCTACAAAATCTAGGGCTGATTTCTAAAACTAAAGATGATTTTCAAAAGTGTGAAGTTTGTGCAGAAACTAAACAAGCTAGAAAACCACATTTTTCTACTCAAAGAGAAACTGAGTTGTTAGCTTTAATTCATTCTGATTTGGGAGATTTAAAGCAAACTGAGACTAGAGGTGGTAAAAGGTATTATATTACCTTTATTAACGGTTTTTCAAAATATACCAAAGTATATTTGATGAGAAATAAAGATGATGCTTTTGAAAAATTTCTTTTGTACAAGGCAGAAGTAGAAAATCAATTAGATAAAAAGATTAATAGGGTCAGGTCAGATAGAGGAGGAGAATATTTATTATTAAATAATTTTTGTGAGAAAGAAGGGATAATTCATGAAGTAACTCCCCTTATTCACCTGAATCTAATGGTGTTGCAGAAAGGAAAAATAGAACTTTAAAAGAAATGATGAATGCTTTACTTGTAACAGGTATGAGTGGGTGCAAACCTTTGAGCATCCCTATGGCACAAAGTTAAAAGCTAATGGGTTCGAAGGGACGAAGGACAAACAAGAGGAGTTGCTCTCAAATCCTAAAAGATATAAAAAATTGGTAGGTAAACTAATTTATTTAACCATGACTTGTCTTGATATTTGCTTTTACGTGCAGGTACTAAGTCAATTTATGCACTTACCAACCAAACATATATCACATAGTAGCTAGAAATGTCCTCTGATACTTGAAAGGCACCCTAGGGCTTGGATTGCTTATTAATATAGAAGGAAAAATAGTTTTAGAGTGCTACTATGATGCTGATTGAGCAGCTTGTGGGATGACTCAAAGGTTGGTCATAGGCTATGTTTTAAAGTTGGGAGATTTACTAGTCATGTGGAAAACCAAAAAGCAGGCGATAGTGTCAAAATCCTCAGCTGAAGTTGAGTACAGAGAATTAAGCATGGCGGTTTTAGAAATCGGTTTTGCAAGAGGATTGCTTCGTGACTTGGGAATAGACCACTCAGATTCGGTATAGGTCTATTGTGACAATAAAGCTGCCATACACATAGCAACAAATCCAGTTTACCATGAACTTACTAAGCACATTGAAGTGGATTGCCATTTTGTTTCTGAAAAATGGGAATCAAAGGAGATAAATCTTCGGCATGTGATTTCTAGGAATCAGCAAGTGAACCTTTTGACCAAGGCTATTGGAGGAGCTTTGCAAAGAAGTCTATTGTCCAAGTTGGAAACTTTTAATATGTTTTATCCCGAACATTGAGGAGGAGTATTAAGACTTAATTTGTTTTATTTTGTTTTTGAAGGCTTAGGAATTAGTTAAATATGTGATGTATTGTATATTTAGTGTTACGTGATTATTTTCTTTCAGGATTATTTCTTATGTATGGGCTCGGGTTATTAAGCTCAGTCATTTTAGGACATTACTGTGTATAAATATTGGTTTGAGACTCATTGTACAGGTTGAGTTTTTTGGGTAATAATAGAGATTCCCTTGTTTCTTGTATGTGTGCAAAGGTGAGAGGTTGATTTCTACACTTTCTCCTTGAGAAATTATTTGTGAAGTTCAAAGTCTCAATCATTATTGGATGTGGTTTTACTAAAACTATCAGTCTTTTTCAATAATTGACAGGGGTATTATTTTCACCATTATGAGCTAGCCACAAGTGTTGGAATATTTTCCTACATAAATTTTTTAAAAAAAATCAAGGAATCATTATTGTCATGGAGTCATCTGCTATCAAGGTTCACTCTTGAAAGAATTTTTGTGCAAATGTTATTATGGAGCTGGTTCAATCTTTCTTAGTGTTTTTGTGCATCCTTGCTTTGAATTCATAACTCAGACCTTCTCAACGCAGCGTCAAAGCCTATGCTCTCAATTTCTTGTATATATCCAAAACAAATTCATCCTCATTCCTACATCCCAACCTCTTTGGCAGAAAATTATTTCTCTTTTCTCCACTTACTCTGTTAGTGTTGTTTTCTTAACTTCTTTTCTTAATTATTTAAAGCAGTTTATCTACTTATTATCTTATTGTAACCTTTAGACATTTTATTCTTTTTATAGCATTTTGTCTTATTCCAAAAAAAAAATGATTAGACTATAGTTAGATCAGATATGATTAAATTAATATATTTTTATTATATACTATTTATTTTAAATAATAAAGACAAACATCACACAAATATGGGTTAAGGGATGAATTTGCCACAAAATTTGCATTCATGAGTAATGTTGCCCCAAAAATTTTTTTAAGTTTAAGGTTGCTCCGAAAGTGTTATAATAGAGTAATGTTTCCCTATACTATTGAAAATGTTAATGGTCAATGTCAATTTTTTAACAATCAACATTGGCTTTTTATGAGGGCACATTAAATGTCAATATCAATCACAAATATGGAATATAAAATTTATGTAGCTTCAATATTAATTTTTCTTACTCTTTTATCTTACATCTTCTTTTTATTAAAATTTAATAACTCCAATTCTCCCATATTTTTTAAAAGATCCCACTCATCAAAATGTTCCTTTCCCTCCTCTCCCCTCTAAATCGCTCATACCGAACAAACCCTTTGTCCTTTTGAATTGGATGCTTTATCATGGAAGCTTTATTTTGTCAGAGGTCTCGGAATCTCTGATAGAGAAGTTCATGGACTTGAGTCCCTTTTACTTATTCATGAGCCATTTTGTCTTTCTCCTTTAGAAATGGAGTTTTGATTTTGAATACTAGACTGTTTAGGTGTTAAGTTTTGCTATTCCTGTTCTTTCTTCTCTGGAAAAGTTGTTGTGTCTTCTTGATAATTTTAGTTTGGTAATCTGAAAACCCCTTTGACAGTAGAAATTGGTAGTGGTATTCCATGGGTTGCTCAATATGAGGAATGAAAGTCATTCCCTTTTTACGTTGTTATCATTTACCATGGATAATATACATAACTATATTCCCTGTGCAGTTCATCATCTCATCATAACTCTTTCTGTGTGCTAGACTTAACAGCTAGCTAGTTTTTGAAACTCCTTTCTGTAAGGATTCGTATATGCAAGAATTTTGTTCCTCGATTCCAATAAGCATCACTAGCCTGACATAATTTTGAATAAATTTGCCAGCCTAAGGACATACTAGTCCGCTAGGTCTTAGGCTTCTACATACACTGGTGCATTAAAATATATCTGGCATGTAGAAGTTTACAGCCTAGGGTCTCTAACCCAACTTTTAGGTTCATCAAGAAATCTAGAATCTCAACATCACACAGATTGGAAATCATTTTCCTCAAGCATACCAAATAGGTTCGCTAAGAATCAGGATCAATAGCGCTTATTCTAACCTCCACCGTATTTGGGTATTATCTTCAAAATATCACTAGAGGTTCAATACTATTCACAAGGTTCAAACTTCATCATGGAAAAGAACCATAGTGCAACAAATTCACATTTTGACCTAAGCATTATTTCAACTTAGATCAAATTCAAGCGTATCATTAGATTGGATCCTCTAGGATCAATATACGGTATAATCACCATTCATCATATATCACCATATATCATGTCTACATTCCTTTAACTTCACAGTGTTACTAAAGATCATTACTTAGCATGGAGAAACCTCAAACATTTACTATGCCTCAAGTTTCCCAACACCTTATCAAATAAAATTTTCTGCGTAGTAATTATTGCCACAGAAATGGTTTGAATTAAGATTAATAATTACATCGTCATCCTCTCCATGCTTCTAAGCAACCTTTAAATAATCTAAGTAAAATGATTATTAGTCATAAAGAAACCTTAAGACAATAACCATTCCTCAAGTTTTTATAACATTACCAACTTAACTACCCAGGGGGTCACCCATCCTAAGATTTTCCTAGGTTAAGCACGCTTAACTTTTGTGTGCCCATGCCAAAATGCAGATACCAGCTTTATCTGCTTTAACCATCGGTACCCTTAGACTACCCTTATCTCAAACATTGTGCCCATTATCTTCAGGCCTCAAAATACGATGTATGGTCTACACACTGGCTCTGGCCATACCTGCTTCCTCGAGTTTCACCATTTCTTCAGGGCTGGTTCACAGGAAAGGGGGAAATTCACTGCTCTAGTGCCCAATTCTGTGCATATCTCCTTTTACCATATAATCAAGACTTTATCAGTATACTATCATGTGGCCAGAACTGCTTGCTTTGATACCAAAAATGTAAGACCCCGCCTTACATACTACTTATCATTAATATTAATTAAAGTACTTGAGCCCAATTCAATTGACAAATAGGAATAGCAGAAATATATTGATATATCGATACATTAGGCTTGATTACATAACATGTTTTTGCCACCGGTGTTCGTACATAATACTTACAAACCTTGAAATAATAAAAGATCTTCAGATAACCAACGTCTTCACTCAATCTTGACTGGTGCCTTCAATTGTCGGTGAATACCATTTTGCCCTCGAAGCCAACTACGCCATTGCAAACTTTATTCATTTATGGAAAGGGTGAGACTTGAGAGAATCTCAGTAGTAACATACAATCAATTATAGAAATGCAATGATAAATATGCCAAGTACCACATACAGCAATATGGTAATAACACATAATTCTGTTCAGTCAGTTCTATCAGAAATGTTCAGAGCTAACCATTATTGCAACCCTTACTAGTTTAGTACGTCAGCTAGGCTCAAGACCACAGACTGGGCATAATTCGGTGTACCCGTAGGCACTATGTTCGGTGTACCTATAGGTAATATGTTCGGTCATGATCAGTGTACCCTAGGTATGATGTTTGGTCATACATATTATAGTAAATGGCATACATAAAGCATATAATACTTTGACTTTTTCAAAGTTCACCTCTTACTTGACTATAATACTTCATCTTTTGGCATTTGGAATTTAATAATTATTTCCTTTGCCTTATGCCCATAAAGTGACATAAATAGGCTTCTCCCAATAACCAAATATGTTACTCCAATTGCTTCTTCAAATGTCACAACTTTAGCCTACAATTTTTGACTTTTCTTCTTATCTTTTCTACTTGACTTTAATGGCTTCCCAAGGTCAACATTTGTGTTCACATACTCATTTTCTCTCTCTTGCCTCATGTTGGACGAAATTTATGGTCCATTGGAAGAGGATAATGATCTCTCAAAATATCCAATTAGACTTTGTTATCACAATTAAATTTTAGAAAATGGGTTTGGGCATATTCCACTGGATTACCACTTAACACATTATTTGACTCCATTTCACATGTCATGCGCCCTCTCCTTCATTTAAATTCAATTTAAGCTTTGACACCATAACTGAGCTTAAATTCTGAGTTTGGGTACTGACTACTTCTATTTCAGGTCATAATTCACACTTTATTCCCTGAACGAGTTCATCCATATCTGTTATGTATTTTTGGGAATTACAATTTACGTTTGATTCCTCCTCTTTCTCTCTCTAAAACGTGTCTTCTCTCCTTCTTCCCTTGGAATCTTGCTTGCTAACCATGATATTCATGGAGGAGAAGAGATTAGAAGATGTTTTACACAAGTTAGGAAGCAAAATCACATGAAACCACAAGTCTTACCTTTGATCTTTGCCTCTTGCTCTTCCTTTCTCTAGGTTTTCCCAAAGCTTCTCTCTCTCTCTCTCTCTAATTGATCATGAAGTGTGAAAATGGGAAGGGAAAAGACGAAGAGAAAGCTTCATAAAACATCCTATATCTCTCTATTTAATAAATATTAGCTTATTTGATTTATGACATAAGCATGTACTTTGATCTTATCTCCTCTTAATTTATGTCATAAACTTCTATTTGATTTTAACCAAATTCTTTCCTTTTTTGTTGGCCCAAAATGATGCCTCTTTAAGCCTTCCATAAACCAAATTGGTTCCATCCAATTAGCCCAACTAAACATACTTAACCAATAATTATTTAATCCCTTGGCCTTGGATGATGACACTTGGCACAATTTGTATCTAAGTAAATATTTTCCTTCTCCTTTAATACTTTGGCAACAAATATCTACCAATAAAGGGAAAATATGGGCTTTTACTTAATTCTACAATTTACACAATTGCCATTACATTTTGTTTTCCAAATTCACAATAGTTGGCAATTTTGGCAGATTTTCTGACCAAACTTTGAAAAATCATAAATTTATTTGTAGAAACTCAATTGGAGTAATTCCAAAGACTATGAAACCGTTTTTGTATCTAGTTTCAAGGAAAAATATAGCCTTTAGCCAATAGAAACCTCATAGTTTCCAGAAATTTGTTAAACCTTACCCATTACAGAAAACAACCAGTTTCACTGGTAAACTTCAAAAATTCATAACTCTTAGTGTACATGTCCAAATAATTCCCATGACCTGTTAAATTAAAGCTTGGAATGTTAACTTTCAATTTGAAAATTTTCACAATTGTTGGACATCATTTGATTATTCAAAACCATATGACAAACTCACTACCTCGTAGGAAATTTCACTGGCAGCACTGTTTACATTCCAATTTTCAATGTTAAATTCCTATAATCGTGGTGGTTCAAATTCTCACCTGAAGTAGAGAAAGATTAATAAGAACCACAAAAGGGAAACTAGTGGGCATAATAAACATGTTGAAAATCCATGTTATTGCTATGGTGGAAAAAGTCATTGGTCACGTACCTGTCATACATTAAGGCAAAAGAAATGCTTAAAATAATGCTAAAGGATCAAAGATAGGGTCAAAGAGTGGGATAAATCATGTTGATCAGGCTAGCAATTCTGAGTATGGTGATATGGATGTTACTCATTTGGGTGTTGCTGATTTCATAGCATAAATTATCTTTATCTATTTGAAATGCTATGATTTAGTGTGTTTAAAGGTGCAACACTACTATAAAAAATACAAGCTACAACAGTTAATTTAAAGAATACTTTGGTGCTTGGGAAGCGCCGTAGCTGCCAGCGCCGTTAAAACAAGTTACGACGCTTCTTGAATATATGGAAGCGTTGTAGCTTGATTATTATTTTTTTTAAAAAAAATATCACTTCCTACGACACTTCTCCATGTAAGTGCCGTAGAAAATCTTTTATGTTTAAAAAAAAATTTATGACTTCCTATGACACTTCCTTGGAGAAGCACCGTAGGAAGTCTTTTACTTTTTTTTAAAAAATAATTTTTCATAATTATTTTATTTTCTTGATGAAAACCTCCATTTATAATTCAAAGTCCACAATCCACAGCAATTTACAATACAATCCACAGCAAAATGGAAAAACATAGCACGTATTTTTTGCAATATTATGTCTTCATGTATCAAGCATAAAAGAACTCTAGCATTTAAGTTGCTTAAACTTGCACCATACACGTTACTTCTACAGAGGATTAAACTAGTATTATTATATTTGTAAGCTCAAAAATTTAAAAAAACACTTACAATATATAGGAAGTTCAAGAAGACAAAGTTGACATTTCAAATAAATACTTGAAAAAAATTATGAGCACACATATATAATCATGACAGATTTTAACTAAAAAAAGCTGAACTAAATATTGAGAAAAAGAATACTTACATGCTAGAGAGATTCTGAAAGAGGCTAAGACAAGAAAAAAAAATATGGGAGAGGAAACTTTGTATTGCAATAGAGTTGTGAAAAATGGAGGATCTAGAGAGAACGTGGGAAGATGAAAATGAAATGAAAACGAAAACAGCGGGGTAAAATTTAAATAGCAGATTGTAAAGAAGTTACAAACATTTTTTGTTAAAGCGTCGTAGCTTTCTAAATATTTTGCTTTTAAAGAAAACAAACACCTTAAATATATTCAAGGCACCACATGGTACCTTCAAATATCCAAAACACTGTGTGGTGCCCAAGGCACTACGTGGGTGCCTGGAATATTCAAGGCACCCACGTGGTGCATTGTATAATTCAAAGTCACAAATTAAGGCCACCTTGACTGCCTTATCCGACGCTCTATCGGCTAAGGCATATTTAGCCTCCTCCGACGCTTAATTATAGAGCGCCGGCTAAGGCCAATTTTGGCCATCATTTTATAATTAAGCACCAGCTAAGGGCCATTTTTTTAGAACTTAAGAATGAAGTAGGTGATTTCTTTTTTGACTTACTACAACACGAGATTCTGAATAATAATATCTTTTTAACTTATTCTTACCCTTATCCGGTACTTTACTTTTAAGAGTTGTATAAGTTTTTTTCAAATAAAAAAATGCTAAAAAATTAACCTAGCTATGGCATTGTTTTAAGAAGCGCCGTAGCTTGGGCTTTTATTTTTTTTAAATAAATATTTTGTATGGTGCTTGTTTAGGAAAGTGCTGCACAAGCCTAATACTAAGCTTTGACGCTTATATTAGGAAGTGCCGTAGCTTCTAAACTTTTTTTAAAAAGAAAACTATTATCTACGGCGCTTCTTTGAAGAAACGATAAAAAAGTGGCATCGTTAAATCCTTCTTTTGTAGTAGTGCTACTAGCTATCATATATATATATATATATATTTCTTTTTTAATTATCCTTTTCTTTATTTTCGTGTTTCTTTTAACCAAGAATGAGTTATGTTCACATAAAGTCTTGAAGATTTATGTATTATTGATAATGCAACATCCCACACCATACTTAAAAATGATAAATACTTTTCTTCCTTGATAATGCAAGAGGCCAATGTTTGTATTATATCTGGTAGTATAAATTTGATTGAAGGCTACAAAAGAGCCAATATTTTGTTACCTGAAGGAACAAAATTATGCAGTGATAATGCATTTTATTCTACCAAGTCTAAAAGAAACTTATTGTGTTTCAAAGTTATTTGTAGAAATGGATATTATATCATATAGAAACAACAACTGAAAATAATCAAGAATGTCTTAATGTTATGAATTTAGTTTTTAGTGGAAAATGCATATTAGAAACTTTTCCTGCTTTTTCTTCTAGCTTGTACTATACATTTATAAGCATAATTGAAACACACACTATTGTAAACTAGAAGTTTGCTAATACAAACTAGCAATTAGTTAATGTAAACCATAAGCTTACTGATGAATTTAATGTTTGGTATGACTGGTTAGGCCATCTCAGGTCCATAACAATGCAAAAAATAATTGAGAATTCATGTGTCCATACCTTGAAGTGCAAACAAATACCACAATTCCATTATTTCTCATGTACTGCATGTTCCAAGGGAAAGTTAATTATTCGGTCCTCACCAAGCAACATAGAAAGTGAGCCTCTCACTTTTCTAGAATGGATATAGGGAGATATTTGTGAACCAATACACCCACCATATAGACCATTTAAGTACTATATGATATTTGCAACCTGGCATTTGCTAGATAACTTACTCAATTGATTAGATTAAGAGGACATTACCTTGATTATCCTATCAAGAAAATACATCTTAATAATGCTGGTGAATGTACTTCAGCTTTTAATGAATATTGTATGTCCTTTGAAATTGATGTTGAACATCTTATAGCTCATGTTCATACACAAAATGGACTTGCAGAATTATTGGTTAAATGACCACAATTAATTGCAAGACCTTTGCTCATGAGATCTAATCTCCCAATTTTTGCTTGGGGCTATACCATTTTGCATGCAGCAATGTTAATTTGCACGAGGCTAACAAGTTATCTAAAGGTTTCCCCCTTACAAATGGTTTTGGTCAAGAACCTAATATTTCCCATCTTATAATTTTTGGGTATCTATTATATGTGCCTGTAGCACCATCGCAATGCACCAAAATGGGTCCTCAAAGAAGGATGGGAATATATGTTAGATATTAATCTCCTTTGATAATAAAATATCTAGAACCATCTACAAGAAATTTATTTGCGACTTGATTTGTCGATTGTCATTTTGATGAAACACTTTTCCCAACATTAAGGGGAGAAAATAAGCAGTTGGGTAAAGAGATTAGCTAGAATGAATTATCATTGACTCATTATGATCCTTATACAAAACAATATGAACTAGAAGTTCAAAAGGTAATTTATTTATAGAATTTGGCTAATCAAATGTCAAAAGCATTTACTAACCCAGAGAAAGTGACAAAGTCACATGTCCCAGCTACTAATACTCCTATTGAAATCGATGTCCTTGAAGGACAACCTATTATGAACGAATTTAAAGTATGCCTAAAGTGTGGTAGGGCCATTGGTTCTAAAGATAAAAATTCTCAAAAGAGAAAATGAGGTAAGAATATAGATGGTCAAGTCGAGAATAATCAAGAAAAGTTAGTTGCTCCAGAAGAGCCATCACTACTACAAATAATTGATTCAACGACACAAATTAACTATCGTTCTTAAAAAATGTAGTAAAAGACGAAGAAGTGGCATTGTGGTAAATATGTGTTTAGTTTCAACGATAGTTTCACAAAACCAGACGTTGAAAGAGGAGATTCAACAATTGATTTTTTGAAGCCAATTGTTGAAAGTGAAGTTTCAACAACTAGTCTAAGAAACAGTCGTTGAAACTAGCTTTATTCATTCACCAATTTCCCCTCCTTTAGCAATCTCGTTTTTGAGCTTTGCCATGGCATGCCATTAAAAAAAAGGTCTGGAATTGGATACAACGACTGCTTTGAAAACCAGTCGTTGAAAACCATTAGATATAACGACTGGTTTTGAAACCATTCGTTGAAAATGGATACAACGACTGGTTTCAAAACCAGTCATTGAAAATCAGTCCTTAAATATAAAAAAATCTAGAATTGGATACAACGACTCGTTTTTAAACGAGTCATTGAATACGGTCGAATACAATGACTAGTTTTGAAACCAGTCATTGTATTTGGATACAATGACTGGTTTCAAAACTAGTCTTTGAAAGCCAGAGCTTCAATGACTGGTTTTAGAAAACCAGTCATTGAAACTTTGGTTTTCAATGACTGGTTTCTATACTAATTATCTTAAATATATCAAAGTCAATGATGTGTATAAAGCCTATCAGAGCAGCATAAATTAGAAGAGTAAAGATGGTTTTGTATATTCAGAGGCTTTATTTTTTGATATTGGCGCACCTGCATTTCTCCATTGTTAGTCCTCCAAAAACGAGATAGAGCCTGAGTAAACCAGAAGTAGGTTAAGTCTTGGTTGTCTTCATTCTCCCTCCTCTTCTCAGTCCTCCATTATTGTTGTGGGTTCTATAGCTGCTGGGTCAATCCTCCCTATTTTCCCTCTTTTCGGTCCCGACAAGGTAAGGCATGGAACTTATATTTCATTTGATTGGGTGCTTCGTTTAATCCTCTGAGCTTGCAATCCTGGTTTTTTTTTCTTTCTCAAAGCTGCATTATTCGACTTAAGTGTATGTTCTACATTATTCACTCATTGTTTGAAACCAAAAAGTGGGAAGCTTAAAACTGATTTGGACTTGTGAGTTCGAAATTGAAGCTGGAAAAATTGAGTTTTAAGCGCTGAATAACTTATGATTTGGACTTATATTTACAACTGTTGAATCGTTGGTGTAGGTGTTGAAACTATGTGTTTTAAGACTTATGAGTTTGAAATTGAAGGTGGAAAAATTGATTTGTAATTGCTATTAGATACTTGCCATGCCCAATAGCTATCTTAAATGCATAATACATGTTTGAAGTATTAAAATGGTGATTTAAGCATTGCTTTTTATTTACAAGTTTAAACCAAACTAGTCCATTGTCATTAGATCTACAGGGGAAAAAAGAAAAACATATATTTACAAGCACTTTTGGACAATAAATTTTACAATAGAGGCTTATTCAAAAATTTTCCCTTAAAAGAATATTTTGTACCATGTACTTATAAAAACAAAATATATATTCAACTTACATATAGATATAAACATTATGTGAGACTAATGAGAAATATATGGTACTCCCTCATGTCATACACTTAGTAACTAGATAACTAATTTGCATGTATTGAAAAAGTTGATTAAGTTAATTATTTGTAATAAAATGTGTGTTACTTTTTCTTAAATACTACTATCAGTAACAATTTGTATTGAAAGCTTCTGTATTTAGTGTCATGTAATTGCAAGTCTGCAACATTGATTAGGATTTTCTAAAACTCTTACTTTGGTAATCTAAGGCATTTGGCATTTTTTAAGTAAATCCAACATTTATTCTATCAAGCTTATGGGCCAATTGCCCCCACAAGCCTAGCGTAATACCATGCTGATTACCCCAAAAATTTTAGTTGTCCCTGTAAAATATTTTAATTGTCCCCACCACCCCATAAAGAAATTTACTTACTGAAAAAAAGTAACTTACTTTAATTATTTATTCAATAGGTTGCGTAAAGATGAAAATTTATTTTTAGGTATTTGTTCTGAAAGAATTGTATTGTGAAATGATGTTCAGCTTGTGCAAATTATTTATATTAATGCTTTCATTGGAAATATTTAGCAATAACTGAAGTTATGAAAAAAAATATACTCGTAAATTTGTTATAACCTTCACAAAATGTAGAGAGAGCTGAGTTTGTAATAATTGTACTTTTAGCTCATTCATTGCAACAATTAAGGTACATTATTATGAATTAGAAGTACTACAAATTTAATTATTTACCCCACGTCATTAAATTTCATTTCTAGGACCTTCATATTTTTGAATTAAATAATTTCATTTTTGGGACCTTCATCTTTTTGAATTCAAAAGTGGACTACCTACTTTTTTTTTCAATATTGTAGATTAGTAACTCCATATGATTTGCATTGAAGTTTCTTACTGCTACTACCTAGTTTGTCACATTGATAAGTTTAAATTTTGCAAAAATGTGCCAATATATATAGGCTTTTCAATAGAACTTTGCAATTCTTGTCTTTAAATTTTTCTCATTTTGTAATTAGCATAATGGTAAAGTTGGGTGTTGTTGAAAATGGATTAGGTGTTAATAAAATGGATCATAGTTGGATGAATGCATTGAGAACTAGCAAAGAATATGAGAATGGGGTGGAAAAGTTTATTGAATTTGCTATAATGAATGCGCCTAGTAGAATGTGAAGTATTTGTGTCCTTATATCAACTGCTTAAATGGGAGTAGATGAGATATTGATGATATAAGAGATTACTTACTTTGTGATGGAATAAATCTTTGGTATATAAGGTGGATATGGCATGGTGAGGAAGTATCTGCTCGTGTGGCCCATGAGAAGAAAGTAGTTGATGTTAGAGACGATGATAGAATGGAGAAAATGATTCTTGATGTTGAGATTGAATGTTTTTCTCAATCATCTATATATGATAGTGTGCGGAGTGATTTAGAGACACCTTTGTACCCTGGGTGTATTAAGTATACACACTTGTCAGGTATTTTGCACTTGGTCAATTTAAAGGCAAATTGTGGGTGGATCGATAGTAGTTTCACATTGTTACTTGAATTGTTGTGTGATATGTTTTTAGAGGATAATGTACTTCCAAATCGTATGTATGTGGCCAAGAAAATCTTGTCTACAATAGGTATGGAGTATAAAAAGATACATGCTTTCCCTAATAACTGTGTATTATATAGAAAAGAGTATGAAGGACTAAGGAGTGTCCAAAATATAAAAATTCCAGATATAAAGTGAAGAAAGGTGCTGGTTGTGGTGATGAGACAAGCAAAAGGCAACCTTTAAAAGTTTTGTGGTATCTTCCAATCATACCATGATTTAAACGAATGCTTGCCAATACGAAAGAAGTGAAGAAGTGAGATAGCATTATGATGAGAGAATATGTGATAGAAAATACCTTTGGCACCCGACTAACTCTCCACAATGGCAGAAAATATATGAAATATTTTTGGGATTTGGCAACGAGCCAAGAAACCTTTGACTTGGGCTTTGCATAGACAAAATCAATCCTTATGATACTCTTAGCAGTGCACATAGTGTATGGCCAATCTTGTTGGTGATTTACAACTTACCTCCCTAGTTGTTTATGAAATGCAAGTATATGATACTTTCTATGATGATTTCAGGACCAAAACAGCCAGGGAACAATATCGATGTCTATTTGAAACCTTTGATAGAGGACTTAAAGAAGTTGTGGGAGGATGGCGTCAATGTGTTAGATGCATATAAGCAAGAGTCGTTTAATGATGGGAGGATGGAGTAGTGTGTAGTTTTTGGTGATTCTATATTTGTGTAGTGATTTCCAGTGAGGGCTATATTTTTCCTTGAAAGAGGACTCATATACCTTTTATTTGGCTTTGGAATTACCTCGTTTCGATTTTTCTAGAATTAGTTATGGTTTTTCAAAGTCAGCCCAGAGTCATGAAATTTCTGGGCCGCGGCCCAAACCTTTCTGGCCTGTTTTGGGCCGCGGCCCATGAGTGGCGGGCCGCAGCCCAAGGCCTTCTGACCATGTTTGGGCCGCAGCCCAAGGAATGGTAGGCCGCGGCCCAACCCTGTGTTTTGGCACTTTGTGTTATCGAAAGGGGATCTTTAACCTATTGTTTCCCAACCTTTTAGGGCTTTTATTATAGGCATTTGGGGCCTCTTAAGAGTCAATTATGATAACCAAAACTAAGTATTTCAAGTTAATTAAGTCTTGGAATAGAATATAACTCTTCGTCCCTAATCATGATTCTAGGATACGATATTTGCCCTCCTCGGGAGAGACCGGCGCTAGGACACGCCCGGAAGGATCAAGGTAGTGACTCTTCTCTCATATTATGTATGATGTTTTGGCATGCATAACTTATCGTTGAATTTGTGAAATGTGTGCCATGGTCCATTACGGCGTGAGCAGGTCAGCGTGAGCCGTGTAAGGATTGACGGTGGTCATCTCTAGGTCGGCCGTTGAATTGCCGTCGTAATCGACATGGATATTGTGAATCCGACCTGTGGGGCGGCGTTTGTGAATCCAGCCGTAGGCTGTGTGTATTTTGCCGGTATGGCTTGTGTATGAAATGCATTATATGAATCCCAGCTGTGGTGAAATGTATTGTGTGGATTGCTGTGATGCAATGCAACGTGAGCAATCGTAAGGGATGACATGTGTCATACTAACCATTGCCGTTGTAATTGCCGTTGTAGTTGCTTGTTGTGGTTAATGATTTGCTTACATGCACTATTATTTTACATTATATGATTGATTTGTTACTACGGGGATTCCTTAGAATCTCACTCTCCCAAAAACCATGTTTTAGACAGGGCAGAAGGATCAAAGGGAAAGCGGGCGACGAAGAGCGGATAGTGCTCCAGTTTAGAAGTATATTTGGTTTTATTGGTTATCATATATGTATATCTTTTGGGATAATTTTGGGGAAACAATTGTGTATATTGGGATTAATAGTATAGTTTTGTGTAATCCCCAAGTTAAGGGTATTGAATTATGGGCTTGGAGCCTTTGTAAATCCCTTAGTAATGAATGGAACCTGAGTGTGTCGGGAATTTGTTTATACTCTGATATTTGTGAATGAAATCAACTTGTACAGGCCATTTGGTATTGAAATGTGAATATGAGACCGTCAAGAGCATATTTTGTAAAAGTTTTTGTAAGCCATGATTTTGGGAAGTTTGATTTTGTTTAAGTCCCAAAATCACCTACGGTCTCTAATTCCACATTAATTATGTTTTTATGAACTAATCTCGGCCTTAATCGTGAAGGGGGTTACATAAGCTACACTAAGTTGAGAGTTCCTATATTCAAATGCAAGTGGGTTAACAATAATGCTGTTGAAATATATCAATTTGGATTTTACCTCAAATGATCTTGAAAGAGTTGGTTATAAAGATGAGCCATGCGTTCTAGTAAGCCAGGCAAAACAAGTGTTTTATGTCATTAATCCAGCAAATGAAAAATTGTCAGTGTACTCCAAAGTAAAAAAATAGAAGGATGGTGATCCAAGTTTGAATCTTGACGACACATCATCTTTCACTACAATCCACCTATACCAACTGAAGTAGAATTGGTAGATGATGATGAATATGCAACTAGAATTGATCATTGTGAAGGAATTTGGAAAAATACATAAAGTAAAATTTTGAATTGTTTAAAGTATTCATTTAATTGCAATTTAATTATCATATCTCACCTTCATTTCTTAGCAGGAACATGGCAAGTTCAGATTCGGGTGGCTCACCTGTTAAGAAAAAGGTTAGAGGAAGCATGAAGCTGCCATCGTTGGTCAAACGCCATGAGAAAGAAAAGGAGATGGTGCACATGGATTTGATGCTGATATAAATCCAATCGGTAAAGAGGGAGACACATTCATTAGTTACATTGGCTATTTGGCTTGGAGCAAAGTTGGCATTCTATTTTCTACTTGGAAGGAAGTTTCAAAAGATAGGAAGATTATGCTTTGGGAACAACTTTTGGTATATGAAGTTGTATTTTCATCTCTACTTTTATTTCTTGTTATCTATATGTAACTATTATGTATTTTGCTTTGTAGCGAACCTATGACGTCCCCAACACAAGGCAGATGTACAAGCAATGGATGGAGGAAGTTCGTGAGCGATGGAAAGATTTCAAGTCGACACTCATAACTAAGTACATTCGAGGGTCAAAGAGCAACTTAGGATCCTTATAAAGAGGATCCATTTCTTTCTCCAAATAATTGGAGATTGTTTGTGGCATCACGGCAAGATCCCAAATTTCTGATATATATATATATATATATTTTTTCTTTATCTTAGTGTTCAACATTTTACTGAACTTATTTGACCTCACTACCTTAATTTTCTTCACTCTCTATTTATATAGGAATTGAGTCAAGCAAATAAAGAGAGGTGAGCAAAAGCAATTATCCATATTACATGTCGTATGGGGTTATCGAAAGTTGGAATAGAAGATGATATAGGCTGAATTGAAAAAATTGGAGGAAGCAGCCAAATCAGATCCTAACATTGTCATGCAGGAGCCGCCGCCTCCCCCACATGACAAAAAATGGAGAGCAGGGAGGATAAAGGGAGAAAAATATATAAATCCAATCGGTTCTGACGTCGCTAAAAGGATTGTGAGTATTTAATAACAAGTATATTTAAGAGTGTTTCATTTTCCTTAGAAGATTTAATATAATTAATTTTTATTTATCCATTGTATGTTGCAGGATGAATTTGAAGAGCAGAGCAACCAAGGTTCCTTTACTCAAACTAGAAGGATGGACATCTTAGCAATAACACTTGAGAAGCTAGATCACCTTGGTCAAGTTAGAGGGGAGCAGAGGGGAGTTAGTCTCTCAAGATACTTGGATGATGTTCACAATCTTATGGATAAAGTGAACTAAATAGAAAGTTTGTGGTCAGGATTCGAAAGGAAGTCCAAGTAGAGCTAGCGGTGGAAATGCGTCAATCACTTCGAGATGAGCTTAAAGAAGAGTTGTTATGTGAGCTACGTGGTGAGATGAATTTGATGGTTTTGTCACACATTCAAGTTGAAATGTGTAATGAGGAGCCTAGATCTTAGGTTTGTAAATAATTTCATTTAATATAACGTTGAGTTTTTTTCTTAAGTTAGTTTAATTAATTCTTTTATTTCTCTTACCCAGGAATCCCCGGCCTTTCCCAGCACCAAAGTTAGTTACAATCTGCCAGACATTGGACATGGTGACCCTGGTCCTTCACTAGAGGCTAGAGAACCTTGCTCTTTTTATTTAGATGTCTCGTACCTGTGTGTTGTTGCCGATGTTGTTGTATACACGCATCTTACCACCTACCATAATAATCAAATTCGGGACAATCAACATAAGGTCAATGTCACAAGTGTTCGACAAAGGGGAGGAAGGTGTAGATGTCTCGTTCCTTGATGAAGAGGTTGCCAGACTAGGCTAGGCAACAGGATCTTTCATCCTATGGCCTCAATATCTTGTTCAGACGGCGACAACCCCTCCAATGGTAGGAAACACCTTACTGTTACTTGATCCTTGATATCATACGTATAATCTTTATTTTGTGTGTTACTAGGATCAAGAAGAAGCGACAAAATTTCCCTTATTGGCACAACTGCGAAATATTAGTAACAAAATTAACAACGTCAGCTTGCAGATGCCTTGTGGGATTTTGGGTTATGCAATCTCGTATAATTTTGGAATTGATAGCAAAGATATTAGAGAGTTCCTATCTTTGTAGGAGATAGACATAAGATAGGTCACATTTGCAATCATGTGAGTTTATTTTTAATTTTTAACTTTAATTAATGCATTGATATTTAGGAGTTGTTGATTTCTACATTTACTAAGTCATTTCTCATTTTATTTTTGTGGTAGCTACTTCCACAAAATGTGTGTCGAAAGAGAGCTCGACACTTCGTATGGCTTTTTATGTCCTGGCAACCTGTCAAAGCATAATAATGTTAGGTTAGAAGATAGGATAAGCTATGTAGGCCCTACATTGGGACAAACTTAGCTGCCTTGCTATCTAGCACCAATTATTGAAGGACAAGTAACTTAATTTTATATATTTATACGTATTCAGTTTACTAAGAAGTATCATGTTATCTAACCTCATTTTAATCTACATATGTTGTGATTATAGTTATCATTGGAGTCTTTGTGTTGCTTGTCCCTTCATCAACGTCATCTTTTGGTTTGGTTCATTGGGTCGCAAGCCAGACCGAAAGATAAAAACCATTGTTACACATAAGTTAATTTGTTTGTAAATCATTGATTTTTGATTTTACTTAATTGTTTTAATGTCTTCTGATTTTCATTTTAATTATAATACACTGAAGACATATTATATAATGGGTGGGAAGCACGAAGGTAAAAGTGGCCCAACAAAATGGTTCCAGCCGAAAGTAAGTTGTTTAAATTCAAGTTCTTCGATTGACAATTGCTTTACATATGCCTTTATTCTTTTTTACCGTTTGCTTTTGATGTATAGTGCTCTCAACAATCAGGGAAAACTGAGTGCGGCTACTATGTTATACTATATATGTATAACATCATTTTTAGTGGCCTTACTACCAATTTCGAACAGGTGATGCTTTCTTAATTCTCAAGTAAATTTCATTTTTGTTCTTGTAATTGAATTATTGTTAGTTATTTCATTCAATTGATTAATTTATATTAACTTTTTATCCATTTTGCACACATATTTTCGATAATCAGGACACCTACACAATCGATGATGTATAGATTCTACAACACATAGAGGATGATGTATAGAGGTTTCTTATATAGTGCAGTAGTATATTATGTTACCGTGCTTGAATAATTTGCCTCCTGTTAGTTTCTTATTTTTCTTGTTTATATTGAGTATTGAGAATTTGTTAGAGAAGACTTTAGATGATGAAGCATTTTAGATTTGAGGATGTATATATTTTATACTGCTATTAAGTCAATTTGATTCAGGGGGATGCCCTATTTACTATAAAACCCTCATGATAGTGCTATTGTTGAATCACAATATTGTTGTTTTTGTAAGGGACATGATATATTTTTCATTTGAGTGTTTTCCAAATTCAAAATATAAATATTTGGAAATTGGTAGTTTTTCAATGCTGAGGAGCAAAAAAGAAAATGATATTTTTTTTAAAAAACAAAGGTTACAACGACTGTTTTTCAAAAATAGTTGTTGTATATGTATACATACAATTACTGTTTTTCAAGAACAGTCGTTGAATGTTTGACATACAATGACTATTTTGCAAACCAGTTGTTGTATGTCCCTTTCTATGACCATTTGAAAACGGTCGTCTATTTTAAAATTTTTCACGACACTCATATACACGCCCCCTGAAAACAGTCGTTAAAGGGCATAAAAATGGTCATTAAAAGTCCCTTATGTAGTAGTGCATCTCCTAAAGGGTTATTACCTCTAGAAGAGATATCTCCAAAAGAGAATGCAGTAGTCCTAAAAGAGACTAAGGTGCCTGACATGTGTGAAAATAAAGTGATCTCAATAAATTATAGAATCCAATGGAATAGAAATGAAGTTAATATTGACAACATCTTTGCTTATAATATAGCATTTGATATGATAAGGATCATGAGCCAAAATTCATAAGCAAGTGACAGAAGCACAAGTCCCAAAGGACTCAATGTGCCAAAAGCACATATTCCTGAAGGACTCATAGTGTTAGAAGCATAAGTCCCCGTATGACTTAAAGTGCCAGAAGCGCAAGTCCCTAAGGACTCAAGCTGCCAAAAGCATTAAATACAAATTCTTGAGAACATTACTTAATTAATTTAAATAAGTCCCTGTATGGCTTGAAGCAATCAGGGCACATGTGGTATAATCATCTCAGTAAATATTGGTTGAAAGAAGGATACAAAATCCAATATGCCTATACATCTTTATGAAAAGATCTAGAAGTAAGTTTGATATAATTGCTGTTTATGTTGATGATATCAATATCATTGGAACTCCTGAAGGGCTTTAAAAGGCAATTAATTGTTTGAAGAAAGAATTTGAAATAAAGGACTTGGGAAAATTTTTTTTTGTCTTGGATTACTGATCAAGTACCTCAAGAATGGGAACTTTGTATATGAAAATCTTACACAAGGAAGGTCCTATAGGGCTTTTACATGGATAAGTCACATCCATTATGTACTCCAATGATTGTAAGGTCTTTACAGGCAGATAAGACCCATTCAAACCTCGAGTAATTAGCGAAGAAGGTGATGAAGAAATCCTTCATTCAGAAGTACCATACCTTAGTGCTATTGAAGCACTAATATATCTTGCTAATCATCACGTCTTGATACATCATTTGTTGTTAATTTATTAGCAAGATATAGTTTTTCACCAATACAAAGGCATTGCAATAGAGTAAAACACATTCTTCGTTACCTCAGAGGCACTATGGACATGGGGTTATACTACTCAAATGTATCCAAGCATGAACTGGTTGGTTATGCAGATGTTGGATTTTTGTATAATCTATATGATGGTAAATCACAAACAGGCTATCTATTTATATGTGGAGGTGTAGCTATTTCATGGTGATCTATCAAGCCAACTAAATCAGCCACATCATCTAATCATGTAGAAATTCTAGCAATGCATGAAGTAAGTTGAGAATGTATATAGTTGAGGTCAGTGATATATCACATACAAACCACTTGTGGTTTATCTTCGGGCAAAATGGTCCAACAGCTCTTTTCGTTCCATCCATGCCATGCTTTCAATCTTAGCAATTTCAATACTGCTCTCAACAATTGGTATTTTTTAAAACCTGAGTATAGCGGCTTCTCAGCATCACTGCACATATTACTATATGCATATGATTGCTCAAAAGCCTCTTCTCTTACATCACGAATAATATCCTCTATCCTATTATCCATATTTGTGTCATTATCATCAACACTCTCCCCTGTTAAGATGTACTTGGCATTTCTAATTCTTTCCATGCCATACCCATACTGTATAGCTCTTACAAAATCCTTTACAAATTAAATGTGCATATATATTTGCAACACTTAGTCACTTCTCATTCAAACATACTACACAAGGGCAATGAAACATCCAACTATCATCATTGTCATTTCTTCTAGCAAAGTCTAAAAAACCCCTCATCCCAACATCATATTCAACACTCGTTTTCTTTTAGCTTTAATCCAACTACGATCCATATATTTCAACACCTAGTAGTATCTTATCCAATAGCAAAACGATAGACAAAAAAAAGATAAGAAAGTATAAATAACTTGTATGTAGCATCCTATCCGTTATCAAACTCTTATTCATAACTTTATATTCAATTCAAACCCACATAGCAAATATCATAATGTGATCATTAATGGCAATCCAAGATAAGAAAATATAAATAAAATACCATAATGTGATTATTAAGCTAATATCTAAAGTTATCATCGAGTTCAACGGCGAGAGTAAGATAGTGAGCAATATTGGGCATATTCAAACAAAGCCATAATCGTAAAACAGAACACCTCCATTTCTTACTTCAAGCATAACAGAATCGCCAAATATGGTTAAACCCACCCGAAACAATATCAAAAGCGCCAAGTTCAAATTATTAACAACAATCAAAACAAACCTGGAAAGTTGTTTATACGAGTAGTCACTCTTTCAGCTCCCGTTTGGAAGAAGAACGAGTGGTAATTTAAGGGCAAAGGAGTCAGAGTTGGAATGTTATCGATTGACAGCGAAATGAAGGTCGTCTAATAGCAAGGTATATGGGTAGTGACTCTTCCTCTGCTAATACAGACCCAGTCCAACGAAGCTAATGAAATTAGGAAAAAGAACACTGTCGGTTAGATTGTGAGACATTATGTTCAGAGAGAAAGATTGCTCCAGGTTTAGAGAGAAAGAGGATAGCGGAGTTTTGAACAAGAACACCGTCGAAGAAATTTCAGGGAAAAGTGAGTTCAGAAAGAAAGCTATGATTCGGCGGGACGAAGAGGAACGAAATTTTAATTAGGGCGCGCACTTTTAAGACTGGTTTTTAATAATAACCGGTCTTAAATATATTTTTAAGACCGTTTTTTAAAATAACTGGTTTAAGAAGTTTCAACTTTTAGACTGGTCATAATGTAAAACCAGTCTTAAAAGTTTAAAAAAAATTACTAGTTGCTTATTTAGATCGGTTATAGAAATAACTGGTCTAAAAAGTGTATTTATTTATTTTTATTTTATCTTTTTAAGACTGGTTAAACATAAATGAGGTCTAAATAATATCTTTAAAACCTGATATCCACGGAACTGATCTCTAAAGTTATCTATAATTACAAAAATGCCATCGGTCATACATTTTAGACCTTATCCCTCTATAACCGGTCTAAATGAGCCGGTCTAAAAAGCAGATTTTGCACTAGTGAAACTTACAAAACAACTATAAGAGGAAATGAAAAACCCATCACAAACAAATGTATGTTTACCAATGTAAATCATACAATTATAAATTTATATTACTAAGGTCTACATATGGGCAAAGACATTAGCATAGCATGAATTTATCTCGAATTGATAAATCTAAAACGTAGTTATATTTTCTAATATCTGTGGGCTGCATAGAAAATATAATGTCATTCTATTCCATCCTAATTAAATATCCAATTATAATTATCTACCTGTGGGCGAAAACTAATTATAACCATATATTTAATAACAATTGATATTCTATAATGCAATATGTGATTAAAAATATGCACACAACAAGATTGAGGATGTTGTGGCTACTCCCCAGGAAACAAGCATGCTAATCACGAATATCATGTGCATTTAAAACATAAATATACACCAATAACCTAAAGAGAATTTAAAAAATTAATTTAATCACAAGAGTGATTAAACAACTAAAATTCTCCCACTTTGTTTAAATTAATTAATCACTTATTGGAGCTGATGTTTTAAAAAAAATCCATAAGCTATTATTTATACATGCAACATTAAGGATGCTGTAGCTGCTTCCCAAAATACATGCTAATCACAAATATCAACTATGTGCAGTTAAATTCTAAATATGTACAAATCTTTAATGAGAATTAATTGACTAATTTAGTTAACAAAATGAGACAAAATAATCATCATAGATAAATTCTCCCATTATTTTGTACACCCAAATTAAATATAATATATGCACATCTCAATAGAGGGATCAATATCAAATAATTAAATTAATAACCCTCCCATTGTTTTATGTATCCAAAAATTTTTTAAGGAATCAGTTTTAGCATATTTCAACTCAAACATAATTTTGAAAAATTTCAAAAATTGAAAAATTGTCCAAAATTAATTACATAAATATTGAGGTAATTAAATGATATACCAAAATAAATTTTGCAAATTATCATAATGTGGAAATAGCCAAAACTAATTTTCCTACATTTAAAAAATTAAAATTGCACATAAAATAAGCATTCAAATATTTGATTAAACCATTCATGGGATGAAACGTAAATTAAACTCAAACGATTAATCAAGTATTTAATTGCTTGAAAAGAAGGGAAATTTCCAAAGAAATAGGCACAAAATAGAGTTAAGAAAACTTCATTAAACCAAAATAATATTTGAAAATCAAACTTGAAAGCCTCGATGTCAATAACCGAATACATTGCCCAAGACCACTTGTCCAGGATTAAAGTAAACACATAATTGGCCCAAAGGTAAGTGAAAAACGTGACTAGTGTAATGCCCCAAATTTTGATTAAGGGCTAATGACCGTTTAATGAGTTGTAATGAATGATTTTATGAATTAAAGTTGATTTGGGACATGAATTAATTATTGGAAATGGCCAACACTCTATATTTTAGCATAATTATGTGGCAAAATAATTATTTGGGCTAATTATAGAGGTAAGGGCGCATGGATGGAAAAGAGAATTAAAATATGTGTTTTGTGGCAATTTAAGTTAATATGCCATAATCAGGGAAAAATTGAAAGAATGGAAACTATTGGTTAATTAGTCAATGATTAATGGAGAAATTAATTACTAACTAAGAAAAGAAATGAGAAGTGTAACTAAATGGTTAATGGAGTGGTTAGAGTAACAAAGTAGTTACTTACTTTATGAAAATCAATGAGAGTTTGACATGTGGCAAGCTTATGGCATGAGAGAGAGCATTAGAAAGTCAAAGGCCATTTTAAAAATCATTTCTCTCTTTCTCTCTCTCCCCTCCTACAAGTCAGCTGAATGGGTATCAAGGCAAAGGAAGCATCATCATTTTCTCTCCTTCCCCACTCTTCATCTCTTCTCTCCCTCTATCATGTGTGCTGCCATTGTTGCTCAAGAAGGAGGAAGAGCTTTGTGAAAAATGTGAGTTTTTGACCATCTAAATGACCTCCTATGTAAAAACTCTCTTCATCAATCTTGTTCCTTGTGTTGAGAGCTTTGATTCTTTGGTTTTAGATTTTCCATTGGTGGTGTTTTGAGCACTCAAGAAAATCTAGAGTTTGGAGAACCAAGGAACACATTTGAGAAAGTTAAAGAGGAAAGTGAGATGAACCTTTCTATATAGGTTTTGTCATTTGGTTGAGGTTTGAAATTCTGGAATTTTTGCCCTATTTTCGAAAATTAGGGTCATTGTGTGTTTGGCATGTTCTGTTCATGGAATTGATGTCTTGGGATGCAATTTGGATTGATAGAAGTGAATTGAATCATTGAAGGTTGGGTTTGGCAATTTGTGTTTGGTTTTGTGTATTGGTCAAAACAAGATATGTTGATAGATTGTGATTTTGGTCATTTTGAAGTTGCCATTGTGTTCCTTATGGAAAAATTGTGTGGGAGTAGTGTTGAATGTGAATTTTGAACCATTGGAAACTTAGGTTGAAAAGTTGCAAGTTGGTCAGTGAAAAACTCTGTGCTGGCAACTGTTTTACATGGACATTTTAAAATAGCAAATGGTGTTAAAATATTTTGAAACTTTCTAGTCTTAAAATTCACATGCCAAGCTTCAAAATGGACCTATAATTCATGTCATTTCAATTTGTGAGTTAGGAGTTATGATTGTCCAAAGTTTAATGTTAAATCTGGGATCAAATCTGGAACAACATGGAGATTCATGTAATTCTATATTTTTATGGTTATGGACAGCCTTGATTCATATTTTTCCTATATAGAGGACTTAAATATCTTTTAATAGACTTTAGGATCACCTCATTTCAATTTTTCTAGAATTAGTTATAATTTTTCGAAGTTTCCTTGGCTGCAGCCCAAAACTTTTTGTGCAGTCGTTGGCCGCAGCTAGAAAATCTTGGCTGCAGCTAGAAAATTTCTGTGCTGTTTTTGGCCGTAGTCAAAGGTTTCTTGGCTGCAGCCAACCCCTGTTTTCAACACCTTGTGATTTTGAAAAGTGGTTTCTAACCTAGTACATCCCAATCCTTTTAGGCTATTATTAGAGGCTTTCATAGCTACCTAAAGGTCTTTAATGATAACCAAATCTAAGTGTTTTGGGGTCATTTGAGTATGGGGATAAGGGATAACCTATCATCCTTAATGATTATAGAATTTGATATTTGCCCGGAATGTAGAATGCATATGCCTTAATAAGAACGGAAAGAACAAGGTAGTGACACTTTATCCTATATCATGTTTAATGCATTGCTTGTATGTATTCATCATTGAATGAGCGAGGGGATGTGGCGGTGAGCCCGGCCTTGAATATTGTTGAGGGGACGTGGCGGTTAGCCCGGCCTTGAATATTGATATGCTGCATTGTGATATATACTTACTTGTTATGTTTAATTAAGCATCATATACGTAAACTGTTGCTACTGGGATTCTTTTGAATTTCACTCTTTTCAAATAACATTTTCAGATAGGACAAGTGGATTGAGTGGCAAGCAAGTGAGCAAGGGCAACTAGGATTGCCAGTGGTAGTTCTAGTTATTTTCGGATTTTGGTTATCATTTGGATAATTGTATGTATATATTGGATTGACTATAGATTTGTAGTTATTGTGTAATTCCCGGTATGAAAAATTGAGATGGGCGATGATGCCCTGTAAAATTTTTGGATTAATGATATTATCTTGGGTGAATGTTGGAAATTTTGTTAATACTCTGATATTGTATATGTGACAAACTGAACAGGCCAATTGTTTTTATTTAAAATGAATAGAGATTATATTGTACAAGTGTTGCAAAAAAAATTTTAATTATCCCGGATCTCTTATTCAATTATAAAACATATTTAAACACCAATTATGGCCTTGATGATGGTGAGGGTTACAACTGGAAGATTTTCCCCCTTTAAAAAACACTTTAAACAAAAGAGGCTTGAATAGCAACACAAATAATTCAGGCAATTTCACCCAAGAGAGTTCCAAGGCCCAATTAAATAATTGGAGATAGAAAAATCAAGGTTTCCCAACCCAAAAAAAAAAAGGGAGAATTACACTCAAGTCTCATGGAAGGAGAGAAATGAAAAAATGATCCTTGGATATTGCAAAATGAAAAAATGCTCCCATGGGGTTGTCAATAGAGACTCTTGGAGTTGTTAATGAGACTATTTTTCCATTTTGCACTCTCCAGGAATCATTTCTTCATTTATTTTTTTCCTTGGGACCTAAGTGTAAATCTCCTAATAAAATAACAGTCTCGGCCCAAGAGATAAATATATTTTAAAATCTGAAAAATAAATAGTTATTGTACACTGGCCCAGAAAATAGAGCCCAAAATGTCTGCAAGACAATACATTTTTTTTAAAATGAAGTTCCGGAAAACTATGGCCCAGAGAGATGACAACGTAAAAATATCTATTAAACATGAGTCCAAATCAGAGAAGCCCATTTTGACGGCCCAATACACGTCATCCCATTTTCTAGGAATTAGTGAAATGTTGCATTTCACTTGAGCACAAAACGCGACGTCCGGGTCCGCTACTACGCGCCCCCCAGGGGCCATTACTACGTAGCCACCGCCATCTTTGATTTCAGGCGACTTTACTGGTATTGTATGGCTCGTTTTCCGACGATTTCAGGCGATTTTCATGGCGAGCTTCATAGAAAATCACAGCAACCGTAATATGCACCACAACTTCAACAAAAATCGTGCTAGATTAAAATCTAAAATTGGAGTTTCAAACCCATAAACGAAAGCGATGATGAAGTCGTTTTTCCAGCATGTCCTCAACGTCAACTTTAATGGCATATTCATAGGGAAGCAAGAGTAAAACGCAATGGACGGTGACTTAAAACATGATATAAACAGTGATTTCACCAGAAGGTGCAATAATCAAAACAAATATTTGAGTATCAAACCCAAAATTGAAGCATGATTACGGGTTCCCGATTTTTATGGCAGAAGAACCAAAAAAAGAAGGGCCAACAACATACAAGCGATATCTACCACAAAAGTAAGCCAAGAATCAAATAAAAGAATTTCCGATTTTCACGCCAAACAAAAATCAATTAATTCAAGACTTATCTCCTGGAAGGACAAAAAAATGAAGAGATCGAACAAACTCCTCCCGTCACACGTTTGAAATCACCAATACTCAGATCAATGAAATTACAGGGATTAAGATCCAAAAGAGCAAGTCATGGTATTATGAAAGCAACTGAATATATGCTTCAGATTTTGAAACCACCGATGAACCATTGATCAAAAAACAATTACATAACTCACTCAATCAATTACCGAAAACGCAATATCAGTTGGCACCTTTCACAACCCATTATCATGTTTTGTTTTTTTAATGGAAGAATTAAGGAAAATATCATGCAGAAAATACTAGGCAAAGGGGAATCAAAAAACCTAATATGGTACCAAGTGTTGGAATAATCTAACAATAAAGAATCCAAATATATTGCCTAAATTTCATAAAAGAGAGCAACAGCGGAAAACTTGATGAAATACCTCTAACCATAGCGATTTTGCATGTAGTATCTCACAACCTATAAATTGTAGAGAACAAAAAAAGATAGAATTAGAATAGGATCGAATAGGTCAAGGTTTCTTCTAATGGGAAGATGAGGCACAGTGATGATCTGGGAATAGCCATTCATAACCTGGCCTACGCTATTCATAACCTCCCATCAAGGCTTACAACAGTCAAGCAAGTAACCTTAAACCAAATCTCTATCCAAATCACGTGTGGGCCACAATCAGGGGATATTTTATTCAAAAACAATAACAATATAATATCTACATATAATCTATATTAAATAACAATAAAATATATAATCTTAAATAATAAATATCTTCCACTTTAAACTATTGATTCTATTGTGGTGGGTTCGTTTTATTTTTTGGTTCATGTTTGTGTAAAAGATGATATCTTCTTTATTTATATACTGGTTTCTTGTACAATGCATTTAATGGTTTTGCACAGCCCACTTGTTTTACTGATGCAGTTGTTTTTCTTCTCTCATCAAAGTATTTCAAACATATGGACGTCTGTTATTTTACATATGTAATAGCCTGAGAAGGTTTGCTAAGACGTTGGAAGGGAAAGTTATATCAGATTTTAGAATTGTAAAAGAAGATGGCATTAATGAAAGTCATTTGGACCTCACGTACTTATGTCTTATGTAATCCCCTCCGTAATTATATCCAATATACGCGATTAAAATGAAATAGAGATCAATAATTATTAAATAATATTTACTAACTCATTACATGATGGAGTTTTCACAAATACATTTCGAAATCATTTATAAACTTGGTCTCATATTCACATTTCGAATACAATTACTATGTGAAGATAAATTACATTCATATAAATATCAGAGTGCACAACATAATCATCCCGACAATCCCGGGTACATACCTTCGCTAAAGATACACAAGGCACAATTGCCTATTACAATTCTTCAAATGGGGATTACACAATCTCATCTCAAATTCATAACCCTATATTCAACCAAATTATATACAGTCTTCACAACTCATTAATAACCAACTACCAACTCTCATTTCGAAGGAGTCCTAGCCGCTCCCTTCACAAGCCACTTGCCCTGTCTAAATTGTTGGTAGGGGAGGGTGAGATTCGAGAGAATTTCAGTAGGGAAACATTATTAATATGCAGGTAAGATAAGTGTTTAATGTATGACATGCTTGCATTATATAACTCATGCACACATACAATGACAAATCTATAAGCTCAATGCTTCGAACGATACACATATGGCCATAGCATATATTGAAACATAGTTTCAAATCATTCATACATGTTCCACATAATCAAGCAAAGCAATAACATGTATAAACACATTAATACAGTTATCAGAGCATGCAGGAGAGATAAGTTCCTTACCTTAACCCTTTTATGCCTCGAAACGTGTGCCTCAATCTATGTGCAAACAGCTCGGGGCTTCATATTCGATCCTACAATGTCAAATGTACTATTTAGACACTTCCATAGTGTTTCTGGGGGTTATATGAAGCTATATTGAAAATTTACTAAAATGCCCCCGGGGACCCGGCCCGGCACCGCCATACCCGGTCCGACTGTGCTTTTCCTGAAATTTTGACATGGGCTATTCTAACATATTTCCGCCCAAGGAATCCATTTCTGAACTTGAAATTATCAAATTCAATGTCAATTACAAAATTATCCTTGGTAGCCCCACTTTAAGGGTTTCAGGGGCGTTTTGATAATTATGTTTTTTCGACCTTTTTCGAAAAAGTGCCCAACTATAACCCCACCTAATTTTCGCTCCTGAACTCAATGGAATCATTAAATCATTGAAAATCCAACTCTAAGACCCATTTCTAGAGCTAGCCGAAATTCTCAAGTATTCCGGGGAAAATTGGGGTTTTTCGGTTTCGGCTCCGTAAATGCGTTCCTTTCTACTCCTAACCACTTTATTGACTATTCCATTAGGTTACAACTACCATTTAGTACCAATTTGGGCAGCATAACAGCCCCACACACTCATTTTCCATTTTTGAAACCAATGACAATCTGGTGAAATTTCACCGATTAAATTGTCCACAGCAGCCAGAATAGTCAATACACAAGAGTTTGGAAGTTACCTCAAGCTCTTACTAGCTTTTCTCAAGAGTGGCTGAAACCCTAGCCCTTCTTAACCATGAAAATTGAGCTTCCAACACCTTAAAGAACATGAAAGAGAAGCTTAGGAGCAAGGTTATACACGTTATTTAGGAGCTAGATCGTCGGAGAAATCGGCTTACCTTGTGAGATTTCTCCTCTTTCTCTCTCTAAGAGCTCTCAACTTTCTCTCACTAGGTTCAGCTGGTTCAGCACGTCAGAAATGAGAGCTGAAGATGATGAGAAAATATTTAATTCCATGCTGATGTCATCTTTTATTTCGTTGATGTCATAATTCCCATTTTTGGATTTTCTGCCCAAACTTTGAAAAATCATAACTAATTCTAGAAAAATCAAAATGAGGTGATTCCAAAGCCAAATGAAAGGTATTTAAGTCCTATTTATCGGAAAAATATGTGTCATTCACCAAAATTACCACAAAATTCCAGAAGTACATAAAACTCATTGCTGCCCCAAAATAGAGTTCAGTTTCCATCCCAAACTTTGGAAAGTCAAATCTCCTAGCTCACAAAACGAAATCGCACAAATTATATGTCCATTTTGAAGCTTGAGATGTGAACTTTAAGACTGGAAAGTTTCAGAATTTTTAGATAACATTTTGTAATTCAAAACGTTCAAACAAACTGACTGCCCAGAATAGAGTTTCAATGGACAGAATTTCAGATTTTACGTCTTTGCTTCCAATGGTCCCATTTTCATACCAAACATCATTCCCTTATAAATTTTCACAAGGAATCCATTGGAAACACCAAATCAATAAAATTCACATCACATTGATGTCAACACCCGTTTCCATTTCGATATACACAGAGTAATAGAGACCAAGTTCCACAGGCATACAGAAGAGTACAGATATACTGATAAAAGCATTTGTTTACAGTCCAAAGTTAACCATATAGAATGCAACAATATATACCACCATTACAAAATATCCAAAAGTATTTTAGACATAGACTATCTATAACCACAAACTTTGTATTTGCCTCGAGGCACATGCCAGTCACTTCCCTTAGTTTACATTCTTGCCTTTTGATCCACTGGTGCCCGCTGAGATGTTTAGAAAAAGGGGTGAGATTCTGAAGAATCCCAATAGAAACATGCTATTGTTCATAGAAAATGCGAAAAGTAAATATGATATATGCCATGTATGCACCATTTAATGAACAATATAAACATATCATCTGTATGTATACATGAGTAGGGCCCAGCCCCACTAATCTGCACCGATTGGTCTTCCGCCAACTCCAGTATAAGTGCCTCTAACACTACTGGCCCCTCTCCGGGCAAAACATGTTGATTAATAAACTGCATTTACAAACATTGGCATTCACACAATCATATAACTATGATATAATGTATGAAGGATAATGTCCCTACCTCGAAGTTCTATCGACCCCTTTTTGTGTGCCTCGTAAATTGTGTCGACTTTCGGCTCCCGATTCGATCCTAAAATATTAAATGTACAAGAAATAGGTCATAACCTATCCAAGTATCATTTTAGACTCTTCCATAGTGTTTCTTGTGGTTATATTAGCCTATGGTGAAAATTTACCAAAATGCCCACGGGACCTCACCCGGCCCCGCCGTACCCGTCTCGATGGCACGTTTTCCCAAATTTTTGACTAGGGCCATCTTAACGTATTTTCGTCCAAGGAATCCATTTCCGGGCTCAAAATTATCAAATTCAATGTCAAATTACAAAATTGCCCTTGGCAGCCCTGCTTTTAGGGTTTTAGGGGTGTTTCCGTAATTATGCTTTCTCTGCCTTTTCCGAAAAGGTGCTCAACTGTAACCCCCACCTAATTTTCCCTTCTGAATCCAATGGAACCATCAAATCATTGAAACTCCAACTCCTACCGCTAGATCTGGCCCTGACCGAAGTTATGGAGTCCTCCGGGCAAAATCGGTGTTTTGTGTTTTCGGCTCCGTAAACGCGTTCCTTTCTACTCCTAATCACTTTATTAACCATCTAATTGAGTTATAACAACCATTTGAACTAAGATTGGGCAGAATAACCCTTAGGCACAGACTTTTCCAAAATTCAAAACCAATGGCAATCCGGCAAAATTTCACCGATTAAATTGCCCACAGTAACCAGAATAGTTAATATACGAAGGTTTGGAAGTTACCACAAGCTCGCACAAGTTTTTCCCAAATATTGCTGAAAACCCTAAGTCATGGAACACCCAAATTTCAGCTCCACAAACCTTGAAGAACGTAGAAGGATAGCTTAGGAGCGGAGTTATACGCGTTAGGTAAGAATTTACCGAAGAAATTGGCTTACCTCGCGAGTTCTCTTCTCTTTCTTTCTCCAAGTGCTCTCAACGTGTTCTCACTTTAGTTTCAGCTGAATACGTCGGTTTAGGGGCTGATATGAAGAGGATGATGTTACTTTATCATATATATTGTATGACATGTACTTATTTATTAATTTTCCAAAAATTCAAAAACTAATTTTTATGTACATAAACTTATGTACATGTAATCATACTCATTAAGCCCAACCAATATTTCCTTCTCCATGCCACATGTAGGAGACTCCTAGGGGTCCCTCCCCATGGTCTCAATTGGCTTCATAACTTGTTCCAGTTACGTTTACACGTAAAGTCTCAATTTTGATCAAAATTGCACTTTTTGCTCAAATTTTTCATAAATTCAAATTAAATTGACTAAAATATTCTAAATATATTTTTAACCTTTATTTTCCTTAATTAATATAAATTAACTTCAATTAATTGAAAAATAATTTATTTTATGCTATTTTGGCAAAATCACGATTTTGCCATTACCTTTCTAATCCAATTTCTTCTCTTATTTTTCTTTGGCCAATTTCTATCTATTTTTGGACCAACTATTTTCTCTAATATTCCTTCATTTTTGGACCTTAATATTGGGCATTTAAAATTACCCAAATTAATTCCATAATTATTTTTGCCCAATTTCCATGAAATTGAACATTTAAGAAATTCATAAATTCCAAATTCATGAATATTCACCATTTTATTGAATTTGCCAAATAATTACAATATATTTGGTGAATATAAAATTTGGGGTGTTACAGTTCTCCCCCACTTAAATAAATTTCATCCCCGAAATTTGCTACACTTATTCCGCCAAAAATTCTGGGTAATGTTTCTTTACACTTTCCTCTATTTCCCATGTAGCTTTTCTGGGTGATAACCTTCCCAGACAATCTTGATGAATGGAATGCTCTTTTTCCTGAGCTGCTTCTCCTGCCGATCGATGATTCTGTCAGGTATGAATTTGTAAGTCAAATCATCGCGCATTTCCATGTCTTTATACTCTATTACATGTTCTGGAGTAGGTTGGTACTTTTTCAACTGGGAAACATGGAAAACATCAGGTAGCCTGCTCAGATTCAGTGGCAAAGTGATATGGTACTTACTTTGAGGTTTACCTCCTCTTTTGTGCATCAATAATGTCGGGATGATTAAATAGGAGTCCCACATGAATATCCATAATACTTGACTGCACCTAAAATCTGTGTTTCTCTATGCCAGACCTTGGCCCAATTCCGCTTGAATCATTCTGAGCCATATAAACTCTTATAAAAAATTCCTTTAATATGGAACTCATTACAATGCACCATCTTTGAGAGCCAACGCTCCTGTAGCTCTATTCTACAATTCAATGTTAAGGTGACTGCACTTTAGGGTTAGTCGTCACGGTAGCTGCACTCGCGGGTTTATAGTCACGGTGGCTGCACTCTAAGGTTCTGTACTCGGTGCTTCACACAGGTGCCCATGCACCTGGTCAGCCCCCCTTAGGTCAGAACTTTCCTTAGGTAGCCCTCTCCGTTTAGATTTCACCGTAGGTAGCCCTCTCCGATCAGATTTCACTATAGGTAGCCCTCTCCGTTCAGAACTTTCAATCTTTGTGGTCGTGGTACAACTCCACAAATACACTATAAAGGCAACATTTCCAGATTCCAAAGTGAACTTTATTACCATATACTCAAGATTATGGATGGGATAGTTCAATTCCTGAAGCTTCAGCTGACATGATGAATATGCTCTCACTCAGCTTGCATCAATTCTCATCTCAATCTATTCCTGCTTGCATTTGGGACTCAATTCCCTTCCCAATCCATGCCATCCGGCATTAGTGAAGACAACAATGGCCCACTATAGATATGGGATTATCAATATTGGTACTTTAATAAATTTTTCGTTTCAGCTCTCTAAAGCTCCTCTCATAATCATCATCCCATGCATAATGTTAGTTCTGGGAAATTTCGATATAAACATCTCATCCCTTTTATTGTCACACCCCACACTTCCTCCGTACTTCCCCAATCCAGGGACTACGAGCAGACTATGAGCATGGACTCACCAAGATATCTGCGGCTCCTCCAACTCAACCGCATTTCTTTTGCCTCCCGTAGCCTCAAACACATGACCCTGAGGGCATAAGATTGCGGTCTTGAACAAGGCTACTATTATTGAGCTACTCATAATAATCAACCAGACTCAGAACACTGCGTATCACAACCACAGTTTCCGGCCTTCTCAGTTCAGTACTGCTTCCACTTTACCAGGGTCCACCAGAATCCCTTGTTGAGCGACTATGTGGCCCATAAATCTTTCCTCTGCAAGCCAGAATTCACACTTGCTCAACTTGACATATTGCCTATCCCGTAATACGTTTAACACAGTTTTCAGATGCTTTTTGCGTTTAGCCTCACTCCGTGAATGTATCAGTACATCATCAATGAAGACTACAACGAACTAATCCAAGTATGGACTGGAGATTCAATTCATGTAGTCCATAAACACAACAGGTGTATTGGTAAACACGAATGGCATAACTAGGAACTTGTAATGCCCATATCTGGTTCTAGAAGCAATCTTTGCTACATCCTCTGCTTTTACCCTCACTGATGGTTCCCGATCGCAAGTCGATCTTCGACAATATATGAGAACCAGACATTTGATTGAGCAAATAATCAATTCTAGGGAACGGTTACTTGTTCATAACGATCACCTTGTTCAACTCTCGGTAATCGATATAGAGATGCAAACTTCTGTCTTTCTTTTTTACGAGGAGCACTGGAGCACTCCAGGGTGATACGTTAGGTCATATAAACCCTTCATCAAGTAGTTCCTCGATCTGCTTCTTTAGCTCTACTATCTTGCTTGGTATAATACGATGTAGGGTTTTAGAAATTGGACCTGCTCCAGGTTTCAAATCAATCGAGAGCTTTACTTCCCCAACTACGGTCGATTCGTGCCCTTCAACATTTACCACTCAATTTAAACAAACTTCGGCCGTCATAATTTGAATGCCCTTAGGCGTAGATACAACTAAATTGTACGGGGATTTATGCATCAGTAAATATAATCATCTCATGTAGTTGTATGTAATGAATGAATAGCTTGCACCAGAATCATACATAACATATACTAAACTACCGTTCAAAGAAATCGTACCTTGAATCAGCTCCGGAGACTTTCTAGCTTCTTCCTGTGTCAGGTATAGACCCTGCCAGAAGCTCTGGGTCTTGTCTCCTGCTGCTGCTACTTTTGTGGACAATCCCTGGCCATATGTCCCAGCTTATCGCACACAAAACAGACGGGTAGTCTACTCAGGTCTGGCCTAAACATAATTCTGTTGCAAGATCTACCAAGGTAAATTGGCTTCTGACAGCGCCAACAACTCCTACTTCCAGAAGAACTCTGGCCGCCTCGGCCCCCAGATTGATTTGGCCTCTTAGGGTCCCCTCCGGAATATCCACTCTGATCCTTTCGCTTTTGTGCGGAGCTATCGCTCTTAAAACCACTACGATTCCCAGTCTGTGTTAACCAGCTTGTCAGATGTTTCTCGATGTATCGGCACTGCTCTGCCGCTTTTCTAAATTCGATGAAGTGTTGGGAGATCAGCCTCTCCTTGAATTCAGGTCTCTGCCCCTATATCATCATATCTAAATTCTACTCATCATGTCGTTCAGCTTGGCATATGATGAGTAGCGTGACAATCAGATATACTAGGCCAGATAGTCATCAAAACTCTCCCAATCGTGCTGCTTGATGCTGAGGAACTCTTTCTCTTTCTCTCTCTTAATAGTCGAAGGAAAGTACTTCTTGTTAAAATCCTCTTGGAATAGTTCCCATGTGATCGAAGCATTCTTCCACTTTAGGATGAGATCCATGCCTTTCCACCAGCAATCGGCATCACCTTCCAGCTTGTATATGGCTAACCGAGCTTTTCACCTCATCTGGACATTACAACATATCAAAGATCTTGTCCAAACGAGCTAACCAGTCTTCTGCTTGTTGAGGATCAAATTTCCCTTTGAACATAGGTGGCTGCTGTTTACTAAATCTACTCAGCCAAGCTTGGATATCCACATCAGGCTCTGGTGGTAGATTTGCTAGCGGAGGTTCTTCATGAATTTCTTCGTAATTCCCCCACATGAACTCATCCATGCGATTCTCCAGGTGATCATGCCTTTGCTGTACCCCTTGGAGGTCAACTCTTATCTCATTCATGGTTTGTTGTTGTTGTTCCAATAAATCCAAGATTCGCTGCCGGATAGGGTCAGGCCTTGGTTCTCCCTCGTTGGTACCATGTCTACCACGACCTCGACCTCAACCTCTACCGCCTTCTCCAGGTTGTATCATCTCCATAACTCACTATTTCCCTATCGTCATGCAAACAAAAACATATCAGTATACTGTTCTGATAATGCCAGAACCGCTTATTAAGCTCTGCCAAAGCCGCTTATGGGCTCTGATACAAAAAATGTCAACACCCGTTTCCATTTCGATATACACAGAGTAATAGAGACCAAGTTTCAAAGGCATACAGAAGAGTACATATATACTGATAAAAGCATTTGTTTACAATCCAAAGTCAACCATATAGAATGCGACAATATACACCACCATTACAAAATATCCAAAAGTATTTTAGACAAAGACTATCTATAACCACGAACTTTATATTTGCCTCGAGGCATATGTCAGTCACTTCCCTTAGTCTACATTCTTGCCTTTTGATCCATTGCCACCCGCTAAGATGTTTAGTTTAGAAAAAGGGGTGAGATTCCGAATAATCCCAGTAGAAACATGCTATCGTTCATAGAAAATGTGAAAAGTAAATATGATATATGCCATGTATGCACCAATTAATGAACAATATAAACATATCATCTGTATGTATACATGAGAAGGGCCCAGCCCCACTAATCTGCACCGATTGGTCTTTCGCCAACTCCAGTGTAAGTGCCTCTAACACTATTGGCCCCTCTCCGGGAAAAACATGTTGATTAATAAACCGCATTTACAAACATTGGCATTCACACAATCATATAACTATGGTATAATGTATGAAGGATAACGTCCCTACCTCGAAGTTCTATCGACCCCTTTCTGTGTGCCTCGTAAATTGTGTCGACTTTCGGCTCTCGATTCGGTCCTAAAATATTAAATGTACAAGAAATAGGTCATAACCTATCCAAGTATCATTTTAGACTCTTCCATAGTATTTCTTGTGGTTATATTAGCCTGTGGTGAAAATTTACCAAAATGCCCCCGGGACCCCGGCCCGGTCCGATGGCACGTTTTCCCAAATTTTTGACTAGGGCTATCCTGACATATTTTCGTCCAAGGAATCCATTTCTGGGCTCAAAATTACCAAATTCAATGTCAAATTACGAAATTGCCCTTGGCAGCCCTACTTTTAGGGTTTTAGGGGCGTTTCCGTAATTATGCTTTTTCTGCCTTTTCTGAAAAAGTGCCCAACTGTAACCCCACCTAATTTTCCCTTCTGAATCCAATGGAACCATCAAATCATTGAAAATCCAACTCCTACCACTAGATCTGGCCCTGACCAAAGTTATGGAGTCCTCCGGGCAAAATCGGTGTTTTGTGTTTTCGGCTCCGTAAACGCGTTCCTTTCTACTCCTAATCACTTTATTAACCATCTAATTGAGTTATAACAACCATTTGAACTAAGATTGGGCAGAATAACCCTTAGGCACCGACTTTTCCAAAATTCAAAACCAATGGCAATCCGGCGAAATTTCACCGATTAAATTGCCCACAGCAACCAGAATAGTTAATATACGAAGGTTTGGAAGTTACCACAAGCTCCCACAAGTTTTTCCCAAATATTGCTGAAACCCTAAGTCATTGAACACCCAAATTTCAGCTCCACAAACCTTGAAGAACGTAGAAGGATAGCTTAGGAGCGGAGTTATACGCGTTAGGTAAAAATTTACCGAAGAAATTGGCTTACCTCGTGAGTTCTCTTCTCTTTCTTTCTCCAAGTGCTCTCAACGTTTTCTCACTTTAGTTTCAGCTGAATACGTCGGTTTAGGGGCTGATATAAAGAGGATGATGTTACTTTATTATAAATATTGTATGACATGTACTTATTTATTAATTTTCCAAAAATTCAAAAACTAATTTTTATGTACATAAACTTATGTACATGTAATCATACTCATTAAGCCCAACCAATATTTCCTTCTCCATGCCACATGTAGGAGACTCCTAGGGGTCCCTCCCCATGGTCTCAATTGGCTTCATAACTTGTTTCGGTTACGTTTACACGTAAAGTCTCAATTTTGATCAAAATTGCACTTTTTGCTCAAATTTTCCATAAATTCATATTAAATTGACTAAAATATTATAAATATATTTTTAACCTTTATTTTCCTTAATTAATTGAAATTAACTTCAATTAATTGAAAAATAATTTATTTTATGCTATTTTGGCAAAATTACGATTTTGCCATTACCTTTCTAATCCAATTTCTTCTCTTATTTTTCTTTGGCCAATTTCCATCTATTTTTGGACCAAATATTTTCTATAATATTCCTTCATTTTTGGACCTTAATATTGGGCATTTAAAATTACCCAAATTAATTCCATAATTATTTTTTCCCAATTACCATGAAATTGAACATTTATGAAATTCATAAATTCCAAATTCATGAATATTCACCATTTTATTGAATTTCCCAAATAATTACAATATATTTGGTGAATATAAAATTTGGGGTGTTACAATTGACATGTTTTCACAACAATCTCAACATGTCAACACAATTCACATTTCAAAACATAATATTGCAACTTTTCCATTCCAAAGTTCCAAACCAATTTTAATGACATGAAAACACACTATGACATCATTTCCAACACAATACCCCATTCAATTCCTACCTCTATCCTAAGTCAATTTGGATATTAATCCACAATTGAACTCAAATACAGGGTTTCGGCGCTGCTCACAACACACACGAATCACATTCGAGTGTCAAATCACATCATATTCTCCAAAAGGGTTATTTATTACTAACCACATCCACTTTTGGAGTTATTAACCCTTAATCACAATTTGGGATCTTGCTAAACCGGGGCTTAGCAATCCACTAATTTCAAGCTTATTCTCTAAGCTCAAGTCTCAAAAGTCTGGGTATTACATCTTGTAAATAGCACATATATTATTGTGGAGGCCCTTTTTTTCCCTTGTAAATGGTCTTAGGTTCTTTTCATTTCACTTAGTTGTCTTATAAATTTACTCATGTGTCTTGTAAATATTACATGTGTTATTGTGAATGTCTTTTCTATTTTGTAAATAGTCAAAATATTTTTTTATTAAACTAGTTTATTAATATAATAACATATTAAGTTTTTATAAAAAAATATCAATTATAGAAAAGATCCAAACAAAATTTTTTCTAATTTTTTTTAAGAAACAATTATCTTAACAAATTTTTTTTTCTTTTTGTTCAAAACCTGGTTTCCAAAACAATTATTCAAACAATTTTTTTTCCCCTAAACTTGTTTTCAAAAACATTTATCTAAACAAGTTTTTCTTATTTTTTGTTTTCAAAAACAACTTTATAAAACAATTTTTTATATCAAAAAACAAAGAATAGAATCAAATAGGGTCTACATTTTAATTTTGTTGGAATTTTAATGGATAAATTTTCAAGAATATTAATATTTTATTGCTCTCAACTACATTTTCTACATTGTTTCCACAATAACTAGTGTAAAAGGCCCACTTTGAAAATGCTCATTTGCAATAGTGATGATAAGACAAAAAAGAATGTTAATTTCCTACTCTTTAAATTGATGAGGTCATCCTAAATTAGATTTTGGATCATGCAGATGATCTCCCACCGTGCATGCCTTGCGTATTTTTATGATGTGCATTCATGAGATTTGAGATCTGAACACGTAATAAAAGTAATGGTAACACACACACGCGAACACACACACATATACACATGTGCGCGCGCGCGCCTGTAAAATCTGGCAAGTGGATAATTGTTTAGATAACAATTATGTCAATTATAGATGTAAATTGCGTCCCACTTCACTCTCTAATAAGACTTTAATGCTTCAATAGTAAAAGAATAAGATTAAAAGAACAAGACATGATTTTAGGAGAAAAGAAAGAAAAAGATAACAATAATTTGTCGTGTTTGACACAAGCTTGAGACCTAAAATGTTCCAAGGGGGATGTATGCATCTTTTCTGCTTCTGGGTTTGGCTGCCAATTGTACTATGTGTTCCCTAGCGTCAATAATAATCAACCTAAAGCAAAGAAAAAGTAATAATAACCAGAAGAATATGGGATTGAATTTACGCACCATTATTGAGATATAATACTTTTAAATTTGATTTGATGTTAATGCTATATTTTCTAACATAAGGGTTAATAGGCGGACCAACCAAAAAAAAAAAAAAAAGGCATAAGGGTTAATCCGAAAGTTAATCAACCTTTAAACTTGTCTTACTCTTAAACATATATATAATCTTTATGGAGGGCAGGTTGAATGTCAATGTCAATATCAATATAAAATATAAAATATAAAATCTATAAAGCCTTACATTATTTACAAATCAATGATTTTTTTAAAAAAATTTTGATTTTATTTTTGCTCTGCTAATTTTCACCAAACATTTAATTGATTCTTTGTAAGTTGTAACTTTATTTTTATTATTCTTTAATATTTCGACTTTTTATATTTTAAAAGCGTTTTACTATTAAAAATTAAAGTTGTATAACTTTGTAGAAACTCTCAAAATATTGTCTCTTATAACGAAAAACAGTGTATATATATAAAATTATAAATGGATACAGAAGTACTTACCGCTGGACGTTACAAAAAACAGACAAGATAATTTTATTCGCTCTTTACAAAAAAAAAAAAAAAAAAAAATCTTACATTATGATTTTATCAATAAGCCTCCGTAAATATATGCACTGTAGTACTTAATTTATTTAAGCATGTACTATAAATGCATGAAGTTCTATGCTTGGTCATAATCTATGAAGTACCGCTTTAAAAAATATGTTATAATATATTTATGATTTATAAATAGTATAGTTTATTAGAGTTTTTATTTTTATATTATTAAATACATAGATGAATAAATTAATGAATTTATGGCTGCTCATAACAATTTTGGGAAAGTATATATTTTTTATATTATGTAGTAATGAAAAGTTAAGTTTAAATATCAACAAATATAGCAAACAATTGTTCTCTAAAAATTAAAATCCAAAATAAGTATAACTTTAAAGGACCATACTTGCATCAAGTTTCTTATTTCTATTTTGTCAAGTTCTCCAATCACATATGATCACATGTTATATTTTTTTCAGATAAAAAATAATTAAATTGCTATAGGATATATATTTAAGAAACAAAAAAAAAAAAAAAAAAGAAGTAAACCACCCAGTCACCTTCCTTTTTATGTGCTGCTTTTGCTTCCTAAATATATGATATGCTATTCCAGAAAATCTAAAATAAAAGTATTTGGACTAGCTGGCTATGAGAAAATAATCGCCTAGTTGCTTGATTAGAAATCATAATGAGGGTAGACATAATAATCATCCATAAGTGTGTATAACATTTTTTATACTTTAATTTTGTACTCAGGGTAAAAATTTCTCATTCTCTAAAGCACGGGACATTTTACAGAAGTGAAATCCAATCGACTAACTTTTTTATTTATTTCATGGGAAAAGTAACCCCGCACCCTTTAGTTATAGTTTCAACTAATACTAAATCAAGTCCTCATAATATTTTATTTTTATCAAGATTTTATAATTTCTCAGTAGGCATTGATTACTCACATTAAAATTTTCACATAGATATTCAAAAAAGCAATAAACCCGATTTACCGTTGTCATAAGGGCCTAATGGCTGCTTTTGTCAACTATTAACCGTGGAACCTTGAAAAAATAATTTGCTTCTTAAATCTTCTGCTTCTCACGATGTATTGCTTTTTAGTCTATAATAGAAAAAATTACAAGGATTTCATAAAAAACTGCCACAACCTAATTTAAAATTAAATAAAACTATAGAGGATGGGATTAATTTACCCTTTTAAATTGCATATATATTTTAAGGTTAGTTTGCGGTATACGAATTAATGCAAATTAAAGGCGCAATTTTCTTAATATTTCAGATGATTGATAATATGCTTGTGTCTAGTTAGCCAGGTATCAGTTTTTCTCAAATAAAATAACTTCACCTTTGACTATATGGGTTTCAAGAAATCAATTAAAACAACAATTTAATTAGACTTTTCTGATGATATATGACGTGCGAATTGAACTAGCCTTTTATGGAAATGTGCTTGTCTATTATATACTTATATACATATACACACATATGTATATATAATAAATTATTTTGGTCACGAAAATTATTGGAGGCACCAAATCAAAGTGCTTCATCTTTCTAGAGCCCATGCAACGTTAAAGAGGAATAACTTTCCAAAATCAAAATCATGAAATTATTATTATATTTGACAGTTGGAAACCTAAGCGTATAGTCACATATATGCATATACAAAGTCCATAAGTAAATTTTGCTGCCAATTAATGCCCTTAATGCCTTTATTTTTCCTTTTATGGTTACGTTTAGAAGACTTGATAATGTCCAAGAGGATCTTAGATGCCCAAAAAAAAAAAAAAAAAAACCAGAAAAAAGCATTCCAAAAATTCTTATCTTAAATACTACTTGTGTTGGAATAAAAAAGTCCACTGTAGTGGATTAAGGCCTAAGCCCGTTTGAAGAAGGGCTATCATAAAGAGAAATGGGTTCATAAAGAGAAATATCCCTTTATGATATCTATTCCCATGTAACCATAGATTCAAAAGTTATATTTATTCCCCAGTGTAAGAGGTGCCCATATTTAGTGCTCAACAATTCCTTGAATATGATTGTCTTCAATACGATGAGGCCTGTGCTTAACAAAACACTGAATAATGCTCTCTTCCCTTAAAAAAAAGTTTTCTCATAAATGCTCTCTTCTCTTGCTCTCTTTGGTGTATTTCTTTATAACATGATCGAGGTCCACATCATCAGAGCTCCAGTTTCGTTTAGATATTTTAGTGAATCAATCAGATTAATTCCAAGTACGCCCAAAATTCCTACAATTTTTTTTGCCAAAATTCTTACAATTTAAAATTGAAATTTTTGCTGAAATGTTTCAGTTACTAAAACTCACCACTCATTGATTTAATTATTTCACTAACCAGTTCGTATATCCTTATGTCCATCAATTGGTATGCTATATGAAAAGAAATTATGCAAGTGGCTATAGCAAAATATACTATTTATTAGATAGTTATCCTAGCTAAATAATAAAATTATATAAAATATAAAAATTGTAATATATATATATATATTATTTATAAGCTATGAATGATGCGATTCACAGTCTTTATGAACCGTTAATGGTTTGGTGTCTTGTACCAAAAGAAATGAACTTGGTATGGTTCACATAAATGGTACAAATTAATCTTAACTTTCTAAAAAAATCAAGTTTAAATCATCAAATTTGATCTAACGTCCATATTTGCAGTGGAAACTTTGAGCCACTTTCATGAATATCATGACCTATTAGATTTTGCGCAATAATGCATTGGACGGACATCTAGTTTTGGCTTGAAGTCTATATATATATATGCTAAACATAGGTTAGTCTAAATCAAACAGTACCACAAAAGAAAAAATGATCAAGCATCTCACATTAACATTAAATAAAAATATACTAATGCATGAATATAAATAAATATAATAGTAATATTGTCCCTTGCAAAGCTCTACTTGTTGAAAGATTGACAGAAGAGAGAGAGCATCCAAGGAGAACAATAAGGTAAATTTCAATAAGGCGGTTCATGGATGAGTTTGTCTCAATATAAATATATACTGAGATTTTAATTAACTAATTAATAATTAATTAATGATAACCTTCTCCATGATAATCAGACGAAACCTTTCGCCTTCTCATATTATGCCCTGCCAAACGTCTTCTACAACTCCGTTTTGAGTTGTCAAACTCTGAAAGCTTATGAAACCTGCAAATTAAAGTTACAACCCACTAAGAGAAATTAATATCCAAGGACAGGTTCAAAAGGTGATTAATTCCATAATTAGAATGTTGATTGATTTTTTTTTTTTTTGACATGTTAAATTAAACAAGCAAAGTTGGCAAGTCGCTCAACCTCATTGATGAGTTAGATTCGATTCGATTCTTTTCTTTTCTTTTCTTTTCTTTCTTTCTTTCTTTTGTTTTTTTTTTTTTTTGCCTATTTAACAGGACCAAATGAATTAACCTGTGTAACTCTACTTCTATATACTACAGTAGCAAAGTGTTCCACGAAGAGAAATAAACACAGCCCTAAGTTTGACAAGTCAAAGCAAAGACTTATCTATTATGGAAGAATGAGGAGTAGGCGACATATGTATATGACCCACAAACTTTTGGATAATGAAAATGGAAGAGAATGGACAGTAGTGGATTTTCACACACAAATATAACTGTTGTATCCTAGTTATGATGTCGTTTCAATAATTCACATCATATAGTAAAGTGAACCATTGTCCCAGTGATTATGAGCACCATAGATTTTTATAAAATAAAAAACAATATGGTTATGTTGACAGATGTATATGTAGTACTGTAATAAAACATGAAATTTGTTGATAATTACATGGTTTGAATTCTAGAATTATATATGCAACGCATTCCATAATTAGAAACTTAGTATATAACTACTTGAGTCTCTAATTACTCAAAGTTACTCACAATTTGAGAAATTATGCTATAGATACAGAATATTTTTGCTTCAAATACTCTATCTATTAATATACATGGCATATCTCTATTGAATATCCTCTTCTTGAATAATTAACTAATGATTGTGATATTTTGTATTTGGTAATTCAATTGACCAAAACTGGGACCCCAAATCTATTTATGTGATCATTAATTAGTGAAACTACTTGCGGACCTTCTTGTATAACGTACAAGATGACTCATGTTGAATTTACAAGTAAAGAAGTATATAAAGCATATAATGTTACTCCCTCTAATCCTTCATATAGGCCACCCTAGAGAACATTTAATCTCAGTTTAAAAGAATTAGTATAGTATTAATTGTTTTATTTCAAAAATGCCCTTCTTGTCAATTCCCAATGAAAGGATAAGGGATATATGTATGGTATTTATTGAATGCAAATATGGAAACCAAACAATTTCTAGATAATTTTAATTATTAACTAATTTTTTTTAATTATGTAAAACAGTTAAAAGTGACTTATATTAAGAATCAAAAGGAATGAAGTACTCATATTTTTTTATAGCAGGTATAATACAAGCAAAAAGTCATTAATTGAAGATCTAATTAATAATTTCCATGCTCAAGACAAGAATCCCAAGATTTTTCCATTGCGGAGCTATAAATTGGATCATGTCATATTCAGAGAATGTGTGACACAACAGAATGTACAATGCAGAGGATTTGGGCACTCTGCAAAACTATCCATATAACAAGATATGTTCAAATTGAAGTGTTTTTTCAGTCCAAAAAAAAAAATTTGATGTTTTTTTCCCTTAAAATGACTTTCTTTTCACAAGCTAACACCAAACAGTCAAATAATTTACTTATTCAAACTTGCACAAATCGTTCTTCAATAATGAGACTTGTTGAGGTTTCATTCTCAAAAGAGGGTGAAACCGAAGTAAGCAACTACTACCCCATCAACAAATTAAAATTGTCCTTCCACATTTTTTTTAGTTATATTATAAGAGTTTAAACTCTTAACATATTACCCTTACCCACCATGAACTAATCTTAGTTTGTCCCTCAAGTTTCAATCACAAGAAATTGCAGTAAGTTCCATTACCCCCATTAAATTTTGGTTTCTTATATTTTCTACCAGAGACAAATTTTGGTTTGTTTAGATTCCTATTGAGATTCAAATTCAGATCTTATGATTTAGAAAACACGACTATTATTATTGAACCAGAGAGAAGTAATTTAAAACCCTGTGAATAAAACCTCTTGGATCTTTCAACCCACAATATGCCTTGAAGACCAAATTAAAGAAAGCAACAAGTATGTATACGAAGATTAGGGTTTCTTTACCTGCTACATTGCTGGCAAAATCGTTGTTCATTCCCTGAAACGGGTACGACCGGTGCTTTAGCATGGTACTCACAGACCTTGTGCCGCCGGTGATACTGTTTGGCGTCGCTCAGATCAGTCCGGCAATCATCGGCCTGACAACACGGTGGCGCCGCCGAGGAGCTGCCGTGTTTGGGGGCTTTCCTGTTGTATGTATTTGATATGATCCTTCTCTTTCTGCCATGTTCTTCTCCAGAGCCAACTTCACTATCTGTCTCTTCTTCATCGCCGTCGTCTTCTTCTACTTCTTCCTCTTCATCTTCGACTTCCTCTTTCTTGTGCATCGAGTTCTTCTTTCCCTCAGCTCTGCTTGTTTCCATAAGTTCAGGGGGAAGCGAGAGAGAGAGAGAGAACCAGATCAAGAAAACCAGGAGAAGAATGTGTTTGGGGGGGGGGGGGGGGAAGAGAAGTCAAGGAGAGAAGAGGTAGGCTGATATAAATAGGGAAAACGACGAAAATTGCACCTATCAGATATTCATTTTTTGAAAGTATTACAAAATATTTAGACTAAAATTTTAAATTGAAGCTAACAGGTATTATCTTTAGAATTTGAGGTTAAAATATATTAGTTATATAAATTTTGGAATAATTAAAAATTAAATTTAAAGTATATAAAGATCTCTACTTTAAGATTGTTAACGGTAATTTTTATTTTGTTTCTTTAAGGCAAATACAATATAATAAAAAATTTCGACTTAGCTCTCACTACCAAAATTTTCTGAGTATAATTCAAATTTTTTTGGGGCGACATAATAACTATGTATCATCTTATTACCCTTAAATATATATGTATCTATAACACGAAAAGGTCATAAAAGTATAGATACAAAATAAAATTAGCTAAGATATATTGTAAAATATTCACTAAAAATAGAAAACAATATTTAAGTTTAAAATTAAACTATTTAAATCCACACTATGAGCATGTCACGCAACTGATAAGGGGTTGTTCTAACTTAACCAATGATCTTGAGTTTAAATCCTAAATATACATAAATGTTAAATACTTATTGAGAGAACTTGGCACACTATTCATTCATGAGTAATAAATAATGCGACTAATTTTTCAAATTTCCATCTATACTACTTTATCATAATAATATAATCTAGGGTGAATGTGGCTAAAAAATGTAGGCGAGGACCACATGATCTACATTTCTTGGTTGTCAACAATAAGATAATGAAGATTGCAAGTTGCAAAGAAAGAAAAGAGAATAATAGGTCTGTACAAGACAAGAAGACCTAGCAAAGACCATAAATTAAAGTATAACTATATATAACCCTTTCTTCAATCACTTTTGGACTTTTCTTTAGACACAAGAATTTCATTAAAGACAATGATAGCTCCTCGTGAGTGGATCATTCAACACTGATTCCATTTAATAAAATAATAATAATAATATTATTAATTAATAGCTAATTTAATTAGTGGCCTTCGATCATCCACACCACTCTTTATAGGCTTTTTAGTTTTTCCAAGGCGGCTCGTACTATCAATTACTCCCCGGCTCCTATTTGTAAATAATTTTCTTTTTTATAAGCAATTTTGATTTTTTGTCTGAAAATATAAGATTCTTTTTCCTATTTTACCTTTATTAAATACTCATTCTTTCTCATATCTTATACTCATTATCTCTCATACTTTTTATTTATTCTCTCTCCTATATTCTTTTCATAAATAGAGGCATATATGAAAAAAATATGGCATTTTTGACACACTTATTACTTTTAACTACCAGTTTGTTTTGCGCAATTAGGAAAAAGTTGCTTATAAATAGGACTGAATGGAGTATATTATTATAAAAAGAAAAAACGGAGAACCAAGGTTCAGTGTCTAAAATCAAGTTGAAGACTTAAACCTTAAAAAAATAATTCTGAGAGCAATAGGATTTTGTTTAATAGTTTTTTTATGGATAAATTAATTAATTTCCCCTCATTGTTATATATTACATTATTACCATTGTAGTCAAGTGAAAAAACCATACATACAGTTATTAACCACATTTTCAATCATGATATATGTATCATTAATATCTTATTTGCAATCTGTAATTATGAGTGATAATTTTACACTCAATCACTCGATTTCGATATTCCTGTTTGTTGTCAATATTGGTGACTGTATAAAACATAAGAGAGAACTATTAAATTTATGGTAAAACACACAGTAAAATCTATATTGCTCGTTGTTTCAATTGCGGCTAAAAAAGTATTGTTATATTTTTATATCTTGTTTTCAAGATTAAAATAAAAAATTTATAAACTAATATCAATTTTAATAAGAATATAAAATATAAAATTTCTTATAAGTCATTAATTCAAGTTTCATTAGTTCGACTGTGATTGAATCAAATATCTCCTGCCATACAAATTATATATGTGATTCCCTAGTTGAATAATGTTTTGAGAAAAGATGCCGATGACAAAAAATAAAATCCACTAAGACAACATCATCAAAGGAAAAAAAATATCTCTTGCCATAGAAAACCTATTGAAATAGCGGTTTGATAGAAAATAGTTCAACCGTGATTAAAACGGGGTAACTCAATGAATAAAAAAATATAACTTAATTAGAATATACAAAAAGGCTTAAGTTGCATACAACACCTTTTTCAGCATCCTAGATAAAGTAATTTTTATGCATCCCGCACCATAAAATAGGTTTTCAGTAGCTCTTAGTATTCTAAAGTAAAGTTTTTGTGCATTTAGCACCCTAAGTATTTTAAAGTAATTATTTGTGCATTTAGCACCCTAAATATTTTTTAGTTATACATAGTATTTTAAATTTGGGGTGCTCATTGTAATTGAGAGAATGCTTTACGAGTAAAGTTGAAAAAGAAAAGTTTACTTTATGATGCTGAGTCCTATTGAAAAAATACATTAGCGTGTTTGATGCAACTAACCTTATACAAAAATATTCACAAATAACTCTGAGAGAGTAATATTTAAATAAAAAACATTCACCCACGAGTAAATGAAGCATTCAACAACAATAACGAGTAGCATACTTGAATTGCATTACTCCATTGTGCTCTGTTAACAACCAAAATTTTCAAATATATCATTAACCAAAAAGTTTCATTTAATGATTTTATTGAGCGTTCTTTTTAGTTTTCCTTGACCTTTTTTTTAGAAGACTCCGTAACACCTCCAACAACCTTCTTTATACTTGTCCAAACTACACTTCAAATGATTTTCTAATATTTTCTTTTCAACATGCATGCGCTAATCCTTCTCTTCCTCTGATATTATTATTTTGAATCTTATCTTTTTTGTATGAGCACACATCAATTTTAATATCCTTATATTTGTTACCCTAACTTCATGCTATTGTTGTTCCTTTAGAGCCAAATATTCAGTACCATATAGCATAACTAGTCTTATTGCATTTCTACAAAAACTTTCATTTAAGTTCATTAGATACTTTTTTGTCACAAATAACTCTAGTAGCTTTTATCTACTTAAACCAACCAACTTGTATTCTGTGTGAAATGTATCCATTAATTTCAGCATTCACCATCCTTATGTATATATAATTGATCTCGTTTCTTTGTGGAATGTTTGATCTCCTAATTTACCCTCCAAATCAATACTAGCCGGGCTCCTACCAAAGTTGGAATGCATTCACATACATACATACATACATTCTATCTTACTCTTATTCAGACGGAAATCTTTCAACTCCAAGGTTCTCCTCGACAAGGCAAGTAAATGAAATATTCATATATATATATATATATAAATATAAATTATACATAATCCAGTAAAAGATAGTTACTGAAAGTAAAACACAAGTCTATGGGACTGCTATATTTTACCTCAAAACAATGCCACTTTAGGCTAAACAAATGGAGAAGAAAAAAAATATAAAATCCAACTCAGTTAACCCATCCATAACATTTGATAGGACTAGTTGGAAGACTGGCTCACCAATTCATTAGCATGACTTACTAATATGGGTTGGCCTATAATCATGGTGTAAAGCAAAATAAGTTTTTTTAAGAGCAAGAAGTCTCTACTCAGTTTTTAACGAGAAAGAAAGCGGTTCCTACCTCTCCTACTCTCTCTCTCTCTCCCCCCCCCCCTCTCTCTCTCTCTCGCATTTAATAGAAGATAGTCCTTTTCACGACGAGAAGGAAGAGAAAGACGCTAAGGAGGGCCCATGAGTGTGTGGGGGACAATTCTATGAAGCAACCACAATGCTTGTTTAGCTGCTAAGCGTGCATGAATTATTGAAAAGAGAGAAGATACGGATAAATTGATTGAACAAGCTTGGGGACCTCTATATATGTGACTGCCAACAGGTTAAGTTGTACGAATATTATCTCATTGCATGCTCTTGAATCTCCCAGTTTCAGGGCCCCCCTCTTCCCTTCTCTATTTCTCTCCCACGTTGCATTTTGGTGCAGCCACCAGATTTGCCAGCTAGCTTTTCCTTCCTCTGTTAGGTTACCATCAATCCTTTTGCTGCTTCCTTGTTATTGCTTTCAAAATGCATTACAGCTGTATCTTTTTATTACTATTTCCATAGATTCTGATATATTTCCTTCTTGTCTTAATATAAGAAATATTTATTTGATTTGATTAAGAAGTTAGTTATGTTAGTTAATATAATACGTATTTTCTAAAGCACTCTAATTATCTTTTTTCATTTATTCCTTCTTTCTCTTTCTTGATTATTGTTGTGGGAGCATCAATAGGGGTAAATTAGGAAAATATTGACAAATATGAAGAATATGTCTTATATTTAAGACCTTATTAATATAAAACACAGTTGAATTTTTTGAATAGATTAAGGAAACTAAATAAATTACTTTAAATTATTTTTATTTATCTTTTTATAGAAAAATAATTTGTCTAACTTATAAACTGATATATAATCAAATGATATAAGACATATATGCTATGATTAACTAACTTATCTAGCTTCATTAATCTCTTTAAAAAAGAAATCAATTAAATCTTATATTAAAGGTAGGAGGGAGTATATGTTTATCTACAAAATTAATGATTGGTTTGTTATTCAGAACCAGACGCCAACGTTTTGATATCTCTCATATTAGGCTTCTGCTTTAAATTGGAAAGGACGTATGGGAAAGTTTCTATGTAGATATTTTAATTTGGATCCCCCCTATTTTTGGCTTTGTTGACCTAAATCTATTTTAAATAGTGTCTTCAAAACAGAATCAAACCTACTGGTGGGGTGGATGGATTGCCGATTTGTGCTTTGTTTGGATTTAGGGTGCTTTCAAAATGCCAATGGTCTTGTGCCATTTGTACTCTAGTGGCATATGTGGGAGGTTGTGTGTTTGATTTTACTTGTAATTTCAGTTTGTTAATGTCTGGTCCTCTAATTAAAAAAAAAATTATATCAAAACTAATAAAATGATTCAAAAATCTATATCATGATATTGAATTTTTTTCTTACTGTTATAAAATTTCTTTAGATAAATGTTAAGGTTAACTCTCTCTCACAGAAGAATTGGCCTTGATATTCATGACTTGTTAATACTGTGGCTTAGGATTTGATATTTTATACCCATTTAGTCCTTATTGTAAGACCTATTTAACTAACTTGATTTGATTAAAGAGGTTATGTAGGTTAGTTAATTATAATAAATATGATATTTTTTTTCCTAAAACAATCTTCTTTAATTCCCACTCTCACCCTCATAAGAGATTATCAGCAAGGGTAATTTAGAATAAATATGGTAAATATGTCTTCTATTGAGGTCATAGATTGAGTAGTAGTATATGACTGAACTTATAGAAGATTAATGAGTTCAATAATCTATCTTTTTTTTTGAAAAAAAAAAGATTTTAAACACGAATTCATTCATTTAACATTTTAAATTATATTATCTACTTTAGCATTCATATTACATGTAAAGGAAATGTCGCATCTAATCATTATGCTTATACATGTTTTCTCTCAATTCCTCACTTTTGGAATGTATCATGTATATTATTTTTGAGATTACTGTAGGAAATTTGAGATTTTTAATATATATATATATATATATATTCTACGAAAAAAGCACAAATACAACATATATATATATATATATATGCAATTAAGAATTCAATATTATCATTTCCCTTTGTATATATCCGAAAAAACAGCCACATCCAATTCCAACTGTAACGCCAACTGTTACAATATTTTTAGGCCAATGGTTTGGATTCCTATTACCTTCCACTATCTGCGAGCTAGGACCACCACTGTTTGCTATCGTTATTATTTGTTTATTCATAGTGGTCCCTATTTGTACGACGAAAACTATATGTTTGAATGTCAGTTTTACTTTTGTTTTATACATTTAATGTTCAATGTAACCAACCATGTCCTCGCATATGCCTGAATGAAGCTTCAAACTTCACAGCAGTGAAGCTAGCTATGGAGTCAAAGTTCAAAATAAAATTAAAGCAACTTTAATAATTTCTTCAAGTACCAGGTTCAGATAAATGTGCGTGTGTAGCCACACAGCAAGAGAACTGAAAAATATTTAATTTCTTCGCGCGCGCTCTCTCTCTCTCTCAACTCTCAATATCGAACCAGGGAATAAGAAACTGTTCCTCTCAACCAACTGACATGTCATTCAAACATTGATGAAAACTATTTATTTTCTCATTGGTATGTTATCTATGTATAAGGCAAAGAGTATAAGTCACTTGATTAAATTTTCATATGAATGTATACTTTTATTTAATAAGAATATGCTGGTTGGGATGAATTCACAAGAGATTTTAGATACATCATACTATTCATACTACTGTTCATATATAGTTTATAAATTAGTGCTGATTATATATATAAGTCAGCCTTAGAAATGGAATGTAACTTCGGTTTTAAACATGAGTATGTCATTTACGGCACACACACACACATTTGTATTCCGATTTAAACCTAGCTATGCACATTAATTATCCTACTATTGCTAATACTCCCAAATTTGATCGTACATATAGGTTACTTTAGCCATAAATATAATATCTTCATAAACTTTGTTTCTCAAATTTATAACTTTCCCTCAAACAATCTGTTTATTTTTTTAACAGCCAAAAGGCATATCAAACAATGTGTTGAGACGAGTACTAAGGGATAGGGGTGGTTTCAATACAAATAATAACTAAAAAGGGTATTTTGGAAAATTTAATATATATATTTTTATAAATAACTAATTTAACTAATTTCCTAAACCTATAAAAATTAGTTATATATATAGCTCCCTATTAAGGATAGAAGGAAATATTACTTTTCTAAATAGTCTATTAGACCCTTAAATTCCCAGGTTAGCGTACTAAACATATAACATGTTACCTCTGATCCTTAATATTAAAGCTGGTTGACAAATTTGGGTAGATTAAAGAAGTTAGTTATTTTAGTTATTTGTAACAAATCTTAGTTATTTGTAATAAATATATGTTGTTTTCCTAAAATACCATATTTTTTCATGACCACTCTTGTATAAACTCTTTAATGTATACAATAATAGGGATACTTAAAAAAATTTATAAATTTTGGAGTCAAAGTGGATTGAGGTATTATATTTACGACCAAATAATCCAATCCCCAACTAGCTCTTATATGTAGGGCCAAAGGTAGTAATGTTTATGAGTTAACATCTTAACATATCTAAATTGTCCAAAATGATCAACTAAATGATACATCTGCAAAGTGACTTTCATTATTTCACAGAAGGGAAATAAATGAACTTCGCCACTATAGATACAATTTTTAACCACCGTACGTTGAACTTTGAGTTGTTTGATTTTTGCGCTCTAAGAAGTAAGAGAGATATCAAGTTTATCTCTTGAGGCCTCAGCTCTTGCTGTTCGATCCACAGAATCAAAAGGTTCTAAAGGTCGTCCATTTTGTGATCATTGCAAGAAACAGGGACACACAAAAGACACTTGTTGGGACATCCATGGTAAACCTGCTAATTGGAAGCCCTAGAAGGGGAGAGGAAGAGGCAATGTGGCTGAAGTTTCAAAAGGTGGTGAGACCTCCTAGAATAATCAGCTGAGTAAAATCATGGAATTTTAGACTACAAAACAACCTATTGCCATGGTAGTGAGAAGAGGTAATTTCTTGCAAACCTTGGCTACAATAAAGGGTCTGGGTATTGGTAATTACTAGATTGTTGACTTAGGAGCCTCTGACCACATGACTGACGATATGACTATTTTCTCATCTTGTACTCCCATTTCCAAGGGAATGATCATGCGGATTGCTGATGACTCCGAATCTATTGTGACTGGAGTTGGCTTAGTTAAACTCTCTGTTACAATTACTTTGCACTTTGTATTGCATGTTTTGAAACTAAAATGAAACTTACTATCAGTGAGTCAATTAGCATATGATGAATGATATCATGCTATGATTTGGCGTGCGAAGCAACTTTATGGTCTCTATTAACTCGATGTCACGAATGCCTTCCTTAATGGAAAACTCAAGGAAGATGTGTATATGAAGTTACCTCCAGGATTCCTAGGGAAAAAAGTGAATCAAGTGTGCAAGTTGAAGAGGTCATTATATGGATTGAAGCAATCTCCATGTGCCTAGTTTGATAAATTCACTCGAGTTCTCAAAAGACATGGATACACTAAAAGGTAGAGTGATCATACCCAGTTTTTTAAACATCATAAGGGTAAGATGGCTGTTGTAACTGTATATGTTAATGGCATAGTTCTTACGGGAGACGATAAGGTAGAGATTAGTCAAATCAAGAAAGCCCTTGCATGAGAATTCCAAATCAAATACCTTGGGGAAATGAAGTACTTTCTTGGGATAGACGTTGCTCAGTCGAAGGGAGGAATCTATATCTCTCAAAGAAAGTATATACTGGACCTTTTAAAGGAAACAAGAATGATGGGCTGCAGACTTAGTGACACACTAATTTGGGTTGATAAAATAGATGAAGAAGCAGACCTTGTCAAAGCTGTGGACATAGGAAATTACCAACGTATGGTAGGCAAACTGATATACCTGTCGTATGATAGACCAAACATTGCATTTGGAGTTAGTGTGGTCAGCCATCACTCTCATGCTCCTAAACAAAAACATCTGAATGAAGTCTACCGGATCCTATGTTATTTAAAGGGATTTCGTGGACGTGGGCTATTGTACAAGAAGACCAATAAACGAAATGTAGAATTGGTTACAGATGCTAATTGGCCAGGTGATCAAGATGACAGGAAATCCACCTCTAGATACGATATGTACGTGTGGGGCAACTTGGTCACATAAAGAAGTAAAAAGCAAAGTGTAGTCGCTCGAAGTAGCGCTGAGGCTAAATATAGAGTTGTAACACTTGGCATGTGAAGGCATATGGGTAAAATGTGTTATTGAAGATTTGAAAAAATGTATAAATCTTCCAATCAAGGTCTATTGTGATAATATGGCTGCAATCAATATTGCTCACAATCCAACTCAGCTTGATAGAACCAAGCATGTCGAGGTAGAAAAAGACTTCATAAGAGAGAAGGTTGATGAAGATGTCGTAGACCTGCAACACGTACCATCTAAAGGGCAAACCGTTGACATTCTTACTATAGGATTATCCAGGGAAAATTTCGAATATCTCATTGGCAAGTTGAACATGAAGGATATCTATAGTCCAACTTGAGGGGGAGTGTAGAATCTCATATATATTATTAGGAATCCCATGATTATAGGGATTAATTAAATCTAAAGATTATAGGAGATAATTGTTAGGATATGAAGATATTATTTTCAAATTTCAAATCTAGAAACATTGACATATCTGATTCTCTTTTGTGTATAAAAGTAATCACCCTCTAATCGGAATACATAACAATTATTCTCATCTAATTATCTTGACATATTTCACTGTTTAAAGTTTGATACGTTATGTTGCTACTAATTAAAAAAAGAGTCTCAAGTGTGCTTGCTTTTTGGGCTTATTCCTTGAGATCTAAACATTTAAATTGCATTCACTGCTACTATGTTGGATTCATTGTTTTCATATTGGTGGGTACTAGCATCTTCTTCATGGATTCTAGATAGTTTTAGTGCCATGTATTCAGTTGCTTGGCCAAATTGTCATTAGTTTGTGCTGCATTTAACACTTATGACCAGCATTATTAGAATTGGAAGAATGGTGATTCGCACCTCACGAATCGATTCAAAAGATGATTCCAGCAATGCAAATCAGCTGGATGTTTCGATTTGGATTTGAATCGGCCTTGTATCACACGATTCTCACCTGAATCGTGATTCCTAGCAGAATCGCGTGATGCTGCAGATGACGGGTCGCGACAAATCCGACCTAGATCTATGCGCGACCCCCTGATTTTTTTCTGTCCCCCCCCCTAATTTTCTTTTTCATTCAGTGAATTCAGTCAATGTTTGCGTGTTTTTTTTTTTCACTTTTCACAGCTTCTTTCCTTTTTTTTTTTTTTAATATTTCCCTTTTTGACTTTGAGAATAAAGTAAAACACCTAAATTGAAGAATCTCAATTAAAGAGGATTACATTTTTTAAGGAAAAAGATTATATATAAATTATCTAAATCTAATATTTATCATGAATTCATGATATTTGATATATTTCAACTGAATTTTATTCAGACTAAGTAATTTCCATAATTTATGGGATCTGTAATTAATTAATTAATTAATCCTTTTGTGTAGAAAAAAGATTATATGTATTTCCTTTTATCACATCAAGATATTGAGCCATATATATTTCCTTTTATCCCATCATAACCCTATTTTTTATTCCTCTTTCTCCTTGCTATTACATTCTTTGTTAGATTGTTCCATTCCTCACACAGTGGAAAAAGTGTTTTACTCCCATTCTTTGGGACTATTTGTCATTTTGATGTTTGCTCTTTAAATGTTAAGTTTATGAAATTTGAAGTTTGTTATTTGTCTTTAAAATGCTAAATTACAAATATCTACAAACTTTTGATGTTCTCTTATGTGAACATTACATTTATATCATTCTAAATAATTGATCATGAATCTTATGATTCATGATACGTTTCGATTCACAATTCCAAAAATAGATTTCTGATTCACGATTCGTATCTCGATTTGATAACCGTGCTTATGACATTGTTGGTTGGAATCTAATATTCTGGCCTTATTGCTTGAATTGTGGCTGGATTTACAAGTTGTGCATATTAGCAACTTAGTTGTCATTAGATTTTGTTATGGCGATAAGGAAATAATAGGAATAACTTTGGTTCTGGTTGGAAAGTTCTGCTGTTGTTTTGTTTTGCATGTGTATACCTGCTGCTGCTCATGGTTGCTTGAAGTAAATGAGGTAGCTTATTGCATCTGATTGCTGAACTGTGATACTTATTGTTGTATGTCATTGGCATAAGCTCTTGAATAAATTTCTGAGTGAGTTCGAATCTAATTTTGGTCTTGTACTAGCTGTGATTTTTGGGTGGATATTTGATGTTTGGTACGGAGTGCTATGAGTTTGCTTGCTGGATATCTATTGGCTTAACTAGCAAATAATTCTTTTCTGTCATGTACCAAGTCTATTTTTGAACTCTGAGATCTACCGTTTTTGAGCTGGAGTTCACACATTTTCACCAATTGAGCTAATTGTCCTGAATTGTTTTCCTTTTTTTTTTTTTCAAAAAAAAAGGAAAAGGAAGTGTTTCCACTGCGCATCGAAACACTTTGCTTCATTTTTCATAAGGGACATATTCAAGGGTGTTCTGTGCAAGAAGAAAATTTTGAACAAGTCAGAGAGCCAATTTCTATCCTGTTCTGGATTTTGCTACTTCACTATCTTGAAATAGATTGCTAGCCTGTGAGGTTTTGCTTTTTCTCATTATTGCAGCTGCTGCACTAATAATTTCTGAAGCTTTACATGTCTGATTGCTATGCGGAGTTGCATTCTTCACAATTGATTAAAAGCAATTCTTGGGAATCTGCCCAGCAATTGAGTGGGTGACAGAATTTTGGAGTGAAATTCTTTTTGTGTGTTGCAGACCTGGCTTTATCTTTGACTTCCCTTAATACATACATTACTTGTCGTTTCAAGTGCATCGCTGATTACTCATGGTTTTTTGGGCTTTGCATTACTGAAAGCACTCATTTGCTGGCTTATTGAGTGTCTTGCATGGTCCCTAGTTTCACATACAAACACCACTCATTCGGAAAATTTTATATAGATGATGGCTGGAATTAAGTGATACCTTGAGTTTATGTTGTTTGGAAATTGATTAGGCAACCCACTTGTGATACCCTGGCTTTTGAGACTTGAGCTTAGAGAATAAGCTTGAGATTAATGGATTGCTAAGCCCTGGTTTAGCAAGATCCCAAATTGTGATTAAGGGTTAATGACTCTAAAAGTGGATGTGGTTAGTGATAAATAACCCTTTTGGAGAATATGATGTGATTTGGCACTCGAATGTGATTCATGTGTGTTGTGAGCAGCGCCAGAACCCTGTATTTGAGTTCAATTGTGGATTAACATCCAAATTGACTTAGAATACAGGGAAGAATTTGAATGGGGTATTTGTTGGAAATGGTGTCATAGTGTGTTTTGATGTCATTGAAATTGGTTTGGAACTTTGGAATGGAAAAGTTGCAATGTTAGGTTTCAAAATGTGAATTGTGTTGACATGTTGAGATTGTTGTGAAAACATGTCAATGTGATGTGAATTTGATTGATTTGGTGTTTCCAATGAATTCCTTGTGAAAATTTATGTGGGAATGATGTTTGGTATGAAAATGGGACCATTGGAAGCAAATATGCAAAATCTGAAATTCTGTCCAGTGAAACTCTATTTTGGGCAGTCCGTTTGTGTGAACGTTTTGAATGACCAAATGGTGTCTAAAAATTCTGAAACTTTCTAGTATTAAATTTCACATCCCAAACTTCAAAATGGACACATAATTTGTGCCATTTCGTTTAGTGAGCTAGGAGATATGACTGTCCAAAGTTTGGGATGGAAACTGAACTCTGTTTTAGGGCAGCGATGAGTTTTATGTAATTCTGGGATTTTGTGGTAATTTTGGGTAATGGCCCATATTTGTCCATAAATAGGACTTAAATACCTTTCATTTGGATTTGGAATCACCTCATTTTGATTTTTCTAGAATTAGTTATGATTTTTCAAAGTTTGGGCAGAAAATCTGCCAGAAAATCCAAAAATGGGAATTATGACATCATCTAAATAAAAGATGACATCAGCATGGAATTAAATATTTTCTCATCATCTTCAGCTCTCATTTCTGATGTGCTGAACTCGCTGATACTAGTGAGAGAAAGTTGAGAGCTCTTAGAGAGAGAGAGGGAGGAGAAATCTCACAAGGTAAGCCGATTTCTCTAACGATCTAGCTCCTAATGCGTATAACCTTGCTCCTAAGCTTCTCTTTCATGTTCTTTAAGGTGTTGGAAGCTCAATTTTCATGGTTAAGAAGGGCTATGGTTTCAGCCACTCTTGAGAAAATCTAGTGGGAGCTTGAAGTAACTTCCAAACTTTTCTGTAATGACTATTTTGATTGCTGTGGACAATTTAATCGGTGAAATTTTGCCGGATTGTCATTGGTTTCAAAAATGGAAAATGGGTGTGTGGGGATATTATGCTACCCAAATTGGTACTAAATGGTAGTTGTAATCTAATGGAATAGTCAATAAATTGGTTAGGAGTATAAATGAACGTGTTTACGGAGCCGAAACCAAAAAACCCCAGTTTTCCCCGGAATACTTGAGAATTTTGGCCAGCTCTAGAAATGGTTCTTAGAGTTGGATTTTCAATGATTTGATGATTCCATTGAGTTCAGGAGCAAAAATTAGGTGGCGTTATAGTTGGGCACTTTTTCAGAAAAGGCCAAAAAAACATAATTATGAAAATGCAACCGAAACCTTAAAGTGGGGCTACTAAGGCTAATTTTGTAATTGACATTGAATTTGATAATTTAAAGTTTGGAAATGGATTCCTTGGATGGAAATATGTTAGAATAGCCCATGTCAAAATTTTAGGAAAAGTACAGCCGAACTGGGTATGGTGGGGCCAGCCGGGTCCCCGGGGGCATTTTAGTAAATTTTCAATATAGCCTCATATAACCCCCAAAAATACTATGGAAGTGTCTAAATAGTACATTTGACATTGTAGGATCGAATATGAGCCCTGAGCTGTTTGCACGTAGAATGAGGCACCCGTTTCGAGGCATAAAAGGGTTAAGGTAGGGAACTTATCTCTCCTACATGCTCTGATAACTGTATTAAAGTGTTGTTGTATGTTATTACTTTGCTTGATTATGTGGAACATGTATGAATGATTTGAAGCTATGTTTCAATATATGCTATGACCATATGTGTATCGTTCGAAGCATTGAGCTTATAGATTTGTCATTGTATGTGTGCATGAGTTATGTGATGCAAGCATGTCATACATTAAACACTTATCTTGCCTGCATATTGATAATGTTTCCCTATTGAGAATCTTTCGAATCTCACCCTCCCTTACCAATAATTTAGATAGGGCAAGTGGCTCGTGGAGGGAGCAGCTAGGACTCCTTCGAGATGAAAGTTGGTAGTTGGTTATCAATGAGTTGTGAAGACTGTACATGATTTAATTGAATATAGGGTTATGAATTTGAGATGAGATTGTGTAATCTCCATTTGAAGAATTGTAATAGGCAATTGTGCCCTGTGTATCTTTAGCGAAGGTATGTACCCGGGATTGCCGGGATGATTATGTTGTGCACTCTGATATTTATATGAATGTGATTTATCTTTACGTAGTAATTGTATTCGAAATGTGAATATGAGACCAAGTTTATAAATGATTTCGAAATGTATTTGTGAAAACCCCGTCATGTGATTGGTTAGTAAATGTTATTTGATTATTATTGGTCTCTATTTCATTTTAATCGCGTATTTTGAGTATGATTACAGAGGGGGTTACACCACTCACATCCCCACCTGAGCTTGTTGGAAAATGTTTGTGTACAGAAAATTACAAGCTTTGGTTTCTTTAAGTTTTGGGTCATTCTAAGCAAGTTCAATAGCTTTGCTATTGGGTGTGGTAAAGTTTAGCCAAATTCCAACATTTTGGGCACTTTTCAAAATTTTTTTTTTGTTTTCTGAATTTTTTCCAGATTTTTCCTTAGGTTAGTTTTTGACTTTTGTTCTTGTCTTTCTTCCAATTTTTAGGATTTATTTGCATTTCTAGGACCTTTTAAGACTTAGAATTCACTGGGATTTGATTGATTGCAATTTAATTGGTTTGGTTTAATGATAATGATGATTTTGAGTTTAGGTTCAAAACTAATCCTCCTATGCATTCCTTTTTAGGGAATAATGGGACAAGCTCTCAATTCTTGGATGAATCTTATGGAATTTGGAGACATGAAGCACCTTCTAATCTCACATATTCTTAAAAGCTTGATGTGATTCAACAAGATTTGGATTCTCTCCGAGCACAAATGAATTATGAAGAAAGAGCCTTTGAATCTCAACTACCTCATTATCTCCACCCATATTTTGAACCACCTTGTCCATAAACCCTTTATTTTGACCATGAACCTACTTTCCAACCACATCAACCCCACTTCAACCATATGTTTTCACCCTATACATTCCATCAAGAATCACCCACTCCGCTCTACCAAGAACCAACATCTCCATTTCATCTTCCCTCATTTCCACCTGCTTCCATACCATGTAGAACTCCATATAAACCACCTTCTCCATCATTCCATGAACTTGCACCACAATCCTTTACTCCTCAACCTAGTGAACTTGATGCTTTCCTCACTTTGCCAAACATGGATGATCAAACCCTTGATTTAAAAAGAATGTATGATGAGCTTAAGGTTGAACACTATGAGTTGTTCATGTTGAAAGAGGAAAATGTGCTTTCCAAGGAGAAGGAAGAGGGATTTGAGGCGATACAAGACTTCATTAAGGCATTTGTTAACCATGTGCTATGGAAAAAAACTAGAGGAGAAGAAGAAGCTCCATGGCCCTATAACTCTAATGATGATGGGGAAACCTGTTACCGAATTGTAATTCTGTATAGAGAGAAAGAGAGTGAAGAAACAAGAAATATAGGTGTAGAAGAAGAAAGAGATAGAGAGATCAAGAGAGAAACAAAACCAGGAGAGAGAGACAAAGAGAAATTTATTATTTCATATCAATCACAATTTGATTTTCCATAGGATCCTACTTCTATGTATAGACTTGGGCTAAGAATCACCACCCTTCAAGTAACTAAGTCCAACTGCAATTATTCTATAACTAGCTAATTCTTTTAATCCCTTATGATAGACTTTAACCATGTTAACTAACTAACTAAACTAACTTTTACACTTAATTATCTTTACATAGCAATACCCTCTCCCAAAAATATCCTTGCCCTCAAGGATGAATGACAACAACAAAATACAAAATTGGACCTCAAATACAATTTGATAGAGTGAAACCAAACTAAGGCCACCAACTTGACAACCCAAAACCAGAATCAGCAGCATTGGACAAAACAACAATGAAAAAGCGAGACTCAACAGTAAGAAAAGAAGAGGAATTGCCGGGATTGAAAGAGAAGAAGCAATTAGCTCCTTGCTTGAAGGGGTGTCGTGCGACACACCTAGAGAAGATCTAAAAGTTTCAAAACTCAAACACCCAAAAACTCCATATGAGATTTGTGTATTCATCTTTGTGGCTCTGTGTTGGTTTATCATGCTCAACATCTTTAGTCCAACGTCCCTTAAAGTGATATGTGTATTAGTGTTGCCACATGTGAATCTGGCCACTACTACAAAAAGGTTGAAAGGTGGCGCACATTTTGTGGCACTTCCTTAATGAAGTGCCACAGCTGCTCATTTATTATTTTTGTTATATATATATATATTTTTTAACCAGCTGTGGCGCCTAAAAGGGTAGGCGCCACAGCTGGTATGATTAAGTGTGGCGCCTGGCTGCTTAACTTGCTAAGACCAGCTGTGGCGCCTGGCGGCGTCTGGGTCAGGTGTGGCGCCTGACCAGACAGGCGCCACTCCTGACCCTTTTTAAAATAAAAAAAAACATTTGTTAAGGGTGGCGCCTGCCTGGTCAGGCGCCACCCCTAATCCTTTTTTTTAAAAAAAAAAATTTTTTAGTCATGGGTGGCGCCTGCGTGGTCAGGCGCCACCCCTGACCCTTTTTTTAAAAAAAAAAATTTTTTTTTCAGGGGTGGCGCCTGCCTGGTCAGGCGCCACCCCTGACCCTTTTTTTTTTAAAAAAAAATTTTTTTTATCAGGGGTGGCGCCTGTCTGGTCAGGCGCCACCCCTGACCCTTTTTTAAAAAAAAAAAATTTTTTTATCAGGGGTGGCGCCTGCCTGGTCAGGCGCCACCCCTGACCATTTTTAAAAAAAAAAAAAATTTGATTTTCTATCCCTTCCCAACCAATTAGAACCCACCCCGCCCCACCCCCTTATCCTTAATGTTTCCCGCCTCCCTCCCCCCAATCTCTTTCATTTCCCGCGTGCCGACACCCCCTCCCTTTCTTTACCTTTTTCTCATATCTTTAATCATTCCCTCTCTCATTTTCACTTCCAGTATCTGCGTGCTCTCCCCTTCCTTCCATTTTCTTATCTTCACTTCTTAAAACGACACTCACACGAGCACACGTCTTTGTTTTATCCCAACTGCCAACCCCACTCCTGTCCCTATTATTCCCTTTTCTTTGTATTGTCTACAAGTTTTTGGTCCCCACTTCATTTGGTAGCTCAAATTTCTTCCTTCCCTCACTGAAGATTGCGTCACCAACGGCAATTACGTGGTCCCCCACTCCACTGCCCTGATCAAGCTGTAAGTTAAAGTTGCGTTTTGTTTTTATTAATTTTTTTTTCAGGTTGTTCTGCTGTTTTTTTTTTGGCATGCTTGATATGGTTTTTTTTCCCTGTTATGACACGCATGCTTGTATATTTATATATCATATATAGTCATCTTCTTCATGGATGGTGTTATTATACTAGTACATAAACCAATTTAGAAATAGATATGTACATAGTATGTAATTTCATCCGATCAACAGAGGAAAAAAATATAGAATAATGTAACTAAAATTATTGAGCACGATGACAATGCCTATATGTATTATGCGTGCGCTCTCTCTCTCTCTCTCTCTCTCTCTCTCTCTCTCTCTCTCTGTCGGCAGGATTTTTTTTTTGTGGGACCATCTAGTTTTGTTTCTTTGCTCTTTACATGTACAACACCTATATATATATATATTATATATAATATACAAATGTGTTTGTTGTTTGTAGCTAGGCGTGTGTGTACATATATATTCCCATTACTAGAGACTTATCCGATCCCCATTGTAGGCGTGTGTACTGTGTTTTAGCTCTCACTAGTTCTAAGAAATTAATGCAACAAGTTACAAGAACAATGAAAGAATTGAATTTATATGTTATATATAACCATAAATTTGAACAACAGTAATTAATATACAAGTGACTTGAAATTAGATAATCAAATTAAATTTTAATAATATTGCTATTTCTTTTAAAACTTCTTCAAATTATTTGTTTTCCAAAAATCAAAATCATTTATTTAATATTATTTCACGTATTAAATATATATTTGTGTTATTAGTGCTATTTTGTAGAGGCAAGAAAATAATTTTTTGTATTATCTTATTAAACTATAATAGAGAAAATCCTATATAAACCCAAATGAAAATAGGAAAAATTGAAATCAACAGAATAAATTGAATAATTCGTTAATTGAGTCATTAACTTATTTAAAGATTTTAAAATATGAATAAAATGACTTTAATATATCAATGTTAATATTTAATAAAATAAAATATAATTTGTCTATATTGTTTAACTTTAAATATATTAACTAAAACCGTAAAGGGAAAAACATACAATAAGGGTTATGCTTTCTTTTTAATTTTATTTTATTTTCTTTATTTTTTTTTCTGAATCATATTTTTTGATTTTATTATATTTTGATGTTTATTACACATATTATTATTTAAAAAAATAACTTAGAACCTGAAATATTTTATTGATTTATTTATGTTTAATTTGTGTTTGTAGTTTCAGTTCATCAGTCTATTGAAGCTTCTATTTACGGTATGTTTTTTAAATTTTGAGCTTACAAATGTGATTTTAGTTAAATTTAATAGTTATAATTTGTAGGTGTTCTAATGATTGTTATTGATTAATTGCATAAGCAAAATAATTATTTATATATTCTTAACACTTGTATTTTATTTATTGACTTGTAATGTTTTCTAATTTAACTATGATATATTATTGTGGCAAATATGGTTTCTTTTATTATGAGTTGTAAAATTTTATTATAATGCCTGAGAATAATTAATGAATTATTTGGCAATTTAAATATTCAGTTTAAGACTTAGAAAGCTTCAATTATGAAGATTCATGTGGTGTATGTTATTTTAAATTAAAATTGGTAAGAGAATATAAAAGTAATTAGTAAATGCAATAGTCATACAACTAACCACGTAATTTTTTTAAAAAATAGATTGAAGCCCATAGATGGATCGTAAATGGATGTCATCTAATCGATGTTCAAGGGAATATATAGATGGGGTGAAGGATTTTATTACATTTGCAACTGAGCACACAAAAGATCCTGGCAAAATCTTATGTCCTTGCTTATCCTGTTGTTTTGGAAAGCGGATTAGTCAACTTGATTTGCTAGATCATTTAGTGTGTTATGGTATTGATCAAACATATATACGATGGACAAGGCATGGTGAGACCAACAAGCCATATAGTGATCGCGTGCATACCACAGGTGGTGTCTCGGATGAATTTGATCAAAGCATGTTTGATGAAGATGATGCTCTTGAAGAAATGGTAAATATGGTTGAAGGGGTGCTTCATAACTGCCCTAACGAATATGAGAAGTTGAAAGGTGATGCAGAGAAACCATTATATGTCGGAAGTACTAAATACACAAGATTTCTAGCAGTGTTGAAGTTGTACAATTTTAAAGCTCGCTACGGATTGAGTGATTCGGGTTTTACCGCATTGCTTGAACTGTTGCAAGATATGCTTCCAGAAGAAAATGTACTTCCTACCAAGACATACGAGGCAAAGCGAATTCTTTGCTCTACAACCGGTATGGGATATGAGAAGATACATGCATGTCCTAACGATTGCGTATTATTTCGAAATCAGTATGCAACGTTGGAGAAGTGCCCTAAATGCAACGCATCTCGATATAGGAAGAAGAAAGGAAAAAGTCCTTTGAAGGTGCTATGGTATTTTCCCATTGTTCCGAGATTCAGGCGACTGTATAGTAATGCAGAGATTGCTAAGCAGTTGACATGGCATGCAGATGAAAGGATTAAAGACACGAAGCTTAGGCACCCTGCAGACGCTCCTCAATGGAAAAAAATTGATCATGAGTACCCTGACTTTGCTGATGAAGTCAGGAACCTTCGCCTTGCACTGTCAACTGATGGAATTAATCCGCACGGTGTTCAGAGTAGCACACATAGCACGTGGCCGGTGATATTGATGATTTATAACCTTCCTCCACACTTAATCATGAAACGCAAGTTTATGATGTTGTCCATGTTAATTTCTGGGCCAAGGCAACCTGGGAATGATATAGATGTATACTTGGCTCCTTTAATTGATGACTTGAAGCTGCTTTGGGATGAAGGCGTTAGTGTGTATGACGGGTACATGGAAGAAAGTTTCACTTTGAAAGCCATGTTGTTTGGCACAATTAATGATTTCCCTGCTTATGGAAATTTGTCAGGATATAGCGTCAAAGGATATGGTGCATGCCCTATATGTGAAGATGACACTCATTCAATGCGACTTCATCATTGTAAGAAAAATGTTTTCATGGGGCATCGAAGATTCTTACCATCACAACATCGTTGGAGGAAGTGGAAAAAGCCTTTCAATGGTGATGCAGAAGAAGGTAGCCCGCCGAAGATGTTGACCGGTTCCCAGGTGTATTCCAAGGTAAAAGACTTGGAGAACAATTTTGGCAAACCTTTTGCAAAACAAATCGAGACAAGCGGTTGGAAGAAAAAGTCTATTTTCTTTGAACTTCCATATTGGAAGTCTTTATATGTGAGGCATTTTCTTGATGTGATGCACATAGAAAAAAATATCTGTGATAGTCTAATTGGCACGTTGCTTAATATGCAAGGAAAAAGCAAGGACAATGTCAATTCGAGGTTGGATTTAGTGAACTTGGGAATTAGAGAAGAGTTGGCACCGATTGAGCAAGGGTTTCGTACCTATCTACCGCCAGCGGCATACACTCTGTCGAGGAAAGAGAAGAAATTGTTTTGTGAGTTTCTGCAAGGAATTAAAGTCCCCGAGGGCTACTCTTCAAATATAAAGAACCTTGTATCGGTAAAAGAGTTGAAGTTAAAGAACCTTAAATCTCATGATTGTCATGTGCTCATGCAAAATTTCCTACCTGTTGGTATACGATCCATTTTACCCAAAAAATTAAGGAACACTATCACGAAACTTTGCGTGTTTTTCAACTTGATCTGCAGTAAAGTGGTTGATTCAACCAGGTTACAAGATTTGCAAAGGCTGATTGTGTGTACTCTGTGTGAACTTGAAATGTATTTTCCGCCTTCTTTTTTTGACATTATGGTACATCTAACTGTACACTTGGTCAAAGAAACTCAATTATGTGGTCCAGTGTACTTGAGATGGATGTACCCAAATGAACGATTCATGAAAATATTAAAGGGGTATGTGAAAAATAGATACCGTCCAGAGGGTTGTATCGCTGAAAGTTACATGGTTGAAGAAGCAAGTGACTTCTGTGCTGATTTTCTATCAAATGTTGACCCTATAGGGATCCCCAAGTCCTGTCATGATGGCCGAAGATCAGGGAAAGGAACAACGGGGAGTGATGTAATAACGATATCAGTGACTGAACGGGATCAAGCCCACTTGTATGTCCTACATAACACTGATGAGGTCGAACCGTATGTAGAAGAACACAAGGATGCTCTCCGATTGGTACATGGTGATGGGAATGAAAATTTATTAACAACAGAACACAATAAACAATTTGCAGGCTGGTTGAAAAATCGTATTAACGATGAGATGGAGAGGAATCCTGATTCAGTTTCTGAAAAATTGAAGTGCCTGTCGAAGGGACCGAGCTTACATGTATTATCTTACAATGGTTATGCAATCAACGGTTACACATTTTATACACAAGACCATGATAAACAGAGCACGATGTAGAATAGTGGGGTAACACTTGTTGCTGATTCTTGGCATAGATCCAGTGCTAAAGATACACACCCTATCTATGCATCAATGTCATACTTTGGTGTCATTGAACGCATATGGGAGTTAGATTACTCTATGTTCAGGGTCCCTGTCTTCAAATGTCAGTGGGTTAATAACAACAGTGGATTGTGGATAGATGACTTAGGCTTTGTGCAAGTGGACCTTTCTAAGGTTTGGTATGAAGATGATCATTTTATTTTAGAAGCACAGGCAGAACAAGCATTTTACATTCCTGATCCTGCTAAGAAGAATTGGTCTATTGTATTTCCATCCAACAAGAATCGTCAAACAGAAGTTGATTTTGAAAGTAATGAATATTTGAACATCAATAATGATGATCCTTCATTTGAGAATTTGTGGTCAGCAGAGATTGATATAGATGGAGATGCAGATGAAGATGAAGATGGAGATGGACCCCTATACGTGAGACATGATCATAAAGAGGGAACTTGGGTCAAGAGGAACATAATTCTCAATTCAACACGAATTCTGAAGAATAAAATTTTAAATCAGACAAGAAAAAGGAAAAGATAATGATTGCCTTGACTCATTTACTTGTACGTATGTTTTTATAAATTTCAAAATAATTTGCTTTCGTTGACATACAAGACCATTGTGCACTGATGTTTTGATTTGGTTTATTTCACTTGCAGGAGTATGGACTCACCACATCATGACATTGATGACGTTCCCAGTCCCGTACCTGATGACATTGATGACGTTCCCAGGCACATTGGTAGACAGAGATTTGAGGCGAACGTCAGACGTGGCAGGACAGTTATGGCGAGGTTGATCAGACTAAGAAGTAACGGGATCAAGTTACAAGTAGAGTGGAATGAACTTGGGAACCCGTTTGGGGAGAACAGTACCGCGTTAAATAACTTCATCGGGACTACGGTTCGAGACAGAGTCCCTATTACCGTTCAAAATTGGAAAATGGTAAATAAAAGTTATGAGGATGGGATCTAGGCTGAAATACAGGTAACACCTTAATTATATATTTATTCGGTTTGCTTTGTTTCACTTCATTTCAATCTTACATATGATATATGTTTTTTGACTTGTTTACAGAGTGTTTTTATTATTGATGATGATCGGAAGAACTTCGTAATGAGAAAAGCCGGAAAAATTTTGCGAAAGTTTCGTTCTGATCTCGTCAAATATTTCTTGAGGGATGATAATGATGATATCATTACTACACCGCCTTATCCATTGTACAAAGGAATCATCACTCAAGCAATGTGGGATGAGTTTATCAAAACACATACAACTCCTGATTTCCTGGTAAGGGGATTTGTTTATTTTTCCCTATTACGTGTAATGTACGTATTTGTAAGTAACATTTATATATTTATATGAATCATTTTGATCTAACTAGGAGTTGAGCGAGAAGAATCGAGCTAACGCAACCAACATGCCATACCGATACACACAAGGACCTGTTTCATACGGAAATTTACAAAAACAAATGGTACGAACTGATGATTATTTCATTCATAATAAAAATTGTATGAATATCATTTAACTTCGACTAACTTCGATGTGCAGATACAAGAATCAGGCTCAGATATTACACAGGTTCCACGACATGAGCTGTGGGTCAAGGGTGTCACAAATAAGAAAGGTGAAATTCGTAGTGAGGAAGCAAGAAGAGTAGCCGAATATTGTGTAAGTATTCAATTATATTATGCGTTCAATAAATAATTGGCTTTACTTAAATGAACTCCATTTATAATAACTAATTTTCATTGTAATTCTTTTTGGGAAAGCGACAAATGACACAGGAGGATCCTGCGTTGGCGACCTATGTTGGTCGGGACGATTTATTGAGCAGAGCGTTACCAGTACCCGAGTATGATGGTCGTGTTTGGGGTACTGGTTTTGCAGTGACCCCATCAGCATACTTCGGACGTCAGAAGCGCTCGAGTAGAAGTGATGTTTCCCACCTACGTGACGAGATGTCTAGCTTTAAGTATCAAATACAAGAACTTCAACAACAAATGCGCTACAAGGAACAACGAGAAGAACAATTCATCGAACAAATGTGTTTGCTGCAAGAACATAATGCGTTGTTAACAACGCAAATACAACAGTTGGTCCAGGGTAGGCCAATACCAAATGTTCCGTTCTGTGATAGCCCAAGTTTCAGAGATAGCTGCAATTCCATGCCTAAAGTCCCTTTTCCTTCGGTAATTAATTTCTTTTCTACTTAACTTTATGTTAAATTATAATTAAGCGAATTTAACATATTAACTCTGTTTTCTGTAGGGGGAATTTCAATGCAAGCTATATGTCGAGCAAGCATCCAAGCACGCGGTTGTAGTAGGTGTTGCCTACAACACTGGTGAGGACATACTGCACAATTTACCGTTGCCCGATAACACACTCCGGGTTAGGGTTGACGTCTGCACGAACGAAGACACCCTCTTACCGATCCCGTCTCAAGATGAGAAAAATAAGGTGGTAGATGTTGTAGGTGGCTATGTTGCTTGGCCAATAGGTCTTATCGAGCCATGTAGAAAGGTCGTTCATTCAAAATTCCCTGCACTTTTCCTTCGAACTTTCATCTCGAACTGTGATTTAATTTTCTGATTTGCGCAGGGTAAGATTTCAAAGTCTTCAACAACACAACCCAAGTCAAAAGCATCGGCCAGCCAACAGAGCAGAAGAAGACATACCTCATATCTCGATCAATTAATATTGATTGCACCACAATTGATCGGTGAGGGAGTAGTGCCATTACGTATTCCAAGACATATCTACAATGTTGGTGGTCTAGTTGATTATATTACTGCCGAGGTCGTGCAGGAAATATGTGCTCGTGATTGGGTTAGTGCTTCGGCTATCAACATCTGGATAAGGTACTTCACTATCATCGTTTATCACTGTTATTAATATATCTCGTTCCATTTCTTTTGTTTCTCATGACACTGTATGTTTTATACCAGGCATTTGGACCAGGACGTTTTAATGGATACACACAGGGTCCAATTCGCATTTGTTAACCCTTTTCTCGTTGGTAATCATGAGGGTAAAATAGATGTGGTTGCGCAGTCTAATGGGCTGAAAGATTACTTTACCAAGAAAGCGACAGCAAATACATTATTTTTAGTGCCGTATAATGCGGGGTAAGTTATTATTGGTACAATTTTTGTTTTTATTGTTTAACTTCTATCATAACATGATTGTTCAAAAAATATTTTTAAAATATATTTTAGGCGCCATTGGATATTGATCGTTATCAATCCAGCGGAACCTTCAGGCCCTCGCATTTATTATGTGGATCCTCTGCAAAATGGTCTTCCACAAGACCGTTTTGATATGATGCTATTGATCAATAGGTAAGTATACGTGCCTATGTATAAATATTTGCGAACGTGATTGAATAATCAAAAGTAATCATTTTCTGTTTCTTTTGTTAGCGCATTGACTGCATATCGGTCGTCTGTCACGTTAAACTATTCTAAAGTTATTGACCCCTGCCTTAGTTATCCTTGGAAGAAGATACAGGTATTGATATTTGACTTTACTTAGAATTTGTTAGTAAACACTTTTTATTCATGAACAGAGTTAAATATTGCATTATATTATTGCAGTGCCCTTTCCAACCTAATGACAATGATTGTGGGTACTATATCATGAAATTTATGAAGGATGTTATTATGCATGATCAACCATTTATTCCTCAAAAAGTAAGTCATTTAGTTGCACTTCATATTGTGTTGTAATGAAATTGAATTAGTGCCTGACAGTTATGTTTTACTGATTTCAATTCGTTCTAACTTGTGTCTGATTGTATATATCTGTAGTATTATGAAGATCAACGTTGTGACGCTTTGACAGACCATCAGGTTAATGAAGTGATCGAGGAATGGTGTGAATATGTGTTTAGGCAAATCCCTAGGTAGCTATATTTACTATTAAATTCACTAGCTGGTTTTTTTTGTGTTGTTTCTAATTGCCAATATAATTGTTGTGTCTTGCATGTTTGTTCAAGTTGAATTTGTTGTATTATATTTCATTCAGCTAGGTTTACAGTATATTGTATAACAATTTTCATTACTACTTTAGCTAATCAATCATTTGTTGGTATCATTTTAAAGTTATCTATTATTGTTCTTATTAAACCTTGCAGACTATAATTATATATGCATGAGAAAAAAATATGCTAAAAAAAAAACCAATACGAAAAACCCAAAAAAATATGAGAAAAAATATGCAAAAAAAAAAACCAGAACCAAAAAAAAAAAAAAACACCTACTGTGGCGCCTGGCCAGTCAGGCGCCACCCAAAAAAATATGAGAAAAAATATTCAAAAAAAAACCAGAACGAAAAAAAAAAAACCTACTGTGGCGCCTGGCCAGCCAGGCGCCACAGCTGGCCCACCCACCTGTGGCGCCTGGCTGGGAGGTATGCTTCCTGTGGCGCCTGCCAGGTTAGGCGCCACAGAAAGCTATTTTTTTTAAAAAAAAAAATTTAAAAATCTGTGGCGCTTCCAAGCGCCACAGCTTTTTTTAGTAGCGTTAAGATAGGTGGCATTTCGCAAGCGCCACAGCTAATGCAATTATAAGCGCCACAGATTTGGTTTTTTGTAGTAGTGGGCTGTGTTGGCCCCAGAAGATTTAATCCCTTGGTCTAGCCTTCATCTTCACTCTCAATTCTTTGCTTAGAAATAGGAGGTTCAAGAACTTCATCTTCTTCTTGAACTTCATTAGGTGCCTTATGGTCGGCATGGCCTTTTTGGGGATCTTCTGACTAAAGTTGTTCCTCCCACAACAATTCTTGTAACTCTGCCACATCTATTTTCATGAACCGAAGCTCTCGAAGAATTGAGGCTATTTGTTCAACCATCATCATCATACTCTAAAGTTGTTCTTCCACCCTTCTTGAAAGGAATGGAGAATTTGCAGTAGCCATTGACTGGTAGGATCTTGTTTTTTCCCTTTTGGAATCACAGTGGGAGGGCCACGAATAGATGGCCTTGATACCACTAGTACAGAATTGTAATTCTATATAGAGAGAAAGAGTGGGAAGAAACTAGAAATAAACATGTAGAAGAAGGAGAAAGAGAGATCAAGAGAGAAGCAGAACCAAGAGAAAGAAACAAGGAGAAATCTATTATTTCATATCAATCATAATCTGATTTACAATAGGATCATGCCTCTATTTATAGACTTGGGCTAATAATCACCACCTTTCAAGTAACTAACTCCAACTTCTATTATCCTATAACTAACTAATTCTTCTAATGCCTTGTAATAGACTTTAACCATAGTAACTAATTAACTAAACCAACCTTTACATTTTATTAACTTTACATATCAAAACCGAAGAGAAAAAGCTGAATGCTACTTTACAAGTGAAAAATTCCATACCTTTAGTGCCTACTTTCACACAAGATACTAAGAAGAAGCGAGTACATTTTCAACTACCAAAGGAGTTACTCTCAAACAATGGTAATATTCCTCCTTTTCTTAAAGAGGTTGACTCTCCTCTTACTATTATTCTTGATGTTGTGAGTGATGATGACATGGATAAAGAAATTGTGGTAGAATCCCCTCATATGCTTGTTATTGAAAATGCTCACCATGATATTTTTAGTAGTAATTGTGTAGTTGATGATGTTGCTTGCACTGTCCATGTTTCTATGTGTGATGAACATATTAAGAATGACATTGTGGAGAATGATGAATTATGCTTGGATGCTCAAATTGTGGTGAAGTGTGAACTTAATGATAGCTCAATGACTGTCTAAGTAATGATTGCTTACATGATTTCTTCCTCTCTTCCAAGTGTTTTCAAGCATGATGTGGATTTTTATGATGCTATTGAACTTGATGGAGTATTCATTTTTTCATCTTCTTCAGACTCTTCTTTTGTTTGTTCATGTTGTACTTCAGATGACCTTAATTCTTCATCTAGTTTAATTGATAACATCAAAGTACATGCTACACTTGATAAAGTCCTTGACAATTATGCACCTTTTAATCTCTCTGAATTGCATGTTTTAGATAGTTCAATAAGGAAAATTTAAATGATTTTGAATGATAAATTTGTAAATAAAAATGAATCTTTTCATTTAGTTCATTCTTGTGATTTGTCATCCGATATAGAAAATGAAAATGCTTGTTTTAAAATTTTGGGTGGTGATAGCTTGATCAATTCTCTTTCTTCTTCCACTCTTTTACTTCTCAACTCTTTTAATTGAAAAAGTGCTGAAATGCACTCCAACACTAAATTAGATTCCGTATTTTTCCCATTGCAAACACAAGAGGATTGTGAAACTATGACTACTTATTTGATTCTTACTGAAGGGAGCCAAATTGAGCTTTTGAGCTTTTACCATTCCCTTGCTTTTAGGATTTGCACTGAGGACAATACAATATTTAAGTGTGGGGGAGGGATTAGGATTTGGGTCTTGCGTGCTTCCTTGTATGGTCTTGTGTACTTCCTTATGCTTATTTGCAAAAATGACATTTTTCAAAATCAATTTCAAAAATTCTTGTCCCAAACCACGCTTTTGAATTTTTGCCACTCTTTGTTTTAGAAATTTGTCTAAATACTTATGGGAATTGCATATGCTCTTGATTGATTTTTGATCAATTGATTCGTTATTGCTCTTAGAGTTAGCATTAGGATTAGTTGAGTTAACACATTTTGATTAGGCTAATGTTTAATTGATCTTTGTAAATGTGCATTTTAGAAGAAAATCTTTGTTGGAAGGATTTTGAGCCTAATTTCCATTCATTAATATGTGTTTGCCACCTATTCTAGTGTACCTCTAGAACTTGTTTAATTTCTTTTTCAAAATCACATTCGCATTTAGATTAATGAACATGATAGGGGCATTCATTTCATCACCCTTTATCCCAAACACAAACCATATACACTAATCCATTGTTAACCCCTTTTGAGCCATTTACGTTCCAAAATCCATCATTTATTAACAAGCACTATGTATGCAACCCATTTGCATTAGATTGGCATCTAAGCATCTTTGAATTGCCATTAATATTGTGGGTATGAAGAAATGCCATTTGCGTACATAATATATGGAAAAAAACCAAAAAAAAAAAACAGAAAAGAAGAAAAAACATGAAAAAAGAAGAAGAAAAGAAAGAAAAATATCATAAAAAATATAGAAAAAAGAAAAGAAAAGAAGAAATGAAAAAAATAAGGCATTTGTTTTGATTGGTAAGGAGATGTGGTTATTTGAGCCTAAGGTCAAAAAAAAAAAAGGGTGCCATTGTACACATTTGTGCGTGCATAGTACTTGTTTCATTATCCCTTCCATGAGACCATTTTCATCATTACAACCCTTCTAAAAGTCCCCTTGGTTCATGAGTCTAGGTGCTACATAGTGATAGAGAGAGTAGAATTTCTACAAGTATATGGTAGGATCTAGTCTAGATGGTATTAAGCGAAATTTTCTATACTTGTAAGAGAAGTTAAACACTTAAATCCTTGAGTGTTCTCTTGTGTACATTTCTTTGATTAATTGTGCATCAATCTAGTCTATTTGCATTACCTCACGCTAAGACTTGTGTTAGTTTGATTTGTGATGATTGATTAATTCATTGACTCCAATCTTGAGCATTTGAGATTTTCATTTGTGTTTAGTTTTGAACTGATTAGTGTTTTGGCCAAGAGTGCAAAAGTTTAAGTGTGGGGGGATTGACAAATCCTTATTTTTTTTTATATATTTTTATACTTTAATTGGGGATTTTGCCATAATTATTAAGCTTAAAAATGCATTTTTTTGAGATAAATTAATATTAAGAGTAAATACATTAAATTAGGACTAAAAAGGGCAAAATTGTCATAAAAATTGTAATTATTCTTGATCATTGGTTTTTCTAAGAATATTTGGTGTTGGTTTAATTGTTTTAATTGTAGGTACTTGAAAAATTGGATTAAAACTGAATATGGAAGCTTAGGGTTTGAATTTTAGAAATGACAGTTTAGTCCCATAAATCTGAAAAATGACAATTTGGTCCATGCCAAAACTATAGCATTTTGACCAAGGAACGAAAAACTGGACCGGATAATGAACCAGTTGTAGGACAGGTTCAAGAGTTAATAGGTCAACCGGGGTCTAATCAGGAGGTTGGACCGGGCATATTAAAATATTATAATTTAATTGACAATAACAAAATAAAAATATTAACCATCATTATAAGTCAAAATTGGAATATATTACTCAAATGTTCCACAGGATTTCATTGTAAATTGGAGATTTCACAATAGTTTAATAGTAACACTAACTAAATACAATAATATTATTTATAAATTTAAAAAATCAAACTTTTCATTTAATATTTTACACATGAGTATTCAATGCTAATTTATTTGTGTATAGATTTTAACACTTAATTATGCAAATTAGATTTAAATTGATTAATTTTCATTATCTAACTTATGTTCTTTTACAGGTAAATTAATATAAATAATAAAATAAGGAGTTTAAGAATATTTTTTTCATTCTTATTTTTTTTATAAATGTTTTCTTTATATTTTTTTTGGGGTCATATTTATATTTAATATAGGGTTTGTTGCAAAATGCAAAGGCAAAAAAAAAAAAAATAATAATAATAATATAAGGTTTGTTGCATATAGAGTAGCCGACACTTTATTGGGGATTTGAAAGGAGAGAGAAGAAGGAACATAAGGATGCGGCTGAAGGAAAAACAAAAGAAAAGGAAGAACAAATGAATAAGACAATCCATCTTTTTGTTGACAGGGAAAAGAGACGTTGCGGAGAATCATTGCGGGAGTGATAGTGCGATGGAAGAGAGCCAACGTATGCCGATAGTTTGGAACCTGCTGTAGCGATATCCCAAATCCGTCGTAGCTCGTTTTGGGTTGCTGTGGGTCACCAGATCTGGTTCCTCAGTAGTGCTCGGCCAAAAGTAGAAGGAAGCTTTCGGCATCAACTTGCTGCAGCGAGATCTCAAATCCGCCGCTGCTTGTTGGGGTTGCAGTGGGTCACTAGATTTACTTCTTCAATCATTGTGTTCCTCATCTGATTTTATCTTTTCGACGGATCTGTTTTGTGGTTGCCTAGTTTCTTTTTTTGCATGCTACAGAGTGCTTTGTGGGCTACCGATTATGCTCATTATGAGTTTCTTGTTATAGCTTTCATGGAAGGGTTGGCTAAATTTCTTTCATGTGATGGTAGTTTATAGGTTTGTAGCCTTTAATGTATGCTTGATTATACTTTCTTCCTTCATTTTCTTCTTCTTCTTCCCTACTCCATCATCATCTGATTTAAACTTCTATTCTCGTTTGGTTAGATATATTTCGATCTGTGGCTTGTTGCTGAATGGGGAAAAACCGTTCAAATTGGCTAACCCAGCGGTTTTCCCGGTTTATGGGTAGTTCGTTTCGGTTTAATCTGGTTCATACCAAGTTACTCATCCCCCGGTTCTGCTACCAAACCAGACCGGACAAGTTACCGGTTCTCCGGTTTTCCGATTGAATCGGCCGGTCTGGTCCGGTTTGGTTTTTTATACCATGGTTTTGATAGTGGAAATTAGGTCTGATCTAGAGGAGCTTCTTGACATATTACAAACTAGAGAGGGCTGCAAACATGATAGTTTCCTTCATCCTCCAACTCGACATTCGCCTTTTCCTCTTTCCTCGCCGATGACTTTAGCTTTACTGTCACCATACACTTTCATCGCTGGCGAGTTTCAAACTAGATCAAAGAGAGAAAGACGGCCACAAAGATCAATTTAGAGAATCTGAGTCACATTGAAAAACCAGCAAGCTCGGACCACCACCACCACCTTTGATCTCCTTTCACTGTCACTCTCCCTTCTTCCATCACCACCGCTTAACTCCGTCATCCATCACCATTAGTGAGATAGAGAACACACATAAGCTCAAATTCTAGCAAGATAGACTCAAAACTTCAAAGCTTCAGATTGCTGAGACCATAACAAAGCTGGACTTGACCTTCTCCTTTATTCCTCTATTCACTACTACAAAAAAAGAGAGTTGTGGCTCTTATTTTTACAATAGATGTGGCGCTTAGGAAGGGCCACATACTCTATCGCCACTAAAAAAAGCTGTGGCACTTCCATAAACTCCACAACATGTATATATATATTTTTAAATACTTCTTCCTGTGACCCTTCCTCACAGGAAGTGGTATTTTAAAAAAAAAAATTTGGAAGTTGAAAGAGCCACAGTAACCTGAACGTAAAGCACATTCTCATAAGGATGAGCATTGATGAGATAGTCAGTGATCCACTTGAGCGATTCCTTAGCAGGCTACAACAGGCCAACTTTATCCATATTATTTTCATATTCCAAGATGGCCCAAGATAACACGGTGGCAGTAAATGCCATTGGAAAACCAAACTTCATGTGATCCCCAGCATCGTACATCCCTTTTGATAAATCCAACTTTGCTTGTCTTCCATCTTTAAGAGTAGAGTCCCCTCTCTAGGATATTTTGTTGTCCACCAACCTACCAGCTGCATTGAGGAATAATGGTTTTAATTCAACTAGTTATAAAGATATGGGGATAAAAAGTTATGAAATCTAAGCAATGGCATAGCAAACCATGATTTTAAGGAAAATGAAATGCCAACAAACTAGAGGAGCAGTATACCACTTTTTCAATAAATAAAAATAGAGAACAAAAAAGGATGCATGAATGCAAAGTAAGAAACAGCAGGCAAAAAAAATACAGATTTTGATATTTGGTTTGTTGGCTCAACTAGCACGATTCAGAACAAACACCACTTGGAACGAAAACAAAATAAGTAGCTCATCTAATTTCAGATCCCAACTATGACATGAGTACAACCAGGCAGATGGTACCCAAGAAAATGAAACTCACTCCCGGGGAGGGGTGGAAAAGAATGAAGAAAAGGCATAGAATCTTGACAATTACATTGGAAAGTAATAGATAGAAAGGAAAACGAAAAATGTTTTGTACAAAAGGAGAAACTCATTTAAAAAAATAGAACAAGAAACGTTACATTTTTGTATATCGAAGAACTGCATTGAGAGTTTTAGAGCGGAGGCATAATCTTCGTCTTTGGCGCTCTTACGGTGATGGTGGTGACCAAATTTCTTCACTAACATATATTCAACTAAAATTTTGCTTCCTCTGGCACTTTTCCCAACTGACTTTTCCTAGAAAGTGCCACATATCCTTCAAGTTTTGTCTATATCAGACAAAAATAATACACGTGTTCGCCTAACTGAAACCCAATGCAATTAAAATAATCAGTCTCCATCATCAATTAAAATGCAGACAGATCAAGGCAAAGACAATTAGAAGGAAGAATAAGTATAGAATTCAGAAAATAGAGCCTCTGGCGTATGATTTAACTTGAATTTTGGAAGTAACTTGTAGGTATAAATGTGTCAGTAAAAGCACGACTGAGTTCATAGAGGCCAGAATCTATATAGCCTCTGTTTCACATTCTGAGAGCCCCAAGCAAGAAGACAAAAACGAAACATTCAAAATAAAAGACACTAAAAGATATTGAAGTCATGGTTCCATGCTCACTTACGGCTCGTATCAAACGCTCGTTCTCAGAGCAAGCGCCTCCGCAACCCTTTGAGGTCTCCAAATGAAAATGCAAGAATCACAAGAGAAGTAAAGGCCCATTAACAAACAAACCAATAAAAAATACAGCTCCACATGTGAAGACCCGCGAGAGATTAATGCATGGGTATGAGCTCCGAGAAACCTAGATCCACAGGAAAGAAGAAAACAAGTCAGTGGTGCATTGACCCTTTTTTCCTTGCGGTGAAAATGGGGAAGAAGCGAAGAATTAACTTATTAACCGAAGGGGAGGTTACGAGGATGGTTGAGAATTGGGAAATTATGAGAGAATGAGAGAGAGATTATGGAGGTGATGAAGAGGGAGAGGGAAATGAGTGAGGTCGTACACAAGGAGCAGAGTACTACAGAAGCAAAAGCTTTTCAAAAGTAGAAGAGAGAAGCTGAGTCGGTCACAGTCTTACTCAACTTGGGGAAATTTGACATTACGCAACTTGTTGGCAACTCACAATCTTCACTCTCAATAATTGTCAATATCCACTTAACCAAGCACCACACAAGCCACACAAGCAGGTGAAGAAGCGCCACAGCTGCTCCAATTTGTCTTATGTGATGCGTGGTTGATCAAGCGCCACATGAGGGCACCTATAAGCTATGTCCCTTATTCAAGTTAGCACCACAACTTGTATATGCTTTTTTTTTTTTTTTTTTTTAATATTAATTAGAAGTTAAAGAAGTGTAAAAAAATGTGCGCCACTATTATCCTTTTTTGTAGTAGTGATTTTTTTCCAATGGTCTTCAACTTCTAGCCTCTGTTCTGTGACTTTCTCTACTAGTTTTCCATGGCTGGCCAATCGATTAGGAAGGTGGTTGTGCTTCTTGATGCTATTTCTATAAGTGGCAGTGGCTAAATCCATTAATCCTTTGTAGTAAGAGGTAATGACATGAACTTGGGGGTTCGATAGGGGAGTTTTTACTCTTCCATTTCTCTATTTCTACATTGTATTTGTGATTCCTAGGTCTTAGGATGACTAATTTACTTTGATGCATATAAAGATTGGATGTAGCTTGAACCTTTGTTTGATACTTGGCATTATGTTTAATTAGCTTAATTATCATTTCTTTGTGTTGGTTAATCATTGAATTGATAATTTTGTGAGCATTTTGTGCTAAATTCAAGGTGGCTTGATTAGTGAATCAATGGCGTCATGTATTTGCAATGATTTGTTGAATGTGAATTTATTAATTCTGTTTAGCATTGGGCTTTAGCATCATTAATCTTGATTTTTCATAAGGGTGACCATTGTTAAATTAAGATTAATGAGGAAATCAAGCAGTGATGCGAGGTGACTCAGTTATTGGATTAAAAACTAAATACAATTTTAATTTCATTAATTGCTAGAGTGCTTAATCAACTTAATTTAGAAGATTAATATGTAAGGTGGCTTGGTACTAATCAATCTAAATTAGGCCTAGTCTAAGGAGTGGTCCTTAGAGTCTTTTGAAGCTAGCATGATTAATCTCCCATAATTATATGAAGTTAGGATTGCTTGCACCATTGCTATGAAGGATTGTTCATTCCATTATTGATTTTTTTTTTTGTTTCACTCATTTCATTAAGTCCTTCTTCATTCCATTTCCATAATTAAAATCCCAAAAAGAAGTAACTTAAGACCATTTTAATTCCATTTGCAAAAGTAGTTTTTCATAGATAAAAGACCAAACCATTTTCTCTATTTTTAAGTCAATTTTGATACTTAGTTTACTTAGGAATCATTTTTATTTTTAGCTCCATAAAGTGAACACGACCCGGATCGTGCTGCTATATTGCAGCATTATTCGGTATTTGAACCCCCAAGGCGACAAAAGGGAGTTTCCATCTATACTCAAAATTTCAAATATGTATACCCCTATCAGGTGTCGGTCACAACTTAAATATATGCCAGTGAATAAGATATTAGAACTAGTAACAGTAGGTACAAGAGATTCTCAGCGCAAAAAAATCCCACTTCCAAAGAAATCAGATACTTACAATGGAAGAGCATTACGTATTGAAGAAATATATGTCAGTCAATAATTGCTAAAAGAAAACCAATTCAAATTTCAAAACAATTAAAGACAACAATGGGCGTCAATTTGGAAAATCAATTACCATTGCAACAAGAAAAAACAAGCATAGAGGAGAAATGCAGGAAAAAGATATGGGATGTTCAAATAAACAGGATCTAGAAACAAAAGAAGGGAAATCAAAGCTTGAGGTTGGAGAGGCAAGAGTGTTGTTCGAATAATCCTAGAGACAAATAATCCTAGAATACTCTTCCACTTTCCTCTCAGACCCACATGCACTTTCCCACTTTTGCTCTTGAGATTCGTTGCAAATTCCTCGAGCAACACTCACCGAGTCGGCAGAACTAACTCAGAATGGATGAATGAGTTGGGAATCGGTAATGGTGAAGGCGATTTTGCTGCAACCACGAAGCAAAGGCTGTGAACAATGGAGGTAGGTGCCTATGGAATGGAGAAGATGACGTCGAAGATGAGATCTGGTGGTAAGTAGCCATTGAGGAAGGGAGAAGATGAGATAGAAGGGGATGCCAGAGGTGGAGGAAATGAAGAGAAAGAAGAGAAAGAAGAAATAGTGAGAAGATAGAGGAGGGCATTTCAGTCTTTTCACTCAAACTTTGATATCCTAGATTCCTTATACGTCCTTTTGTTAATTTAGTAGACATTTTGGGAGTTTTCAAGTTCAAATGGCATTTATGTGTCTTTTTCTCTAATAAAAATGTAAGCTGAATCTATAGATAAATTAAATTAAAATGACATTAAAAAGTTCTTATTGCATTTTGTTTTAGATAACGAAATCTATTTTAGGTGGGGACAATTACCGCAATCTTCAGAATTTTCTTATATAGATGTATGGAGCTTAATCTGACATGAAAGGGGTAATTAACCCTTGATTCAAACTTTTCATTTCTCTGTAATTGATCCTTCAAGAGCTGTCTTATTCTTGTGTTTAATTTGATACTATAGGATGTGTTTCTAGGCTTTTTTTTTTTTTTTTTTTTTTTCTAAATTGATTTTACACCTTGTTCTTGAGTGTGATATTATATCTTCTGGTGTTTTTGTTACACACACCACACACTTATAACTTTTCTCATCTTTAAACGCAATGCGTCTTGGTTTTCGAGTTCAATTAAATTTCATGTTAGGCATATATCTTAAAAATTGAAAGGATTATTCAATGAGGATGTTTCAGTTGATTAGTACCTACAGTAATATATTGGATGAAAAAATTGAAAGGATTATTGATGTTCAGATCAGAGGAAACCAAAAGAATGACCGGCAAATACCTTGCTGAAAAACAAAGCTTCATCAATATGGCAAATATCAAACTCCCAATATCGTTTCTTATTCTTTTTCTTCCTCTTTTCTTTCTTTCTTTTTTTATTTTTTAAATTAGATTGCTGAATTAGCAATGCAGTCCTTTACAATGAGATTGAGTTAAATGTGAGGAAAAAAATAATACAAGGTATTGAAGACTAGAAACTGTATAGGTACTTCAACTTATTTTTTCATCAAATCATACCACTACAAAAATATACTATTAGCGTTACCTATCTGCGTTGGCAGTTAAGAAAATCCAGGTACGAAAAGGAATACGTTAGTAATTTTATAAGTATTACTCCGTCATTTTAAAATAGAACGTGTTAGTAAGTTAAAGCTACGTTGATATGTTGGGTAATCAACCTAGAACATCTTTTTTCCAATATCCGCAAACTTGACGATTCATTTATGCCATTTGAAACCTAAATGTGGCGATTAATTAAATAGTTCCTTCACTGTACGTTCTATCTATGACACCTATAGAAACTATTTTATGATCAACAATTCATGAACTTTTTTTCTTTTGTTTAAGGCTCTTTTTACTCATTTGTTTAAGGCACACAATTCATAAGCTAACAGATCCAAAATGAACTCTGTTGGAGTAGAGAACCACATGAAACTAGGAACATGCATATTCATTTCTCCTTTGGTTAAGTTTAAACAATGATTGAAGACTAAATATAATGAACCCTGACCCTATGTTTGGATGGGAAGAAAAGTTAAGAGGAAATAAAATAGAGCAGGATTGGAGATCTTCCTCGTTTAGATGTGAGGGAAGAAAAGTGAGAGGAAGGAAAAATACGTGGGAAATTGAACTTTCTCAAAATATGGAAAGAGTTAGGGAAGAAGTTTTTTCTTTCATTGCTACCCTTCGCCATTACGTCCTACCATTCCAGCTGACCCCAGGAACGTCCCTCCCAAATATGGAAAATGTATTTATTTCAATTTTACTTTTAAACGTACACAAATATAAACATGTATTTTTTTAATGAGGATGAAAATGGAGAAATACTTACATATTCTAGGAGTATTACAGTATCTGAACTTTGTCCAAAGAAAACATAACAACTCAGATCATTTTAATCCTACTTGGTTGATGACTCTTATGAAAAATTCAAATTCTGTAGTGCTTTTAAGAAAAAACAAATCTCAATTTGAAAAGAAAAATAAAACAAAATGATGAACCAATATTTTTTTTTTTGAAACAAGGTAAAATTTGAATTTTTTCAAATGAGTCATCGGCCAACCAGGATTAAAATGATATGAGTTGTTATGTTTTCTTTAGTTAGAGTTTCATATGATGTGGTAATCCTAGAGTATGTAAGTATTTCTCATGAAGATGTACTTTTAAATATATATCATTTGATTCGTTTTCTCTTTAATTTTATTATTGCATTTTTTAGAATATATTTTTAAATATATAAAATTATTTTATTTTAAAATACACAAATATGAAATTTTTTTTTTGAATATTAATATTTTGATAATGTTTAGTTTTATATATTTAAATGATGATGACTTGATATATAATTAATCAGGATACAAGGATGTTATTGTCATGTGATAATTGTCCATTTTCTTTAATTTCCTCCATTTTTTTTTATCCTCTATCAAAATATTAGAAGTGATATTACCTCTTCACTTTATTTTCTCTTCTCACATTTTATTTTACTCCCAACTTTTCCCTTCATCCAAGTGGTGCACTATTCTAGTTGAAGGATACTTACTACTCATGGCTAGCCTAGCTCAAAGTGGCAAATCGTATCAAAAGCATGTTCCATCAACGGATGTCCAGCAAATGTCATAAATAAGTAAAATTAATTTTTAATTAGGTAGTAGAATTTATTATAAATAGGTTAGAGTAATTTTGTGTGGACATTTCCTTCTCAGCCCTTACAGTAGTGGAGGAAATGTTTTTAACTACATTCTAGTGCATAATGAATGCTTTAGACATTTCGCCCCGATCTCATAAGAGTGGTCTCACTCTACATTCATAGAGGTGATTTTATGAAATGTACCTACAATGAGCACTCCATTTCGTAGGATTATAAAATCATTAAGAGCTTTAGCTCAATCTCACCAAAATGTATTCTAGCACTTTTCCATGCCATAGGAAAGGACTGACAATTTATTTAATGCCAGCAGAATTAAGAAACGACTTGTTCTTATCCACTGAACCTCCTTTATGGGATCACCAACCACAGAGGTTGGGTTGCCATCGATATTAATTTCAATTGGTTTGAGTCCCATTCCCCTCGACTAATTTAATTTTTCTCAGGGTTTTGTTAATGGATTTGCAGGTCAACTTTTGACCTCATAAAATCGATTGAGATAACTTCACAATTGTTAAGCTAGCTTAGTCACATAATATCTCAAATAATTTCCACTTGCACCCATTGTTCTTTTTACAATGGCTATGAAGTTTTACACCAATTTTTTTTTTTTTTTTTTGCTATGAAGTTTTAAAAAAACTGTAGCTTCCAATTTTTGCCAATTCCAGAGTAATAAACTCTGACTCACATAATAAAATATTTTGGCTACTAGTTGATATTCTCATATTCAGTTAACATCTATGTATCTCAATATAACAAGAAACCACTTTACGTGATACCAAAATTTATGGTACACCTCAAACATTTATTACCTTCACAAGGATGCATATTTTTGTATATCCAGTCTCCATATAGCATAAGCTATACCATAAGGATTAATATCCAATAATGCAACAAATTGTCAACAATTTGTGCATAGCCAGATTGAGTTGCAAAACTAGTTCAAAATATGTTCACATCATAAGGAATATTGGAAATGGTTCTTAAAACCAAACTTCAGAAACATTTCTCAAGATATATTATCACAATTTCTTTGTGATTTCAACACTCAAAATTACCTTTGCTTCACTCATATATGCTTCCATATTAAACTTTGAAGCAATAAAAGACTATAAAATGTCACACCAGTACAACTCAATATTCACAATAATCATGCATACTTATACCAAGATAGATATGTATCCATAAATCATGAAATTAAAACACATTTACCTCTACAGAAGATAATTAAATTTTCATATTACAATCATAAAGCTTGTTTCTAGCCGCACCAAAATTTTCTTAACTCATTAAATTTTCTCCCTGTCATAAAATTTGCTCTTTGTAGCAAATAACAAAGCCTCTACTAAATTTTAAATTTAAACTTAGAGTTAATTATCAAATAATGCTAGCTACAATCTTAGAGTTAATTATCAAATAATGCTAGCAACAATTTTGCAACTTTAAAATGAAGCATATTTTATAAGGCACCCTCAAACGTTAGGCACCCCACACTTTCAAATATCTGAATTAATTTAAAAATGTTTAACAATTCTAATTAAACTGAAGTGACTTGCTTATCTCAAATATTATCAGTCTAATTTCATAGAATCTCCAAAGTTAATGTTTCTACAACAGAACTATATATACGACTGTATGACAGTAACGCAAATCGTGCAATACCCATAATTATATTCTCTCCTTTTTTTTATATTGACGAATGCATGCACCTGACAGTAGGTAATCCCCACATATCATCAAACAAGCCTTTATAATATACTCTTTAATTGCTAAACGAAATTGATAGTCAATTACTCATGCCAAACATTATAACTTCTTCAGAACTTCCTTACACCATATTTTTTCCCACGGTTCTTCAATTAATGAGATTTAATTATATTTAAACCTACAAAGACCCAAACACTTGGCATTTATGTTGTGAAAGAAAAATGAATGCATAACCCATAAGCATAGAAACCAAGGAGGGGCGCACTCTGCAAGGAATAATATTGGTGTCAATCATGAACCGTGTCACACAACGGAAAATTACATACCATAATTAAATCCACTGAACAACGTAACATTTAGTACAATTTAAATGCAGGTTGATGCCATAGTAATGCTTCAAAGAAAACGGATTCTTCTGTTGGTGTAGTTAAAGTTTTTTTTATCACACAGTTCCTCCATGGGTTTTACTACCACTTTTCATTCAGCTCATGACCGGAAAAATCATGATGAAATAAACTTTGTTGCAGATTTTTTTTTTAAGATATTACTAACAAAGTTTGCAACGCTCATTTTCATCCCAGCAAATTGTCTACTTCCTGGTTACAATAGATCATCAGTGAAGAACTCATCAATTTAGAATCTAATAGGAAAATCAATCGAAATAATCAATTGATGGAAAACTATCAATCATAATGTTCAACAACAATATATTATAACTTCATGGATACTAAGACACATACCTCATCGTCTCACTAGAATCCAAGTCTCATTCGCTTCGTGTCCATTATCTCTCCATAATGGCAAGTCACTTTTGTCAACAGTCCCTCTCCAAGCACTTCTACCATTATCATGGTACTCATGCCAGGACTTTTCATCTAAAACGTGATGTCTCTGAGGTCTTAAGTGAGTTTGGCTAAAGAAGCAAATTTGGCAATTGGTGTTCATAATCACCAAGTCTCTCATGCCCCATAATCGTCATCGAACTCATTGCCTTAGCACATATCTTCATCGGGCTCACAAGTCACCATGCTAGGTAGCCATGTCCGGGTACCACTGAGTCAAAACTCAATTCTCTTAACATCCTTGACCTCTACAATTACCAAAGGTTTGTGCCAATCTTAGTTTAGCACATTTTCAGTTTATTTCCCTGATAAGAAAAACGAGGCCCATGAAATATCATTGAAATAAAATAAACCATACAATATCATTCTAAATTGCAGCAAGCAAGTTAAGAACAAATACCTCAATTCTTAATATTTTGGCACCATTTCATGAAGGCGCACCTTAAACAAATAGTTTCAAACTTTAATGAACTCCCAACAGAAAACTTTCAGTCTAATTCAATCATAACACTTCATTGTAAAATAGCAACAAACATTACTGGGAAACCAAACATTTGTCTATTATGTTATCACCTCAGTATTCAAAAATCAAATTAATGATAAAAATTTGGTAAATAATAATGCTACGCAACAATTTTAATTTTCCTTTTTGTACTAATGATTATAGACTTAAATTCTGCAACCACAGTCTATCATTTAATATAAATTCATTCTTTCATTTGATATTATTTTAGTTCCACTTTCCGAACAGTAGAATGATTATCCAGAACATAGACCTGACAGACAATATTGTTTTCCTCCAATAGAAATCAAGTAATGAATTAGAAAAATTGAGAATATACTAATCCGATCAACTTGTCTTTTGTCAAAAGGAGACGCACTTTGACAATTAATTAATGTTGTTCAGTGTTAAGCAACATGGAGAGGTTTATAGCTGTAGAACCAGAAGCCACAAGAGAACAAATTTGGAAGCAGGAACGGCAAGCCCATTCTTATCCAAATCTGACTTTAATAAACTAAACCAAAACAATTATCAGGTTTATTAAATAAATTTGACTATAATACTCCCTCCAGTCCTAAATATAGGACATAGTTTGTAGTGCAATTTGCACTAAAAACTTTGTCCTATATTTAGGACAGGAGGTAGTATAATAAACCAAGAATAAACACAATAAAAATAAGATATTAGGGATTAGCTCTTAGGATTGTTGGCTTCTGCACCTAAATTGTTACCTGTAGAGAAAATAGATAATCCAAGTCGTGTCCAAGGACACTATCCTTACATATGATAAAAGGTGCCCAGTCCATATTTAACTCACGTGTAAGGGGAAATTGTCGGGTTTCCACTGTGTTTGCCTCATGCGAGCTCACTCCTCTTTTCACTGTGTTTGCCTCACGCGAGCTCACTCCTCCTCTTGGCTCATTTGCTAGTCACAACACATAAGTTATAATATATACACACTTGGACTTTCTCACTTCTAAGCGATGTGGGATTTGTTTCATTTGACACACTCGCATTTATTGTTACTAGGCCTATTTTATGAAGGCCTAGCCTTTTTACAAATTCTGAAAATATAATTTCATTTTTATTGTATATACATGTGTGTTATATTTATATTTTTATCATTTTTTATTTTAATTTAAAAATAAAATTATTAAATTATCATTGTGGGTTCATTCTCTATAATTTAAAACTCAAATAATAGCCTTTTAAATTTATTTTTATTTAGATTTGATACATTATAAGAATTAAATTGTATTTAAATAACATTGTAGGCTTTAAATTATAGACATTTAAGCCTATTTAAAGCCTTTAAGGCCTAAGCCTATTTAAAGGCCTACATAATAAGTAGGCCTTTAAAAAGGCTTAAGGCCTAACTAGGCCTTTTGAAGGCTCGTGCATGAGCCTAAAGAAAAGCCTATATACAGGCCTATGCTCAGGTTCATGCTTTAGGCCTATGTTATAGGCTCATCCCTATTTCACAAAAGTCAATCCTGGACTGGCTTAGTTCCACCCCTAAGATTCACAGTAGAAAGTATCTGACATAAAGTATAAATAAACTATATTATAAGCCATTAATTCAAGTTTCATTTGTTGGACTGTGATTGAATGAACCAGTTGATGACCAGTTTAATAAGGGTGGTTGCATTTATAGAAATTATGTATGCGATTTCCTTATTGAATAATGTTTTAAGAAATAAATTTCAATAACTAAAAAAATCAAATCCATTAGGGCACCTTCATCAAAAAAGATATATCCTGCCATAGAAAATTAAAAAATAGATTTCCACCATTTAGTTACAAAGCAGAAAAATTGTTGTGGGTAAAGGAAGGCATTGACAACTGAATTCTTTATTGAACAAGTCGATATAGTCGTTCATTAGTCAATAGTTGAAAAGCAAATGATTAAACTGAGATTAACTCAATCAATTAAATAATTTAATTTAATTTAATTAGAATATATAAAAAAGGGTTAAGTTTGCATTCAACACCTTAAATTATTTTTCTAGTAGCACTTAGTATCTTGAAGTAATTTTTGGTAAATCTAGCATTTTAAAGTATTTTTCTAGTATAACTCAGTATTCTAAAATAATATTTGGTATATTCGGCACCCTAAAATATTTTTCCAATGTCACTCAGTATCCTAAATTTAGGGGTATAATTGCTATAGAGGAAATATTTTAATTCTTTGTTTAGATGAAGAGAAATTTTGGGAGAAAAGAAAATAAAAAGAAAGAAATGTTGAGAAATAAGAAGGGAAAATTGAAGAGATAGGACATCTTTTTAATCTTTTCCCTATCACAAAAGAGCTTGACAGGTGCATGCATTCAATAATGAGAGAGAAAGGTGGTGAGAGAAAGAGTGTGCACACTATTCAATTGATCACTTTTGGAACCATCTCAGATGGAGGTGAAGGCAATCGAAGGAAGAAGAGGATCTGTTAGGGAAGAACATTAAAAGAATGCTCGCTGGATTATTAGCGAAGGTTAATGATTATATTGAGGGGCATGAGGTACCACATTCAGATGAATTGATGAATGATGTGTCGGAATAGGATCAAATCAGTTCAAGCGGCCAACAGAAACATAATAGAAGGAATCTTATCAAAAGCCTAATTTCATACAAGGCAAAACTCCTAGGTGAGGAGGAAAAAACTTTGGATAAAAGTTTGGAAGATCAGATGCTTGAATGGCTCGAGGAAGAGGAAGAACTGGCACCAGTCTTGACAGAAGAGCAAAGGGAGAGATTGGGATCAATCCCTTCCTTAAATATCTCAAATGATAAGCTGAAAGAATTGTGTCGTCCTTGGAAGGATGCCCTCATAGTAACGGTACTGGGGAAAAGAATGAACATGCATGTGCTGAAGGACAGGATCAAATAGATGCTCAGATTAGATAATTTTGTGCTCATTAACCTTCTAAATAACTACTATGTCTTTAGAACTATTGATAAAACTTTATGTTCTAGATTACTATTTGATAGGCCATGGTTAATACAAGGGTGTTATCTTGCAGTTCAGACATGGAGTCCAAACTTTAACCCCTACTGCAATAAGTTAAGGAAGGTTGCTGTTTGGATAAGGGTTCCTACCCTTCCCATCTATGTATATTCAAAAGACTGTATGTTCAAAATAAGGAATTTGATCGCAAGAACCCTTAAAGTAAACATGAACACTTTAGCTTACCATCATAACAACAGGAAGACAGTGGAATGGGGAAAATTTGCTAGAGTGAGTGTTGAGGTTGATCTAAAAAAGAAACTACAGTCTAGATTCATACTCAGAAATCATGTTTATACAATGGAATATGAGGGCCTAAATGTTATATGTTTTAAGTGCGTTTTGTATGGCCACACTATGGAAAATTTCCTTCCCCAGTAACAAGTGGAGAATGACCCGATGGAACAGGTTTCACTAGAAAAACACCGGTAGTTCAAAAAGTAGCCAATAGATGGAGAAACGGCCAATTCTATCCGTACCTGGTATATCAATTGACGAGGAATATGGCGTATGGATGCAAGTGAAATCAACGATCAAGTCATGAGCCAAATTCTTCGATTTGGGCATAAGACACCAGGGAAAGACGTCATTAGCTGGCTGATTGAGCGAGAAAGAAGTTGAGAAAGGAGTAGGATCTCGTTATGCCGTACTGTAAGATTATGATCCACCTGTTTCATCTAAGGCAAATCAGAACCTTAACAAGAAAAAGTGGATTAAGACACAATAGAGGAAGAAAGAAAAGATGATTTTAATCGCACTTGGTGGAGATGAGAAGAAGGCACAGAGAGTTGGGAACCTAATCTCGATGTTTGAGGTGGGGGAATCGAGTATAAAGAAATCTGCAGCAAAGGAAAGAGAGAAGGAAGGGAAAGCTATAGGGAAAAGGGCGAAAGATATTGAGAATCCTAAGAAAACTAAGGAAAAAGAATCGAGTCGAGTTACTTCTAGCCAAGAACCCGTTGAGGATGTTAATGGGCTAAAAAGGGCCTAGGTCTAGGAGAGTAAAGGGTTGTCCATATGTCAAAGAAGTGAACCAAATTTTGATAATTTAAAAAACAAGAAGGGAGCCAGTTTGCGTGGATCGAAGTTAGTGACTCCAAATTTCAAATGCAAGTAGGTTGGAAGGTCACATAATATGATATTTGGATCCCTCTCAGACACGGGGTCTGTTAAAATTGGCTACATAAAAGAAAACGTTCAAAGTAAGGGGAGTAGTATAAAAAAGGGACTATTGAAGGCACACTCAATGGTGATTTTGTAAGATACATCGACAGTCAACTCCCTTACAGATGTAGGATATATAGATTTACTAAAGCAGCCGCCGGATCCTTCCTATTTTCAGAGTAACCACTCCGTAAATAAAGATAGGCAAGAAGTAAATAACATTGAGGCTGAAATAAGCATTAACATTAGAGAAGTTGATTTTGGGGAAGATGAGGTCATGGAGCTTTCTAACTCAGGCCAGTAGCTGCTTTAAGGCCAAGTTTGCCATCTTTCTTTGTCATTAATTATGATTTCCATAAACATCTTATCTTAGAACTGTAAAGGAGCAGCCTCTAAGTCCTTTCCAGTGAGAGTTAAGGATATGATACAAGGGAAAGATATAAAAATTTCTGATCCTATGTGAAACCTATGTTAGTGGAAAGAAGGCTGATAGAATCATCAGAAAACTAAGTTTCAACGCGTGGATTAGGATAGAAGCTACAGGGTATGCGGGAGGTGTCGAAGAGCTTTCAATTCGGCATATTTCGTCCTTTATACAAGCTGTGCATGTTAGAGTGGTGGATTAGGATATATTATCTTGTGTCTATGCTGAACCCACCTGTATACTTCGTCAAAGTCTATAGAGTGGGTTGGAAACTTTTAGTGGCAAACATTCCTTGGATTGTAATGGGAGATTTTAATGCATATTTGTATAATGATGATAAAAAAGGGGGTGTGAAACCGAATGTTTGCTCGATGAAGCAATTTCAGGAGTGTATATCTAATTCTCAACTTATGAAAACAGAAACAATTGATGACAGATTCACTTGGGAACGCAGCCTTTTCAAGGAAAAACTGAACTGGGCTTTCATGAACGATGAATAGAACTGTGTATACCCTTTTACAAAGGTGCATCATTTGAGTAAATTTGGATTTTCCCATCATCTAATTTTGCTAAAGACAGCCCCTTTATCTACATACAGACGTTCAAACCAATTTTTTCAATGCCAAGCTACCTGGTTTTTAATAGAGGTTTTTGGAGATATGGTAAAGCAAACTTGAAGCAAGGGTCAATAGAATGCTAAAGTCAGTAATTTTGCTAAGGAAGCAGGAGAGTGGAACAATAAGAAGATGGGGAATCTGCAGGAAAGAAAAAAGAAGGTCATTCAAAGAATTGGAGGCATTGAAAGAGCATGGGCAAGGTGAGATAGTCAGTACTTAGTCTAAGCAGAAAATGAATTATAGAAGGAATATAACAAAATCCTAATACAGGAAGAGCTTATGTGGTACCAAAAGTCTAGATGCAATTGGTTAAAGTAGGGGGATAAAAATAGTAAATTCTTTCACACTACGGATGTCATCAGAAGAAGATATAATAGGATTGAAGGGCTTAAGAAGAGTGATGGTGAATGGAGCTTTGACCAGGAGGAACTAAAAAGTTTGGCTATTACCTATTACAAAAATATGTTCAGAAGTGAAGTTCTTAGTAACGGTTATCTTAATACTCTTAGCTAATTTTCGAGTTTAAGTGATTTTGATTTGAGTAGGATAAATGCAATGGTGTCAATAGAGGAGATTAGAAGAGAAACTTTTGACCTTGGAGCCTTCAAGGCTCTGGGTCTTGATGGTATACAGGCGGTATTCTATTAAGAGTACTGGTCCACAGTTGGGGAGCATATTGTTGATTCGATTACAGATGTTTTTCAAGACCTTAACCAAGTTAAAGAGATCAATGATACTAATATTGTGCTCATTCCAAAAATGGAAAATCCAGAGTCCATTAAGGATTTCAGACCAATCTCCTTCTGCAATGTTAGTTACAAGATAATTACCAAGATTCTTAGTAGCCGTCTTAGGGAGGTTGTGGGGAAAGTTATTGGGAATCACTAATGCAGTTTCACTGCTAGACGCTAGAGCAGTGACAACATTATCATAACTCAAGAGATAATTCACTCCATGAGAATCAAGTATGGTAGAAAGGTTTGGATGGTAGTGAAGGTAGACCTTGAAAAGGCTTACGAATGTCTTGAATAGCCTTTTATATTGGATACGCTTAGAGCTGTTGGCATTAAAGGAAATATCTATGAGGTGATCATGGCTTGCATATCAACTCCATAATTTCAAGTGTTGTGGAATGGGGAAGCCATGGATTCTTTTAGTTCCTCTTGGGGTATTAGACAGGGAGACCCTCTTTCCTTTTACATTTTCACTTTGTGTATGGAATGATTAAGCTATCTTATTTAAGATACTATCAATAATGATGGTGGAAACCGTTTCAAGTTCGTAGAGGGGGTCCTACTATATCTCACCTCTTCTTTGCAGATGATCTTATTTTGTTTGGAGAGTCATATGTGGAACAGGTTGATCACATGTTGGATTGTCTTCAAACTTTTTGCAGTGTGTTTGGTCAAAAAATGAATAATAGGAAGACGAGGGTGTGTTTTTCCAAGAATGTTTATTTCTCCAGAGCCTAAAATCTCAGCCAACGTATGGGGGTATGTCTAACAGGAGATTTGGGTAAATATCTGGGAATCCCTTTAATTCACAAAAGGGTTACCAATATCATTTTTGCACCCATCATGGAGAAAGTATAGAAAATATTATTGGGATGGAAGAAAGATTGTCTTAACCTGGCAGGCAGAGTGACCCTCATCAAAGCAGTTTTTTCTATACTACCGTCTTATCATATGCAAACGATGTTGCTTCTAAAAGAAATTCTCTATGACCTTGAGAAGTAGAGTATGAGTTTCTTATAAGGTGAGACAGCTGATCGTAAAAAATTGCATCTCATTTCTTGGGATCTTGTTAAGAAGGATAAGAAAGAAGGTGACATGGGTGTCCGTGATTTGTGTAAACAAAATGAAGCTTTTATTATGAAGCTTTATTGGCATCTCCTAATCGACAGGGAGCCTTATGGGTTCATGTTCTCAAAGATAAGTATAATTGGGATAAGACGAACATGCATGTAGCCTGGAGAAATGCGTCTTTCACTTGGAGAGGAATTTGCTCTATTTGGGAAAGGTTCTAGAGGGGAGTTGGAGTTAAAATTGGTAATGGGATGCGGACTTCTTTTTGGTATGACAACTGGTCAGAGATCAATAAGCCATTAATTGAGCTTATGCCTAGTTTTAAAGCTTTTGTGGATAGAAATGAAAAGGTTCAAGAATATATTAACCCTTGGGGTGAGTGGGATATGGGCAAATTGAGTAGGTGGTTCCAATAACCAGTGATCAATTGTATTATATGTGCACACCTCCTGTGAGAAGAGAGGAGAGGATAAATATTTTTGGAAGCCTATTTTTTATGGTTGTTTTTTTTGTTAGTTCTACCTAAGAAAATCAAGTCCTTTATGTGGACGATACCTGAGAAAATCAAGTCCTTTATGTGGCTTACCGCTCATGGTAGGGTTCATACTGCACAGCTGTGAGTACAGAAGGATCTATAGGAGAATGCCGAGTGTCCTTTTCTTTTCAATAGAGATTAAGATCTAATACACGTGCTAAGAGATTGTGTGAACGCTCGAGATCGGTGGATTTCTATAGTCAATCCAACCATGTGGGATAAATTTTCCTCCCTATAAGGTTTGGAATAGATTAAATGAAATCTCAACCATGAAGCAGGCAAAAATTTTGTAAGAAGGTCAAATAGGCAACCCTATTTGTTTATGTCTATTGGGATATTTGGGTGGCTTGATATATAAAGCTTTTTGGGGAGGAATAGGAGATTCAGTATCAAAATGCCCATTCTAGTTTTTTCTAAGCAAGTTGGGATATAGATTTAACCACTCTATGTCAGTTTTATAATTATTCTGATAATGAAAGTAGAGGTGTTATTAGGGGACGACCTGGTTATAGCATGTTGGAGACATATGGCTCAATCTTAGCTTTAAGACAAAGTTCGTGTGCAGGAGTTATTAAAGGAGAAGATAAAAGCTGGATTTGTGGATTCATGAGCAAGCTTACTCAAGTTTCCCCGGTGATGGCTGAAATTATTGCAATCATACAGGGACTTTAGATTTACTGGAGCAAGAATTTGAGGGGTATCCTGATCTATACAGATTGTCCGGAGGCTATCAGTTTACTATCCAGGGGTTCAGATACTAATCAACCTTTTAAAGAGGTTATTGATGATGCGAGGTTATTGATGATGCCAAGCATTGGATGTCTAAGAATTGGCAGGTCATTATCACTCATAGTCCTAGATATCAGAACATTTTATCTGATCCTCTGGCTAGTTTAGCACATAGTACTACAAGATATTTTTTATTCTTGATCATCCACCACCTTTCAATCAAGAGGTGGTTATTGATCAAGGACATGCTTTTGAGCTTGTTTGTTTTAGGTTTTCATAAACCTTCTCTTGTATTTCTCCTTTAGTGAGTTAATGTATTTCAGTATTCATTCAAAAACAAATAAAGAGATAAGGCCCATTTGGTTCATGGAATTAATAGGAAAAGAAAAGAATGGAAAGGACTAAAATGGAGTAGAAGGGAGAATATTTTGCCTCTAACTTGTTTGGTTTACAGTGGAAAATAAAATTGGTTAATAGGAAACTTTTTGTTTCGTTGGAAGAAAAAGATGTAGGAAAATATGGCAAACGACCAGCTTACCCCTAAATTAAAAACACTTTTTATAACCCACGTGACTCACAGACCAATAGTTCAATTGTAGATCCAAGAGTTTATAAAGGTCACAAGCAGGTGAAATTCTTTGTCACAACAATGGCAGGGGTCGATGGGAAGGAAAAATATGGCGGGGTAATGGGGGGCGATGGAGTAGGGGAGGGTGCTTGGGTGGAAGGAAATTTACTTGGAGGTCGCGTGTAGAGCCCTGAAGCAAAGGACATGCTTGTAGATTTATTGGTGGAGAGGGCTCTGAGAGGCGACCAAGTAAACGACAACGGTTTCAGACCTAGGTATTTGGTTTATCTTGAAGTAAAGATGGAAGGCTACTAGGATGTGGCTTTAAAGGGAACGATGACATCTTGTGTAGGCTAATGAAGCTGAAGGCGGAGTAGAAGATAGTATATGATATGCTGTATGGGGTGAAGGACCATAATTTCAGGTGGAACTATACCACAGATTTAGTTGTTGCCAATGACGCTGTGTGGGAAGCATATGTTGCGTTTAGATCCTTTATATACACTGCTTTTAGGTCTATTATATATGAAATGTTCTCTGTTAACTCTTTTATTAATAGTTGAGTCACCAAGCTGGCGTGTACAGGACCAATGCTTTCAAAAACTTCAAGAATCCGTGCATTGTGTTCAATAGGCGATGAATGGTGGCATAGATGTGTCGGGGTGGCTGTGCAGGTTGGAGGAGCAAAAGAGGGATGCAACCATCTTGCTTGTGTGTGTGTTGTGTGTAATGTTGTGCATGTGTGTATAGAGGGGACATCACCGACAAATAGGTGGGTTGATGTGTGTAATGTGTAGCATGTTTTGTTATGCGAAAGTGATGTTTTTTTGTCGTTTGCCATTGCATAAATATTAGGGGGTAGGGTTGTTTTGTATGGTTATGTCTAATTCAAGTAACCACGAGTTAGGGGTGTGCTAGTTGTAGGCACATACTGGTTAAGAAGTAGAAGTCGATGTTTTTTCATACCCTTGAATGCGCCATGTGTATACAATGAATACCCTTTGCATGGTCATGGGTAACCGTGCAAGAAAGCAGCGGTTACGAGAGCCAACTGGTAGGGATAGTGCTGGTTATGTCATGGTTACGATGTGACGTTACATTTTGCATGGTCATGGTTGGACTATTTAGGTGTGGGCGTTAACGCGGCAGTTGCAACTATTAAGATCGGCAGGCACAACGGAAGAATTTTAAAATTTTACCAATCCTAATCGAGGATCTATCAACGCCGTTTAAATTGAGTTAGAAATAATCGCACCTTTTTCAACTTAGGGTTTTTACGATCTCTAGGAGCCAACACCTCAGGTCCGCGCCCTCTACCAGTATCCACACAAACGCTCTCCAATAGAGACTACGTGCCAGTGCCTCCAAATGTCTCCTAGGGTTTCCTTTGTGACTCTGAATTCTCATGCGTGTATGAGTATATCTACTCTATCAAGTTTATAACCTATGAGGGCTATATTTGAATTTCAAAATTAATCTTCATTAATTTTGAAATTAATCAAAAATTAATTATCTTGATGAGCTAATTAAATAAATTTAGTTTAAATTAAATCTGTCCAACAGTTTTAATTTAACCTATTTATTTAATCCAAATAAAGAGCCATTAGATTTAAGTCATCTTCATAAATTAAATCTGAGATACTATATCTCTATCATGTTAGTTATTTAATATATCTTAATAGATTAAATTTTAAACTAACACAATAAAAAAATCACACACACACACACACACACAAGATATGTATTTCGAAAATATATATCTATATAATATTATTAACGAATTTTATATTATTTATATATATATTAAATTCGTCCACCCTAAATTAAACATATCTCGTGCTGGGCCATTCTTGTGTGCGACCCTATAGACCCATATGAAGTTGGTAGTGGGCCAATAACTGTACTAACCCAAAAGCCGCAAGCAGCCTCTAGCAAGACATTAGGACTACCCAATTCATATGAGGACTGTTATCATGATACAACCTGTCATAAAACCATGTCACGTCCCTTTTGTCAAATGATATATCGATCAAGGATAAGGCATGGATAATGTCATCCTCTTGTTCTTGACCATTACTTTCTCGATTCCTAAGTAGCCCGACAATAGAAATGGAAACTCCTTTCCATTGTAGTATGGCCATACATTTCTCAGACTCACTCATCTATGAGGGACAAATTCCATCTTGATCATTCATATTCTTCTGCATGAAAAACCACCAAGCCTGATCGTAGCCTTTATCATCACTCGGTCAAAAGTGACTTTTGACTTGTTTAAAGCTTAGCAACTCTCATGTAGGAATCCATGATGACCTCGAGTCTAAGGGCATTGTGACATGGTTATACATGAGAAAAGCTTATGACTTGATCTATATAGCTTTCTCATAGTGGGTCGGTCCAACACCTTGTACTCTTATAAATGCCTAAGACTTTAATTCGTATCTCTATATCTTATCAAAGTCATACTGGTCTTATTTCATCTTTGCTCCCGCATAGATGACCGACCAAGGACATTTTAGGATAATCTTTATGATTTATCCAATGATACAATTATCATAGTTAACATGCAAATAATATGATAATAGAATGGAGAAATTTCATTAAATTAATAATGTTCAATGTACAATGATTAGCCCTTTGGGCATTATTTCCAACATCCTCCTACTTGCCCTAGGTACAATAATTAATTTACCTAATTCCCATTGTCCTAACATGATGCTCATGCTTTGCCTGTACAAGCGGCTTAGTAAGAGGATTAGCAATATTATCTTCTCCTGCTACTTTGCATATCTTTATATCACCTATATCATTGATTTCTCTAATAAGATGAAATTGCCTGAGTATATGCTTGGTCCTTTGATGTGACCTAGGCTCCTTGGCTTGTGCAATAGCACCGCTATTGTCACAGAACAAATTTATTGGATTTGAGATGGTAAACACCACCCTTAGTTCAATTATAAACTTTTTGATCCAAACGGCTTCTTTAGTTGCATCCGATGCTGCTATATACCCTGCTTATGTTATAGAATCTACTACAGTGCTCTGCTTGGAGCTCTTACAGCTTACTACTCCACCATTCAGGAGGAATACGTATCTAGATTGAGATTTAAGGTCGCCTTGGTCAGTTTGGAAACTTGCATATGTGTAACCAGTTACACAGAGCTCATCATCCAATCCACCATAGACAAAAAATAAGCCCTTAGTCCTTCTTAAGTACTTTAGGATATTCTTGATTGCAGTCTAATGACCCTCACTAGGATCTTGTTGATATCTACTAGCCATGCTTAAGGAAAATGAGACATCTGGTAGAGCACATAGCATGGCATACATGATGGATCCAATGGCCGAGGCATATGGAACCTTACTCATGCGTCTCGCTGATCAGGTGTAGTAGGACATAAATCCTTACTAAGATGGATGCCATGAGACATAGTCATGTAGCCCCTTTTTGAATCCTGCATACTGAACCTATACAGTATCTTGTCTATGTATGTGCTCTGACTTAGGCCTATTTGTCTTTTAGATCTATCCCTATAGATCATAATCCCTAGGATATAGGTGGCTTCACCTAAGTCTTTCATTGAAATGGACTTTCTTAACCAAGACTTGACACTCTGCATGGTAGGAATGTCGTTCCCAATGAGTAGGATGTCATCTACATAAAGCACTAGAAATACAACTGTGCTCTTACTAACCTTCTTGTAAACACAAGGTTTATCGATGTTTTGAATGAATCTAAACTCTTTGACTACTTCATCAAAATGATGATTCCAGCTCTGAGATGCTTGCTTCAATCCATAAATAGATCTTTAAAGCTTGCAAACTTTACCAGAGTCCTCTGGACGCACAAAACCTTCAGGTTGTGTCATGTACACATCCTCAAGGAGCTTTCCATTAAGGAAGGCTGCTTTAACATCTATCTGCCATATTTCATAGTCATAATATGCTGCAATAGCAAGAAGGATTCTGATTGATTTAGCCATTACAACTAGGGAAAAGGTTTCATCATAGTTTATAACATGAGTTTGAGTGAATCCTTTTGCAACCAGTCGTGCCTTGAAGACATTTACATTGCCTTCCATGTCAGTTTTCTCCTTGAAAACCCATTTGCACCTGATGGTTTTTACACCTTCAGGTGGATCGACTAAGGTCCATACCTGATTTTTGTTATGGATTGCATTTTAGACTTCATGGCATTTAGCCATTTCTCGGAGCTTGGTCCCACTATGGCTTCTCGATAGGTGGTTGGTTCATTTTGCTTAATGAGCAACACATCACGGCTATTAGTAATCAGAAATCCATATCTCTAAGGTTGATGTCGTGTCCTATTAGATCTTTGTGGACCTTATGTTACTTGAGGAGGCTCTACAACTTGTTGTAAGTCTTCTTTAATTTCCATCTGTGGCTCTATACTATCTTGTGACTCTCGAACTTCTTTGAGATGTACCTTGCTCCCACTGGTTGTTTTAGAGACAAAATCTCTTTCTAGAAACTTGCCGTTTTGAATAACAAACACTTTGTTATTGGTGAGATTGTAGACATAGTATCCTTTTGTTTCTTTAGGATACCCCACGAAAAGGCACTTTGAGGATCCGGATGCTAATTTATTTGAGGCTTGTTCTTTAACATATACCTCACATCCCCAAATCTTGAGAAAAGATAAACTTGGTTTCTTTCCTGTCCATATCTCATATGGTGTCTTTTCAATTGCCTTAGATGTAACATGATTTAGTGTGAATGTAGTTGTCTCTAGAGCATGTCCCCAAAAGGATATCAGAAGATCTATTTGACTCATTATAGATCGAACCATATCTAATAGTGTTTGATTCCTCTGTTCAAAAATGCCATTCTATTATGGTGTTCTTAGAGGAGTCAGTTGTGAGATTATCCTACAACTCCTAAGATGGTCAATAAAGTCTTGGCTCAAATATTCACTACCTCGATCAGATTGAAGCACTTTAATTGTTTAGCCAAGTTGGTTTTGTACTTTATTTTGGAATATTTTGAACATTTCAAAAGATTCAGATTTATGTTTCATTAGATAGATATAGCCATATCTACTAAAGTCATCTATAAATGTAATGAAGTAAACATAACCTCCTATGGTAACTGTATTTAATGGTCCACATACATCTGTATGTATGAGGCCTAATAATTTAGTGACCCTCTCACTATGCCCAGTAAAATGTGCCTTTGTCATCTTTCCTAATAAGCAAGATTCACATGTTTCATATGATTCAAAATCAAATGAGTTTAGAAATCCATCTTGATGGAGTTTAGAAATGCGCTTCTCATTTATATGGCCAAGATGGCAATGCCATAGGTAGGTCGGATTCAAATAATTTGATTTTATCCTTTTAGTAGTTATGTTATAGATATTCCTATTATTAGGATGTTCCAAATTTACTATATAATGACCAATATGCAAATTACCATCAACATAGAAAATGTCATTACGATAAATAGAACATTTACCATTCCTAGTAATGGAAGTATAACCTTCCTTATCCAAATAAGAAAGAGAAACAATGTTACTACTCAAAGCAGGAACATAATAGCAATTGTTCAAAACTAACAAAAGCCCACTGGGTAGAACTAATTCATAAGTGCCTATTGTTAAAGTAGCAACTCTTGCTCTGTTTCTAACTCGTAGGTCCACCTCGCCCTTCTTCAGCTTTCTATTGTCCTTTAGACCCTACACATTTGTACAAATGTGAGAACCACATGTAGTATCTAATACCCATATAGAGGAAGTAGAAAAATGAATGTCTATAACATAAATACTTGAAGTGATAGCCCTGTTATCCTTCTTGTTCTTTTTCAGATCTTCCAGGTAGAGTTTGCAATTCCTCTTCCAATAACCGTGTTCATTACATAAGTAGCAGACTCCTTCCTTTGGAGGCTTTTCCTTCTTGGGTGTAGGCTTGGTTTCGGGCTTGTCTGACTCTTTGGTCTTACCATGATGACCTCAAGTCTAAGAACATTATGACGTAGTTATACATGAGAAAAGCTTATGACTTGATCCATGTAGCTTTCTCATAGTGGGTCGGTCCAGCACCTTGTACTCCTACAAGTGCCTAAGACTTTGATTCGTATCTCCATAACTTATCAAAGTCATACTGGTCTTATTTCATCTTTGCTCCCTTATAGATGACCAACTATGGACATTTTAGGATAATCTTTATAATTTATCCAAGGATACAATTATCATAGTTAACATACAAATAATATGATAACAGAATAGAGAAATTTTATTAAATTAATAATGTTCAAAGTGCAATGATTGACCCTTTAGGCATAATTTCCAACAGCAACAACCATGAATTACCCCCTTTCACAACTGGTTGCAGGAGGTAACATGGTATATCATGGTTTATCGTTATCCATGGGTTTTTTTAGGCTGAAGCAAAACAAATGTTTACAAAAAATAAAAACTAACTTATCCTGTCAAAGAATAAACATAAAGACATCGATGTTACTCTTAACATTATAAGCAAACATTACAAGCAAGTATCATTGATAATTCAAAAAGTTACAATAACATTATGGCACACTTGTGGTTAATGAGGACTAATCATATTATGGGTGATATGACGCACTAGGTGAATGGGGCTCAGTAGTTGAAGGGGCCATGTGAAGGATGATGCGACCAAGTATTGGGAAATGTATGGATGGAGCAGGTGGTGGGGAGTACAGAATCAATGTGGTTGTCATCATAGCCACTGCACCCACAAGAGTTGAGGGACCTGATATTGTTTGCATAGAAGGCTCTAAAGCAGTTAGGTGACAGACTTCCTCAGCTGCTTCCCATTCTGGTTGTATGACTTGCTCATCATGAGTAGACACTGGGTTAATGACATCTTGGGTGGCTTTAGAGGCATGGCCGGGTGAGTGTGACACTCTTCATTGGGTTCATTAGCAGGGGCATGAAGTTCGTCCGAGTGATAGGGCTGAGCTTCACCTCGAGGAGAGTCATCACTGATAATGTGGACCTCAGATGGACCGGCAGTGTCATTCACATGAGCATTGTCGTTTTAAGGTTCCCCTGCCACAGCATGAGCCAGCAATTGCAGCATGCACTCATATATTCACTAATGTTAATGGCTAAAAGGTTGTTGGTTCGTGTGCAATTACATGGTTCACACAGTATATTCACTAATGTTAGTGTCAGTTAAAATTAAACGACGTGTGACAGCAAACTGTACTTAAACTTTGCATCCGACTATAGGTATAAAATGTTGTTACATAACCATCACATGTACATGGCGTTAGTTGTGTTTAAGTAAAGTTTGATTAATGGTCGTATGCGAAAGGTCTCACACATAACCATGATTGGAATACGCCTAAACCCACCAAGTGACCAGTTGAGCCATTGGTAGTATCACTCATTTTCACGTTTTTGTAACCAGCATATACCTATAATCGCCATTTATTCATACCTGATTAACATATACACTGTTTGCCCTTATTTCATATCACCAGAACAGAGGAACTTTGTTTTCGTAGGTTCACCATACTAGCAACTTCATCCCAGGTGGCAACTTAGATTATATAATTGTGCCTTACACACATGACATTCGATGGTTATAAAGGTGGTTATAAATGTGCTGTTCATTCCTTAAACTACCTATGTACTCGTCGTTGAAATACATAAATTTCCAAAATATACTTGTGCATTGCATACATATACATTAACTTACACTTATGCCTTACATACTTATATAATACAAAGTCAAAATATGAAGGTGATTGTATTTCAATTACACCTTTGCATTGCTGATACATATATAACCAAAACAACAGTAGACAGACTTTCCAAAAGATAGTGGGCAGTCAAACTTTGTACCATATTACTGTAAGGAACTTGTTACGAACATAGAGGAAAGTTTGATTCAATTACCTCCACTGTGAAAGACCATCCACATTGACGTTTATCTTGTTCCTATTTTCCCAGCAAGCTTTAGATCCATGAAGCCTTAAAAGCAGTGAGAATATTTTAAAATGAATTGAGCAGCTACTGTGATGACATAATCTTGATGTGTGCGATAGTGAGCTCCTTAATGGTAACACCTGGGACATCCATCAAATAAGTGAATAATTTTGATTCCTTCTATTCCATCTGTGCATGATGGGCTTCGTTAGATAGCCGTGAGCCAAGGTTGTCAAAAACTTCAACAATTGTACGATTGAGCGATGACACAGTGTCCCTCAACACCTTCGCAGCATGTCACAATTCCCAGTTTTCCTGAGCTTTCTGCCACTTAAAGAGACATTACCCCGAACCTACGGCTAGTGTTAGCAGATTGGGTAATGTTAACCTCGCCAAGGGTAGGCATCTCACCAGGTTTATTGGTGACTTAGGGGTGTCTTCTTCATCAAATATCTCTTCATGCATTCCAAGTGGCGACTTACACCAATCGCCGCCTGCCCTGTCTTTTGACCAAATAAAGCAGAGATCTTATAAGTTGGGCAGGCACTTGTTCTTGTATGATGCAGCCTTCTTGTGGACCTGACAATTAACTCCATATGCAAAGTGACACACATCTAAAGCAATGTTAAACAAATACTCAAACTGACCTTAGCATCTCATCTCATACTGCCTTGTTCTTGTCCACGTATTGCCTATCAGCATCCCATCCTAATTCGGATGTGTTGGTCCCTTACACCATATCATACACCACTTGCCAGGCCTGTTTCATCATCTTTATGTATGATATGATATGTAAATTCCCCTTGATATGGCATCCGGGAGCACACTCCTCCATCATTGCTTCCAAAGTCTTTGCATAGCTGGCTTGAACCCGTTATCCTCCATGAACTTCTGCTCCTTCCTTAGGTGGACAAGGCACTCGACAAGGAGCTTGTCTTCATCAAGTGTACACATGTGAAACTTTGCCTTTTAAGAGTCTTCCATTACATCACTACACGAATGAAAATACATTACTCTATGTTTGATGACATGTGCACATAAAAGCAACATGTTAAGCACCTCCATGTTAAGCAATTTTAAACACGTTTCGAGAACATCACCTTATTGCAGTGGAAAGGAACTATTTACAAACAAAAAGAAAGATACGTTTATGAAGAAATACAGTAATGCTAATCTAAATCACGAGCTATGTGCCAAATAGGCATTATATATGTCAGTGGTCAAGTTCTCCCTAAAATTATTCCAAGTAACAAAGGTTTTGATTGTTGAAATAGGAGGAATTTCTTGCATTAGGTTATGGGGTTTCAATGAGTCTAATTATTCATCTAATAGGTCACGCACGGTGGACCACTGAATAAGGTTATGAAGCAGGCAACATGCGATGATATATTTGTTATGAATCTTCACAGGGTAGTATAAAGGACTTCGAAGGATTGCCCATCGTAACTTACGAATTCCAAAACATCTTTCAATAACATTACGAGCTTATAAATGTCACATGTTAAAGCATTCTATTAGGGGTCTGCTGTTGCTAGCCTTGTGTCCACTCATTTAGGTGGTAACGCTGGCCTCGATACGATGCAAAGAATCCATCACTGTTAGTTTACCCCTGTCTACTAAGTAGTAATTCCCTGTACATGAACAACCTTAAACTTTAATCCAACCCAAACTCCTTAACACTACCACAGAAAAAATACATTAGACATCAGTTTTAAACTCACCCACTGGAACAAACTATGTAGCCTCCTAATGGCATCCCTTAGCACCCTTCCATCTGCGACTGATCCTTCCCTTCCAGGTAAAACATATATAAATTATCCATCTGACAAGCATACTCCAAGGACAGGTACCTTGTTATATCCCCCTTCTTATTCTGATACAGGTCCTTATGCTGGGTAGGTACCTATACTCTTATATGAGTACCATTTAGACCACCCAAGCACCCCTGCCATTAAAAACACATACATCATAGCCACAAGCCAAATGTAAAAGGATGATCACATAAGCAAAGGCATTAGTGTTTACCTTAATCCACTTCCAACAATCCTCTGTGCAGTCCTCTTTAATAGGCTCAGCTATCTTGAAGAGCTATTATTGCAGTTTCAGGGTGGCATTCAATACCAGCTTGAAGTATCTGCTTACAGTTTGACCTGACCTTTTGAACTAAAATTGAACTACTCGATTCTTTACATGATGTATAAAACTATACAAAAACATGGAAACTTGCTCATCAACTAACATGTCCTGGTAGGTCTCAGCCCTTCAATTGTGTCTACCATATGGCACAGTTGATCAAATGTCACCCTTTTTATCCTAATCAGTTGAAGCAAGTTGCATCACTACTATACACTATTGCTAGCAGGTTCGCTCTCTTACAGTGAAAATCTAGCCTAAATGAGGTATAAGGGATTTCCCTCGAATGGCCGTTATATGCCGCTGCCACAAACATTATGACAACTACTTTACCTATAGCCAACACCAAAGCTAAACATCCCACCAACACCTCAACTAAACACTCATATATTTCTCCCTCCATCACTTATATAGTTGCCCAGATACATACGTATAATACAACAATATAGTAAGAACTGTTAACTCACATTACAACAAAAATCACACCATATTTTAAAAACAAAATCTATTATTTTGACATGAGATACACATGTGATGGCCATGGTCAAATCCGAATATTGTCACAGACTTACCCACATGCGGGTTGTGGGTTGCTTATGGCTTCATGAGCATCAATACCATCTTACCACATACCCATGGAAAACCCCTAACTCCCTTTCGATCATTTATGAATGCATGACGTTCGTTAACCACATGCGTCTGGTGGGTGCCTTATAGGTATGAGAATCCCAGACAATCTTTCCTTCACTGTAACATGGCCATCTACTGCCTATGGTCACTTCCCTTGTGCGCCCTCTAAATTAACTGATGGCTGTGTCATGGTCATGGGGAACACGACCCACCCCGTTTCCCAAATGTGCAATATCACAGATTTATCCCGCCTTCACCATATGGGTATTTCATCATTAATTTGTATCTGACAAAGTTGTCTCCTTACCAAGCACATACCACAACAGCTGCTTGGTTGGATAAACGTAATGCAGCCATTTCTATCCACGCTTAAACTCAACACATCAACAAGTGAGGCTCAATAATACAACCAAATGGATGATATAAACAAAGAAAAGGCCACCTATTGTTTGGGATACACTGTTGTCACTAGCAAAATGGCATTCACGATCTTCATTGATCACCGCCATCTATTTTTTCAACCTCCAGTAGTATACATCCACCTCTGCTCCTCCAACTTTAAATACAAACTCAAGGTCACATCAGGGCTAAATACAAAATTTTATCGACTTTCCTACCATTTTTAGAGGCAACAACTTTTCACTCATCCACTTGAAAATTTGGCTAAGTAGGAAAATTTATTCCTATGGAATTTTTGAACCAAACGGCCTCCGCTATTGGAAAATGCATATGTTCATTTCCATTCCCTCCATTTTTAGCAAACCAAATGGGGCTATAATGTTTTTACACTTTGTGCTTGAATGGAGAAAAGAAAATACAGAGGAAATAAAATCGTGAGAATTGCAATCAAGACCCAAGCAAGGCAATTTACTAAAATTAGGTTCTTAAAATCACCAAATTACAAAAAAAAATCCATAGGGACATGAGGGTGAGAGATTCCAATTGTAAAAAGATGTCTTTGCCCTTACCCTTATTCAGTTATTATTGCCTTCCCTTACCATTGTCAACCATATGCTCACTTGCTTGTCAATTCATGCTCTTCTACTTGTCAATTGACAAGTAGGGTAACTTTGTTTTGGTTAACAAGTGAAAGAGTAAGAACTGACAAACAAGGGAGCATGATTGACAAGGGTAAAGGCATATAATGACAACTGAATAAACATAAGAACAAGGGCATCTTCATATAAACATAAGAATAATGACATCAAGTGGATTGCTAGCCCCTAGTTATGAATTTCATATCATTGAAACAACTCACAAAGTTACAATTTGATGCTAGTGTGTTTTCCTGCGTGATAGTGAGATTGTCATGTGTTTTTGGATAACTAAATGATGTCTAATGAATGTGAAATTTTTCAGAATTATAGTAGGCTTATCTGTAATGCCCCAAATTCTGTTTAAGGGCTAATCACTTCAAAAGTGAATGTAATTAATGTTAAACAAACACTTTTGGAGAATACGATATGAATTATGATTTGAATGAGTAGCTGTCAGTGCCCAAACCCTGTATTTAAGCTTAATGGTGTGTTAAAGCTTAAAATGAACCACAAGAGAAAGGGAGGGCGCATGGATAAGGAATTGAAGGAGAAAATGTGTTAAGTGGTGATTCAATAGGTACAAGATTGTGATACTTGGCAACACCTTATACCATAGGATGAAAGTAAAAAATTCAACTCATTTTCTCTTCCCTCTCTCTTAAAGTAGGCTCAACATGAAGGAGTGGTATAAATCTGATCTCATCTCATCTCATCATTTCTCTCTCTCTCACTTTAGCCTCCATTTTTGTCCAAGCCATAGAAGAGGAAAGAGAAAGAAATTCAAGCTTAAGGTGAGATTTTGATATTGTAGTTGAGCTCAAATGCTAAAATCTTCTTCTTTAATCTTGATCACCTTGATGAGGGCTTCATTCCTATGGTTTTAGATTTTCAAGAAGAGGTGTTTAAGTGTTCAAGAGAAGTTGAAGTTGAAGAATCAAAGAACAAGCTTGGTAAAGTGAAAGAGGTGATTGATAGCTACCTTTTGGTATATATGTTGTGCCCATTGTTGAGACTTTGATTTTTTGGAATTTTGCCTTGATTTTCATGCACATTAGGGTGGTAGGAATTGTATGGTGTTTTTTGATGGAAATGGTATCTTGTAGTGTTATGTGAACAATGATATTGGTTTGAAGTCTTGAAAGTGAGGTTTGATGAAATTGGGTTTTATGTTGAAAGGTGTCTCAAAGTAGAACATGTGAATAGGATGTGATTTTGGGTGTTTTGATGTTGTCATTGGATTCCTTGAGAAAAACTGTGTGGGACTAGTATTGGTTGTGGAAATTTGACCTTACGAAACACTTGGTGAAAATCTAGAAATTCTGGAAAATTGCTAAGTTAAAATTTTATACAGGGGACCAACTTTGCATAGTGTTTTGAAATAGCAAATGGTGTCAAAAAGGTTTGAAATTTGTTTTAGTTTTGTAGTTCACATTGCAAGCTTTCCAAAGATATAACGTTTGTCATTTTGATGTTTGTACAAGAAGTTATGGTCGTTTGAAAATCAGCCAAGAAACAGGCTAGTTGTTGGCCTCGATAGGTGGATCCTAGCCACAGCCCAAAAGCATCTAACCAGTTCTTGGCCGTGGCCTAAGGATGTTGTCCACGGCCTAAAAGTTTCTGACCTGATGTTGGCAGCGGCCAATGAATCTTGGCCATAACCCAAATCTTTCTGACTATCAATAGGTTGTGGCCAGTAGATGGCTTGGTCTTGGCCAACCCCTTAAAGTTGTATTTTCAACTTTTAAAAGATGGTCTTTAGTCAAGTTTTTCCTAACCCTTTAGGCATCTATTTAGGTTTCTAGTAGTCATCTAAAGGTCTCAAATGATAACCAACCTTAAGTATTATGGAGTTGAGTATTGGAATAGAGAATAACTCTTCATCCTTGATTATTTTTTATAAGATTTGACATTTGGCATGAACGTGATAGACTAGTGTTGGAACACCGATAGAAAGAACAAGGTAGTGACCATTTCTCTTATATTATGTATAACGTATTGTATACATATCTTATTATTGAATTGTGATGAACAGGAATGCTGCAATTTAAGCCATGTGATTGTAACAAAAGTAGTCATAAGAATGCCTTTGTAAAATCAGCAAAAGTTGTCATACCATGATTATAGCAAATGTTGTTATGAATATGACGAAAGTCATGCATATCAAATGTCGTTGTGAATGTCGTTGTTGTATTGCCATTGTTGAATGCTATGGTTGTAGTGCTATTGTTGTACTACCATTGTTATACTATCGATAGGAATGCTATTGATGTGTTGTTGTTTTGTGATTTGCTTTCATGCTTTGTGATTGTACATGTTATGAGTGAATTGTTACTACTAGGATTCTTTTGAATCTCATTATTTCATTGACTAACCTACAACCAGGGCAAGTGGTTCGAAGGAGAAGCAAGTGACGAAGGGCGGCTAGAGCTCTTAGCTGGAGTGTTAGTTTTGATAGTTAGTTGTCATATTTTGTTGGGATTGCTGTACATGTAGTAAATATTGAATAGTGTTATGTAATCCCTAGCATGGGAAACTGGAAATGGGTAGATATACCCTGTAAACCCTTCACTGATTAAATGGAACCTAAGTGTTGTTGGAAATTTTTTTTACACTCTGATATGTATGAACGAAACCAAACTGCACAGGCCAAATATTTACGAGATGTGAATATGAGACCGTTTCAAATAGAATTGGGAAAAGTTTTTGAAAACCTACTTTATTACATGACTGCAACCTGTCTTGAAGTTGGGACATTCAATAAGTTTTAAATTATCCAGTGATCTCTAATTTAACATAATGACGCATTTTTGAACTATAATTTCAGCTATTAAGGTAGGGGTTACATTATCAAGCATTAATTTATAGGTCATATAAGTTACTTGGAGTTGTACACAAAACGTTATGTATTTTTGAAGTTAGCCCAGTGAAACTAGCAAGTTTCTATGACAGCATCCAAAAAAGAAAATTCTGGGAATTATGAGTTTCCATTTGGCTAAAGGATATATTTTTCTCTAAAAATAGACTTAATAAGGGTCACATAGCCTTTAGAACCACACCAATTGGACATCTATGCAATTAGATATGAATTTTCAAACTTTGATGAAAATTTTGTCAGCTTGTGCGAAAATCACAAAATGTAAGAGGAAAGTGGTAATTTGCCATAAAAAGCAAGAGAAAATTATTTTCCCCAATTTACTTAGCCATTTTCAGTCAAAAAGAGATATGAAGGGGGAAAACAATAAATTGAACATAAATATCCCAAATATCCCATTTGGAGCAATTTTTGGTATATGGTAAAAAAAAAGTAATGATGAGAAAGTCAAATATTGCAATTCTAATTAAATTTATGTGGAGGAGGATGTGTGTGATAATTGAAGACATATTATTTCTCCCTCCCAACATTCATTTTTGGCCAAGCAAAATGACCAAGGAAAAGGTGGTGATAATTAAAACAAATGACCATGTGTTTATTAGGCAATAAAATATAGTAAAGAAGGGAGGTGGATGAAGATATTATAAGAGGGCTTTTATCTCTTTCTTGGCTCTATATTTTGGTTGAAGCAAGGAATAGAGAGAGAGAAGAGAGCTCAAGATTTTGAAGAACAAGAGAAAGAGGTAGGGTAAAGAGGCACAAATCCAAGGTAAGAAGCTTGAAATCAAGTATTTATGCCTCCTAATCGACTAAGAACCTCTTCTAATCCCTTCTTTATCTTGAAAATCAAGGTTAGCAAGCAAAATCAAGAGGGAAGAGAGAGAGGACAATGGCTTCTAGAGAGAGAAAGTTGGAGAATCAAAAGGTAATCTCCAAAACTTGATCCTCTTGTCTTATGTGTTGTTGTTGTGGTGGTTGTTGTGGATATTGGCTTGGTTTTGTTGTTTTTGTGAAAATGGAAGATAAAATCGATCCTAAAATTTTATGCTGCCAAAATTTCCATAAATCATGTGTATTAAGTATTTAAATGATTAATCATGTGATTATAAGTGAAAAGGAAGTAGTAAATCAAGTGAAATCAAGAAAACACAACTTCTCCTTTTTTAAGGTTTAAAGTTTCAACCAAGAGCAGAACTATGTAAAGGAGTTGTAATTTTTTTAATTTTGATTATTCCATTGGTTTTAGAAGGGAAAATTGTGTAGGAATACATGTGTTCACAATTTTTAGATGATGGCATGCAAATCTGGAATTCTTAGAAATATAGAGGAAATGTTGTTTGATTTGATTCCTGTAAACAGTTTCATTTTGAAATGAATTTCATTATCTAAACCTAGTCCAAATATTATGAAATTTGACAGGCTTAAGGTAGAGATGCAGAGCTTAATTTGATGGGAAGAACACAATTTTTGGACTAGTAGATTTAAAAATATGGATTTTTGAAGTTATGCCCTATTTCTAGAAAGAAATATGGAATAGAGGAACTTCGACGAATTTTTGGGAACAATGTGATTGTAGTGGTCATACTTAAGTATTTTTTTCTTAAAAGAACACTTAGAGAGATTCATATAGGCTTTAGAACCAGTCAATTTGGAATTTCCTAGAATTAATTATGATTTCCAAATTCAACTGAAAATCTGCCAGTTTTCTAAAAAACAATGAAACTACATTGTGTAGAGTTGTACTATTCATAAATTGTTGAAACTTTGATTAAGGCAGTAATAGTTCAAGTAATAACTAGTTACTTGTTAACTTTAATTTATAGGAATCAATAATTGCCTGAGCGGATTAAAGGTACTAAACAGAAAATAGAGCAGGAAAGGGCAATTCCAAGTAGTAACTCTTTCTTTCATGCGCTATGTGATTATTGTATGTTTGTGTATGCCATCTTCTATAACATGAGCACAGTGTCTTGGACATGCATATTAGCCTGGTTGTGGTATGGGATCGAACGGAGGTGCAGAGTTAAGCCAGGGTTGCAAACAATTGTTTAGCCTTAGACAGTGTACATACAACATTCTATCACATAACATTCTATCATTTTACATAACATGGTGCATGACATATCTATTTTCACGTCATATATATATGATTGTATATTACTACTGAGATTCTTTGAATCTCACCCTTTCCATAAATGTAAAAACTTTTCAACAGCTAACAGCGGCCCTGAGGGCAGAATCATAATTATTGGCAATAGAAGGTTCTAGACAAGCACAAAAGGAGATATTGATTATTTGAAGACCTTTTATTGTTTTAAGCTCTATAATTATTGTGTACAAACCCCTGTGGGGGAAACTCCTGTTATATAATCAAGCCACATTATTTCAATAATATCAGTATATTTTTGTTGTGCCTATGTACCCACCAAACTGAGCAATTGCTACTCTGATTAATATCGACAATAAGTGGTAAGTAAGGTAGGGCCTTACATTTTTGGTATCAGAGCAAGCAGTTCTTGTAACAGGATCGTGTACTGATATGGTCTTGATTATATAGTGATAGGAAATATGCATAAAAGGGATATCAGAGAAGTGAAACACCCTAGTATGTGAACTAGCTCTGGGAGATTAGCAAATACCCAAAGGGTTGTAAGTAGTGTAATACTGGACTGGGGATGGTCTAAGGATATTGTGAAACCCGAGGAAGTAGGTACATCCAAGGGCAGTGTGTAGACCACATAGTATTTAGTTAGCCAGAGACAGCTTGCAAGATGTTTGAGACAAGGGTAGTCTCAGGGTACTGGTGGTTAGGAGCCGATAGAACCGATATCTACCTTATGGCAAGGGTACATAAAAGTTAAGCAAGCTTAACCCAGGGAAGTTATGTTGGCAAGGTCATGGAGACATGAGGAATAGTGATTGTCTTACGGTTTTTCCATGACTAATAATCATTGTAATAGATAATCTAAAGAATACTTAGAAGCATAGAGATGATGATAATATAAGTATTGATTTTAATTCAGAACATTTTTGTTGTAGTAAGTACTGACTAGAAAGGTTCATTTGATAAGGTAATGGGAAACTTGAGGCATAGTAAATGTTAAGGTTTCTCCACGCTAAGTAATAATCCTTAGTAACACAATGGTATTAAAGGTATGTAGGTATGATATAAGGTGATACATGATATGTGGTGATTATGCTGTATATAGGTATAATAGTAGAACATAAGTGCCTAAGAGTAGCGCTAAGACATTGTAAGACAACATGTCAGGAATCGCCATGAATTGGGATTTATCATATCCTAATCAAGTGGAAACAACATTGAGTTGGAATGAGCTAGTAACTGGCATAGAGGAATACAGATTGTGGGTATAGTTAGGTTTTATGGGAGGTTCCTGTGGGACTCATATTAAATCATCCTGACATTATTAAGGCTTATATGAGGAGATAAACATTAAAGTAGGCAGCGGAAGTTGTAACTAAGGTCCTTAGCACCCATACGCCATGGCAACATATGGTACCTCAGCCACTAGCTTTACGTACCGCCTCTCGACCTAGGGCAAATTCTAGCCAGTACAACCTTTCCCCCTCTAGAGAGAGCCCATGTCAAGGTTAGAGCGAATACTTCGCCATAAATCATACTATGAGAACCTCTGATTATGTTGAACTTCTACAAACTAGCTCTGATACTACTAAATGTAACACCTTAGTTACAATATCATTATGATGAGTCTTTCATAGTGAATCTGAGCCACTAAGTGATATTTCTTGGTAAACAATTTCAAATTCCAACTTCAATACAGGATTTAAACTTGCACTGAAGGGGTTTTTCTGAATAACTTAAAATTTTTCGAAGATCATTCACCTCGATTTCCTACTCATTATGACTCATATTTCCTTCTTTCTCTTTATTATCTTAATTAGAGTGATTCTTTGCTCAATTTTATGTGCAGAGGTTTCTTAACTAATGGGCTCGTATTGTGCGATTACCTATTCCTAATTCAATTATCGCGATTGGATAATTAATTCATTCATCATGTGGGTTATATAGTTAACGATTGCAAATATATTAATTTACATAATGAACTAGTGCGTGAATAATGTCTTCTTTTCTTTATTGTAACTTCTTTCCTGATATAGTACCATGCACTCCTATTCTGTGCTTAGATACTTATGTGGTTGGTGGGGGAGGGTGAGATTTGGGGGAATCTCAGTACCAAACATTACAAACAACACATGTAAGATGAATGCTAGTACATGATATGCTTGCCTTACATAGGCTCATGTTTACATAATGATATTCTGCATACTCAATGTTTCATGCAACATACTTACGGCCATAGCAAAAATAGAAACAGAGCTTTATTCATTCATACATGCTTCACATAACCAAGCAAGCAATATAGCAAATCAATACATAGCATAAACATCACATACATGCAAATAAGTAAGTTCACTACCTTTTGTCTTCAAGTTCCCTCCTTGTACTTTTTCTTCAAACCATTGAAGCTTCTTGAAAATTCTTTCACTTTTCTTCTTTCTTGACTTCTCATGACCCTAGATATATAATCATATCTTTAGAGTTAATACATTAAGTCAAAAGAAAAGTCAAAGTGGTCCAACTATCCCAAGTTAGTTAACTTCACTCTTAAAGTTCTACTTAATTACCTAGTGCTACTACATTTTTTCTATTTTCGCACTTGTACTTAAATCTGCTAGAATTTTCCATAATCTTTGAAAATTCATAACTAATTGTACAGATGTCCAATTGTGATGATTCCAAAAGCTATGTGACCCTTAATCAGTCTATTTTTAGGGGAAAATATAGCCATTACACTTCTATACACACATCAATACAGTATCTCACTTAATTGAACACTGCCCCTAGAATTTGCCAGTTTTCCAGACAAAATTTTGGAAATTCATAATTAAGTGTACAAAAATCCAATTACAGTGGTTCAAGTCCTATGTGACCCTCATTAAGTCTACTTTAATGGAAAATATTAACCACTATCAATTATAGGGCTAAATGTTATAGAATCATCAAACAACACAACTGGTCCAGAAAATATTCTAGATTCATTGACTAACTTCAAAAATTTATATCTCACAATCTATGAACCCAAATGACACATTATATATCAAATTAAAACTTAGGATGTCTACTTCAATTTGGAAACTTCCATGGCCATTGGACAAGACTTGTTCATTCAAAAAACCATCACAAACTAATTGCCTCCAGAAAACGAAAATCTGGCAGCACTTGAACATAACTTCTAAAATCATCATAAATCATCATTTAACCATAAACACTTGATTAAACCATGACTAAACCTAAAAAATACCCCTTAGCTGAAATATAAACAGTACCTCACCCCTATGAAAACTCATCCAAACCACAAACCAATCGGTTCAAAATGAAGCCTACAATCACCTCTACCCGTTTCCACAATTGATTCGGAAATTAGGTGAGACGGCACCAAACACCTCTGATCAAGAATCCAAAATTGTAGAAATAGTGCTCTTACTGAGAGGAACAACATTATAGCAGACTCCAGGAGCTAAAAATGCCGAATCAGAGGTGAAATTTGCTCCGGAGCTCAAGAACTTTCACTATTTATCCACCTTTTCTCGTCTTTTATTTTCTCTTGAATTTCTCTATTTTTACCTTATTTTTTTGGGTCTACATGAAATTAATAGAATGTAAAGAGAGTGTTGGTGTCATTTAAAGACATGTGTCATATGCTAAAACATCCCAGGGTGGTTGGTGCTCCTTCTCAAAAATCTTATCGGCTAACCTTCCAGGAAATTCACCTGACCTGCTCAAGGAATGTCAGGGAATAGGACGTAGGTCCAAATATAATCATTTTCTTGCTACTCTCCTCTTAGCCATCTAGACTGAATGTAATATCCTGAATTGTAATCAAGGAGTAATAACTTCAAAATGATGTAATTAATGATAATTAAGCACTTTTGAAGTATATGTTGTGTAATGTGATATAAAAGTGTCTAGTGATGGTTTAGTAAGCGTGGTGATAATCAGGGGCAAAATGGTAAATTTGCCAACGATTGGTCAGTTAGCGAACAAAAAACTCCTTCGTAATCAAGATCAATGGCTAGGATTGAAAGATCAATAGGTAGAATAAAGTATGTATGAGAGCATAAGAAACCATAGAAGGAAGCTCAAGATGTTGACAAGTGGCATCTTGAGGACCATGGATGAAGTCAACATTTTCAAACTCATCCTCTCTCCCTCTCAAGTCGGCTAAGTGTATGGGGAGTGTGGAAAAACTGATTTTCATCAATATCTCATTCCTCTCTCTCCATTCTCTCCATTTGATGCAGCTGAACCAAGAAAGAGAAAGAGAAAAACTTGCTTTTAGGTGAGTAATTGTTTTTGTATGCTTAAAGCCTCTTCAATAAATTTGTTCAAGAGGTTGAGAGCTTCCTTGCTATATTTTCAGAGTTACGAAAGGTGGTGGTTTGGAGTTCTCACAAATTTGAAAGTTGGGAAAATAGAGATTTGATCTTACCAAGTTAAAAAGGTAATCATTTAGTGCATTTTGGTATAAATGTTTTGGCCATTGGTTTGGTTTTGGTAAATTTTGGATTTTGGCCTGATTTCTTGTGGTTTTAGAAGATATGAATTAAGCAATGTAATGTGGTGAAATATATGTCAAATAGTGTATAGGAGTTAATGGTTTTGGTTTGGATTTGAAAGAAGAAGTTCGGTAAATGGTGGTTTTGGGAGATCTTGTAACCTAGAGATGAGAATGTGTTGTTTGAGTAGGAATTTGGTTGTTTTGGGTTTACCAATGGGTTTCTTATGATATAATAAGTGAGAATGAGTTTTCGAGCAAGTCTTAGGACCATTGGTAGCCAATTGGTCAATTCTGGAAAACCATATCAGTTGCTATGATTTGGCATATGATAAGCATTACTCGAGTGAGGGAGGATCTCACTCAAACACGACATAAAATTCTGGGAATTTTGGTTAAGTCTTAAGGAAGAAACCACGAGCACACTTCCTGACTTGCGAGTGAGATATGATCCAGCTCTAGAGCGCATGGGCATGCTCGAGTGAGGTCTTGCCTGGAAGTAGTCTGTGCCCTCAGGCAAACACTCTTGGTGTTGCACTTCTTGGTGCTCAAGTGTACTTGAGGTCATTGCTCGGGTGTAGCTTCTTGTGCTCGAGTGAGTGTAAGAGATATTTTGAGGATTTACTCTCGAGTAAACACTTTCTGCGTCTCACTCGCTAGGACTCGAGCACAACTAAAGGCATCACTCAAGTGAGGTGGTTGTCACTCGAGTGAGGCAGCCCAAAATTGGTGTTTGCATCCAAAAAAGGTATCTTCTGGGTAGTTTCTTCCAACTCTTTGGGGATATGTTTAGGCCTATTATAGCCACCTAAAGAGTTTAAATGATAACCAACATAAAGTATTACAAGATGTGGAAACTTGGAAAAGAGATTGACCTATTGTCCCTATTTTGGTTATAGGATTTGATATCTGCCATCCTCGTGAGGCCACTGAGCCAGCAAACGTTAGGAAGGAATGAGGTAGTGATTTTTCTTTCGTACCATATGTGATGCACTGTATGTGTGTATTATCATTGATTTGTGATAAATTCGTATGCTACGACATTGTGAATATATGTAAGCACCGTCATTCCGATAGTCCCTGAGTAGCTAACAACAGTTCAGGTTAGGACGGTGTGCCGTCCCAGCGGAGAAAGGGGATGAGGATGAGGTGTGACTTTGTGATTATGTGAAAAGCCAAAAGGCTATTTGTGAAGACCGACGGGCCATTTGTGGATGCCAGATAGCTTATGAGCTGCACGGCTATGTGTATGCACTGCCACGCCAACAGTCCCTCGGTAGCTAACAACGGTTCAGGTTAGGACGGTGTGCCTTCCCGATGGAGAAAGGGGATGAGGGTGGAATGTGATTTGTGCTGCTGCTGTATGATGATTTGCTTACATGTTGTGTGCTTATGTATGGTATAAATGGTTGTTACTACTGGGATTCTCTTGAATCTCATTCTTTCTTCCAACTAACCTTTCAGACAGGGCGAGTGGCTCTAAGGAGAAACGAACGACCCGGAGTGGTTAAGACCCTATAGGGATATCTTCTTTTGGATATGTTGGTTAAACATGTTGGATAGAGATCTTGTAAATGATTTTTGGGTTGTAATTAATAGTTGAATATAGTTGTGTAATCCCCTATATGGGAATTGTAAACCTTGGAGTGAATGAATGGAACCCGGGGGTTGCCGGGATTGCTATTAGATACTTTGATATAAATGAATGTAAATTAATTGCATAGGTGATTATATTTGATAATTGAACTTGAGACTGGAATAGGAAAGAAGTTTTGACAATTTTGTAAAGTCCCTACTCCTGAGTGGCTGTTTTAATGAGTTTTGAACTATCCGACAGTCTCTAACCCTTTTTACTATGTGTTATCGAATCTTAATTATACTAATTAAGGTAGGGGTTACACTAATCAAGGAAAGACAAGTCCGGTGATTTCATCTGGCTTCCATGTTTAGTGTCCAGGTAAGTCAGGTACGCAACCAAACTGGAGACCGGTGGATTCCCTGGACTCAGGGGCTGGGTGCCACTCTTCAGAGATGCCAACACAAAAGGCATAAAGCAAGTGTCATCATAAGGGACACATGTCCTTTTCCTATCAAGCCAACACAAAAGTGGCTTGTCCTTTGTCATGATTAAGGGACACATGTCATGCTCTTAACTAGCCACCACAAAAGTTATGTATCATAAGTCATCATTGCTTACTTTAATAAAGTTGCTTTTATCGGTGCATACTGAGGATTCTACTCGGGACTATGGCAAGCATATCGATGCCCGCCAAATGATGTCAGGTCAGAGTATGTGTGTAGGCCCCTTATGGCGCCACATACCAGTGTCTACTTTAAAAACGCAGGGTACACATGTCTGCCCTAGAAATACCTTGTGCATTCATATACCAGCATACTTTACTCTATTAACTTGTCCTATACCTTATGACATAGCTGGGTGGCATCTTTCAACCAACCAATGGCACCGTATATGTGTCCTGTGCACATTTGCCCCGATACTTTGATCCTCCAGCTTATGCATACTGGGTCCTCTGACCAATAGGGCCAGATCACATAGTCCTCAAAGTCTTTCTATCTTTTAACATCTTTGGGAACCTTTCCAAAATGGGCTTAATAGTTTGCCTAATATAGGCGTATGCTCAAGTCTCTAAGCCTAAAATTCAGGATATTAAAATTCTCCCCCCGTTCAATAAATTTCATCCTTGAAATTTGAATTTCTATACCTCGGGGATCATCTTAGATGCTTAGTCTATCCATCCGTGGGCAGCTCAATAAGCATGCCACACAATTTTTTTCAATTTGTCTCTTTTATATGCAAGCTCACCGAGGATGCAACACCAATCATCATACTTTCAATCACATCTCAGATAGTATTCAACAATCACCATATGACATTTTCATTCATTCAGTACACAGTACAGAGTATTCACACACATGACCCACTGGTCCCTATTCACAACACTTGGTTTCTCAGGCCACACAACTTCTTCAGGATTCCACCCGCATCACACTGTGTGTATAACAGGCCTTGCAGCCTCTTTGGTACTAAGCCTGAATCAAAATATCAAGCCCTACAGTCTCTTCAGAACTTTTCCGAGATCATACTTATGTATATCAAGCCTAATGGCTTATTCTACTCCCACAACACTGGATATTCCGGTCTTATTATTTAGGGAATCACCCCCATGCCATAGGCATCTTGAGACTTATTGCCTCAGCTACAACTTGGTACAGTTTGAATGTTCTGTCACCTCAAGACATACTCTAGACACACTGATCCAATGTTATCAAGCTAGGCATCAACCACAATGCTAAGCACACAGGTCTTATAGCCCAGGGACACCACTACATACAAAGTTGCACATTGGGTCTTACCGCCTCAAGCCTCCACTCGTCACAATTCTTAAATACATATTATTTTGCTTGCCTAAGGACATACTAATCTCTCAGGTCTTATGGCCTTAGGACATACAGTCTATCATTTTCACTGAAAACATATCAAGTTTAGCTACCTAGGACATACGTCCATTAGGTATTCTGAAGTCATCCTAGGCTATAACTCTTGTTACTCAAACCCTTCATATACTTATGTAATATTCACAAAGCATGCAAAACAAATCATCTAACAACAATCATCTAGTGAGCATTCAGATATCATAACAATCATATGGACCTAAGTGTCCACATGCATAATAGGCCCTGGGTGATTACTCATGCATAATATACAAATCACATGGCCCTAAGTGTCCACTAGTGTAATAGGCCCTGAGAGACTACTCATGCAAAACATATATCTCCATGGCCTAGGCATCCACCTACATAATAAGCCTCGTGTGACCACCCCACAAATTTTGAATGCTCATCAAATCTTACTACCTAAGGAATCACCCTTATGCCATAAGCATTACGGGACTTACAGCCTTAAGCCTCTACCAGTCATGTCTGGTTGCCAAAGGACATACCGGCCCAATAGGTCTTACTGCCCACCATATATTCACCACACGAATATATCTGATGGTAAACATATACATGCAGAACCACTATACAAGATTTGAGTGCAAGAATTGCATTCCTTTATACCATTGAACCTGTTCTTTCTTAATTTCCTTCCCCATCTTTCTTTCTATAAACAACACTAGAGCACCCAATGACGATTCTCTGGGTCATATAAACCCTTCTCTCAAGGAAACCCATTCGATTGGAGACTCATTACAATGCACCACTATTGAGAGTCAACTTTCCCATAGCTCTACTCTACGATTTAACGTCATGGCTGCTTCACTCTACAGTTTGATGTCACAGCAGCTACATACTATAGTTCAACATCACGGTGGCTCCACACTACGGTACTATACTTGGTGCTTTACTCAGTCACCTAACTGGTCAACCCCTCCATTCAAAACCTTTCATAGGTAGCCCTCTCCTATCAGATCTCTAGTAGACAGCCCTATCTGATTAGAACTCTCAATAAGTAGCCCTCTCTGATCAGAATCCTCCATAGGTAGCTCTTTCTAGTTGGTCATCCCTGAATATAAGTACCATTGTAATAAGAATCCAGATCTTATAAGGTCCCTCTTCTCTAGCAGTTCCACAATCTGCTTCTTTAATTCTGCAATGTCATTTGAGGTCATTCTGTATGGACTTTCGATAACAATCCAGCTCTAGGCATGAACACAACTCCAAGGGAATATTCTATGATTAAGATCTTTCCCTATGCTAGATTAGTAGCTAGCAACCTTAAGAGATGTCCTTCTCATTTATACCATATTCTACTACCTCAATTCATTCAGATCAATTCAAATTCCTAAAGAATCAATTCAACTATCATTTGATTCTCATGTCACAATTCAGTTGGTAGCAACCCTCTGGATGTCTATCCAACTTCTAGGTTCAACAACCTAATTATGGAACCTTAGTAATACTCAATAAGCATGCTAAGATAATCATGATTTATACCTTTTATTCTATTCGCATAACATTTAGCCAATATCCTCAAATATTCCCTAAAGTATTGCTCACAGTTTAGCATTACTCACAAGGTTCACAAGATAGTGCAGCCTTAATCTCAATCCTAATATGACATGTCATTCCTCAATCTTAATATGACATGTCATTCTCCTAAGAGATGCTAGGTACTGTCCCTACCGGGAAATATAAACAGTACCAGCTTCTGGGTACAACTCCCCTATTTATTCCTCTAACATAAAGTTGGGATCTAAATCACATTCTAAATCAGTATCATAAACCGTAGGCTCATGTCATACATTTTCCTACTCTTGTTCTCGTTTATCGTGCACAATATCACTTCTGATACCATTATTAGAACCGACACCATTGGTGTTCTTATACCACCATTACGTGCATCGATACCATTATCAAGTGCATTAGTCCTACTGATATCACCAATAGGTACTAGCTCATCCTCTATATGCATTGATATCACTGCTTTCTAATACTGCTGATACCACCTTAATACCACTATTACAAGTGCTAGTATCATTACTGTGTGCACTGGTGCCACCGATACTACCAACTAGGAATTATTACTGCCTATTCTCGTACTGATAACATTGCTTTTTGATATTGTTGATACTACTCTGATACCACAGGTACTATCATGATACCACTATTAATAGTATTAGTATCATTATTGTGTGCCCTAGTACCATCGATAATAACAAGTAGGTACTGGTATCGCCACTATGCGCACTGATACTACTACTTTCTGATACCATTGATACCACTTTGATACCATTGTTACGAGCACTGGTATCATTACATGTGCATCAGTACCACTGATACCACCTATTGGGTACTGGTACCACCTTTGCGAGCATTGATACCACTACTCTTTGGTACTGTTAATACTATCACTTGGTACCGATACCTTTACCCCCTTTTTTCTACAAGTTAATTAGTGGAAAGGGGTGGTCTAACTTTCTGGTTCCCTCTGCTATCCTTAACTCCTAGTTACAGTAGCACTATCAGAGGATCAATGTACTATTCACATGAGCAGAGAATATATCCTAGAGTTAGAATCATTTGCCTTGACTAGACCTTTATCTCTGAACAGATAATTCCATTACCAGAATCACTGCTCTGATATGTATAATTATAAAAAATAATTATAACCACATGCTTTAACATAAGTTTTCATGTAGAACACAATAGAAAGATCAGAAATATCAAAATCCACCTCCTTCCTAAACTTCTAGGCATAACCGTATAGACCTTAACTTTTATCGAAAATGGATTCGTCAAATTTCATCAACTAGAATCATCATACAACACCATAAGATCTCTTCTAACCTCATAATCATCATCAAATGAACGCCAAACCTTAAAAAACCCAAATGGCTGAAACTTTAGGGGTCAGTAATTTCAAGAAATACTAAACCAATCAACAAGTTGTTTGGTTCAAATCAAAGCTCGGGCTTACCTCTATACGGTGCTATAGCCGATTCTAGATTTCGGTAGTACCTAATATAACCATTCACTTTCATCTCTCCTCTAAGCCATCCAAAATGATCAGGGAAAGAGAAGTTCGATGATTTCATCTAGCTTCCATGTTCAGTGTCAGGGAAAGTCAGGTAAGCCACCGAATCGAAGACCGGTGGATTCTCTGGACTCTGGGGTTAGGTGGCACTCTCCAGAGATTCCAACACAAAAGGCATAAAGCAAGTGTCATCATAAGGGACACGTGTCCCTTTTTTATCAAGCCAACGAAAAAGTGGCTTTGTCCTTTGTCATGATTAAGGGACACATGTTATGCTTTTAACTAGCCACCACAAAAGTTATGTATCATGAGTCATCATTGCTTACTTTATTAAAGTTTTTTTAATAAAGTCGCTTTATAAGTGCATACTCGAGATTCTACGTGGGGTCGTGGCATATATATCGAGGCCTGCCAAATGATACTAGGTTAGAGTATATGTGTGTGGGCCCTTTATGGCGCCACATACCATTGTCTACTTCAAAAACGTAGGGTACACATGTCTACCCTGGAAATGCCTTTTGCACTCACATACCGACATGCTTTACTCGATTAACACGTCCTATACCTCATGACATTCTAGGTGGCATCGTTTAACCAACCCAATGGCACCATATATGTGTCCCAAGCATATTTATACCTCCAGCCTATGCATACTGGGCCTCTGCCCGGTAGGGCCAGATCACATAGTCCCCAAGAGTCTTTCTATCTTTTGATATTCTTGGGAACCTTCCCAAACTGGCCTTAGTAGTTTGATTGACACATGTGTATCCTCAAGTCTCTTAGCCCAAAATTTGGGATATTATAGAAGAATGCTAAATTTATGTGCAATATTTGAGGTAAACAGGAGAGGTTGTTATTCGCACTAATATTGATCATCCCAAATCATGATTAGACCCGTGTGATCTATAGTAACATAGCCTGTATGGCATAGAATGATTTTCCCTAAGTAGTGATGCAGCCCATCAGAGCATGTTAAAGATATGATTAATCAGTCTATGATCAGGAAGCTCTTACCCCAACATGGCCAAATAGGTTGTGTCGTACTGGTTGCTTGCAGTCGAGATATAATGCCCTAAAATATGATTAAGGGCTAATGACTCCAAATGTGAATGTAATGAATGTTAAACAAATACTTTTTGGAGAATAAAGTGAGAGTTGTGATCTGAATGAGCAGTAGTCAGTGCTCAAACCCTATGCTTAAGCTTAATTATGGTGTTAAAACCTAAATTAAATTAAAAGTAAGGGGAGGGCGTATGGCATGAAGAAATAGAAGTATATAATATACTCAATAGTGATTCAATAGGAATTGACATAGCCCGGAGTAAAATGGGAAGAAAGAAATTTATCGGCCAATAAGTCAGTTATCGAATGGGAAAGTCATTATTAGCTTAAAGATCAAGAGTTATGACTAATGGATAAAGGAATCAGATAGAATAATCTTATAGTTGCATGCATTAGGAGAAGGCACAAGATGTTGACACATGGCACCATGGCTACCATTAGATTTAGTCAAAGTATCAAAGCTCTCTCCCTCTCTTCTTAAGGTCAGCCAAAATATGGTGGGAGGTCAAAAATCTGATCTCATCTTATCATTTCTCTTTCTCACTTCAGTCCCCATTGACGTCCAAGCAAGAGGAGGAAAGAGAAAAAAAAATCAAGGTATGCAAGCCTAGTTGACCTAGTGAATGACCTCAAATGCCAAAAACCTCTTCTTTAATCTTGATCATCTTGATGAGGGCTTCATGTGTATAATTTTAGATTTTCAAGAGAAGGTGTTTAAGTGTTCAAAGGAAGTTGGTGGTTAAGGAATCAAAGAACAAGCAAGAGATAGTAAAAGACGTAAGCACAAGCAACCTTTTGACATGTATATTGTGGTCATTGGTTAAGTATACAAGCAACCTTTGGAATTTTACCCTCTTGTCATGATTTAGGGTTTTACACAGTTCTTGGTATTTTGTTGATTGCAATGGTGTCTTGTGTTGTGTTTTGGACAATGGAAGTAGTTTGGAGTCTTGAATGTGGAGTTTGGCAATTTTGTGGTTTTGTGTTGAAATGTGCCAAAAATAGAACATGTTAAAGGAGTGAGAATTTGGTTGTTTTGATGATTCCATTGGATTCCATGTGAAAATTGTATGGAAGTAGTCTTGTTTGTGAATTTTGGAACCATTGGAAACTTAGTTTGAAAACTAGAAATGTTGCCAAGTGAAAGATCTGTGCAGGGGACCAATTTTGCATAGTATTTTGAAATGCCAAATGGTGTCAAAATGTTATGAATTTTTTTATTTTTGTAGTAGACATTACAAGCTTTCCAATGATATAAAGTTTGTGTCATTTTGATATATGTACAAAAAGTTATGGTCGTTTGAATACAGCCAGGAAACAAGCTAGTTGTTGGCCCCGGCCAGGAGTTTTGGCCGTAGCCAAAAAGCATCTTACCAGTTTTGGCAATGGCTCAAAACTTTCTGACTTGTTCTTGGCCGCGGCCAAAAGGGTCTTGATTGTGATCCAAAAGTTCTGACCTGATCTTGGCCGCGGCTAGTAGTTCTTGGCTGTAGCCAAAATCTTTCTAACAATCTCTTGGCAGCAGCCAACCCATCAAAAATTGAATTGAGAACTTTTGAAAGATGGTTTTTGGTCCAATTTCTCCAAACCCTTTAGACATCTATTTGGCCTTCTAGTAGCCACCTAAAGGTCTCAAATGATAATCAACCCTAAGTGTTTTGGAATTAAGAATTGGAATAGGGAATAACTGACTTCCTTGATTATGATTTATAGGATTTGACATTTGCCCTGAGCGTGATAAACCGGTGCCAGAGCACAAGAGGAAAGAACAAGGTAGTGACTCTTTCTCGTATATTATGTAATGCATTGTGTGAATGTCTTATCATTGAATTGTGTTAATTGCAAATGCTGCAGTGTATGTTGCTATGAAAGCTTTGTGTATACAGCCGTGAGAGCTGTCATTTGTGATAAAAGTCACACGCATCACTGTGATTGTTGCTACTGTTGCTGCTTTGTGATTTGCTTACATGTTATGTTATTATATATTATATGAGTGAATTGTTACTACTGAGATTTATTTGAATCTCACTCTCTCCATTGACTAACCTATAGCCAGGGCAAGCAGGTCGAAGAAGAAACAAGTGACCAAGGGTGGCTAGTGCTCTAAACTAGGAGTTTTAGCTTTGTTATTTAGTTATCATATTTTTGGGATCATTGTACATATTATAAATGTTATAAATTCAAATAGTGTGATATAATGCTTGGTATAGGAAACTAAACCCGGCAAATATGCCCTGTAGACCCTTATGGTAAATAGATGAAACCCTAGAGTTTTCAGGAATTTTGCTATACACTCTGATATATTTGAATGGAACTGAATTACACAGGTTTATAGACTCAAAAAATGAATATGAGACCATATTAAATAGGTTTTAGAAAATTTTTTGAAAACACACTTTATCACATAACCTAGTCCTATCTTGAAGTTAAGACCATTAATAAGTTCTAAATTTTCCATTGGTCTTCAGATTAGTCTAATGACAGTTTTCAAACTATAATCGTGGTTTTAAGGTAGGGGTTACATGGAGGCTGGGCATGAAACTTGTGCACTGTGGCGGTATGGTGAACATTGATACGACTGTTGTGGTCAATAGTCACACAACCAATGTGGTACGTGGTGACACATGTAAACAGAGATTAGGATAAACCCTAGTATAGTAAGGTGCAATGGTGGCGGAGAAATACTCTTAACAGTGTAACCTCATAGAATTAATTACCCACTCAGTGAACTGTGCACCCAGTGAGCAGTACACATAGTACGACCAATAAGGGTTGAATAGTCATTTGATCCTGAACACCGAACAGGCAGACATTTTAGCAGTAAGCCCTAATGTACATATTTGTACATGGCAGTAAAACTGGAATATTCAATGTTGTGAGAATAGAGTGATATAAGCTGTAAGGCTAAATACGCTGGGCAACATCTCAATAAGGCAATGAGGCTTAAAGTAACTAGTGAACCGTGTGTCCTGAGATCATAAGACCCGTGGGACTAGTATGTCCTCATGCCAGCAGATAGCTGTGCAATCACAATTATACTGAATAGTGATAAAGGTAGTAAGACTCGATGTGCACGTTTGTATGGGGCAATATCCCTAGGCAGTAAGACCTAACAAACATGTTGTGTTATATTGAACAGTATGCAAAATACGGTTAGTAGGAATCGGTAGATAGTTAATCCTGAACACCTACAGACAAATAATTTACAATGCCTACTTTATAAGCTTGCATATGAGAAGGATAAACTGAATGTCTAGAAAAATCCCTGAGTTGTAAATGTTCAAATTTCGAGGATGAAATTTATTGAATGGGGGAAGAACTGTAATATTCTAAATTTTGGTATTAGAGGCTTGAGAATAAGCATGAATCAAGTGGACTGCTAGCCCCTGGTTATGAATTTCATATCATTGGAACAACTCGCACAGTTAAAATTTGCTGCCAGTATGGTTTCCTGCGTGGCAGTAAGATTGTCATGTGTTTTTAGATAACCAAATGATGTCTAATGAATGTGAATTTTTTTAGAATAAAAGTAGACTTATCAAGCTTTAATTTATAGGTCATGTAAGTCATTTGAAGCTGTACACAAAAAATTATGTATTTTTTAAGTTAGCCAAGTAAAACTGGCAAGTTTCTGTGACAGCGTCCAAAAATGGAAATTCTGGTAATTATTAGCTTCCATTTGGCTAAAGGCTATATTTTTCCCTAATGGTAAAAATCACAAAATGTAAGGGCAAAATGGTAATTTGTAATAAAAAGCAAAAGGAAATTATTTTCCCCAATTTATTTGGCCATTTTCGGTCAAAAAGAGATATGAATTGGGAAAACAATAAATTGAACATAAATATCCCATTTGGAGCAATTTTCGGTATATGATAAAAAAAATTAATGATGTGAAAGTCAAATATTGCAATTCTAATTAAATTTATGTGGAGGAGGATGAATGTGATAATTGAAGACATATTATTACTCCCTCCCAACATTCATTTTCGACCAAGTAAAATGGCCAAGGAAAAGGTGGTGATAATTAAAACAAAATAGCATGTGTTTATTAGGCAATAAAATATAGTAAAGAAGGGAGGTGGATGAAAATATTACAGGAGGGCTTTTATCTCTTTCTTGGCTCCATATTTCAATTGAAGCAAGAGAAATAGAGAGAGAGAAGAGAGCTCAAGAGTTTGAAGAACAAGAGAAAGAGCTAGGGTCAAGAGGCACAAATCCAAGGTAAGAAGCTTGAAATCAAGTGTTTATGCCTCCTAATCCACTTAGAACCTCTTCTAATCCCTTCTTCATCTTGAAAATCATGGTTAACAAGCAAAATCAAGAGTGAAAATCATGGTTAACAAAAAAATCAAGAGGAAAGAGAGAGAAGGCAGTGGCACCTAGAGAGAGAAAGTTGGAAAATCAAGATGTAATCTCCAAAACTTTGATCCTCTTGCCTTATGTGCTGTTATTGTGGTGGTTGCACTACAACAGAATAAAGATACTACTACCTTAAAGGACATTCCTTTTTAAAAAAGGGAAGTAAAAAATAAAGGCAATGCCATTTTTATAAATATGGAAACGCAGTGGGAAACTTTAGACATCCCAAATTTGAATTAGGACACCTAAAGTTCAGTTTAGGCATTCCAAGTCAAATTTGGGACGCCCAAAGTTCCTTCCTTGCCCCAAAAACAAAAATTCTAAATATTTGAGCATGGGTTTATGCGTCCCAAACAAATTTTAGGCATCCTAAAATAAAGGTCCCTGATATTAGAGACACCCTTTGGCATTCCTAATATATATTAGGGACGCCAAAGGTGAATGGCGTCCATTATATCAGGTGGCGTCCCTAATAAAGGTGGCATAACTGATAAAGGACATTTTTCGGCATCCCTAAATTAGGTGGACCTTTGGCGTTCCTAAATTAAATTTTGGATGCCAAAAATAGTATGAATTTAAAATTTGTTTGTTAGTTTCACACTCTCACATTAATCTGAGACTTCTTGCTTCTTCTTACTCTTTTAACTCTTGCTTCTTCCTTTTCTCTCTCTGTTTTTTTTTTGCCTCCAGATATGTTCTGCTTTCTCACCATTTCTTCTCTCTATTTTTTTTTGGGTTTTCCTTTTATTTTATCTTCTAAATCGTGTTGTTATGACTTGCATATCAAGATTTTGAAACATGCGTATTGGCCCACGTTCCTGCTAAGAAGACGAGGTTCATCTCTCCCAGTCACTCATCTCTATTCGCTATTATGAGAAAATGAATTTCAATAATAGTAGAAGATGACTTTTTCGCAGCTGATATCCTCTTATTGTTATCATCTTCTGACTGTGATATTTTGACTTTAGAGTTATTATTGTGTAGATATTGGATTTGGAGTTCTGAAAATATATCTATAATTTTATTGACTATGATCTATAATTTCTGGTTTCAAATAGTATCTAGTCCATATCCGTAATATAAACATTTTTTTAGAAAGAGAACCTTTAGATGTCCCTTTTTGAAAAAGGGATGTCTAAAGTGTAGACTTTAGGCATCCCTTTATTTATGGACGTTATTGCCTTTTTCTTCTACGTCGCTCACGTAAGCATCCCCATGTTTTTAGATGTTAAAAGGGCTAAAAAAATGACGTTAAACGATTTTTCTTTAGAAGTATTGTTGTGGATATTAGCTTGGTTTTGTTGTTTTTGTGAAAATGGAAGATAAAATCCTAGAATGTTATGTTGCCAAAATTTTCATGAATCATGTTTATTGAGTGTTTAAATGATTAATCATGTGATTATAAGTGAAAAGGAAGTGGTTAATCAAGTGTAATCAAGAAAACACAACTTCTTTTAGGGTTCAAAGTTTAAGCCATGAGCAGAACCAAGAGAAGGAGTTGGAATTTTGTTATTTTTATGATTCTATTGGATTTAAAAGGGAAAATTATGCAAGAATACATGTGTTCATGATTTTTGGATGATGGTATGCAAATCTAGAAATTTTAGAAATATAGAGGAAATACTGTTTGATTTGATTCCTGGAAATAGTTTTGTTGTGAAATGAATTTTGTTGTGCAAACCTATTCCAAATATTATGAAATTTGATAGGCTTAAAGTAGAGATGCAAAGCTTTAATTTGATAAGTAGAACATAATTTTTGGACTAGTAGATTAAAATATATGGCTTTTTAAAGTTGTGCCCTGTTTATAGAAGGAAATCTAGAATAGGGGAAGTTTGAAGAATTTCTTGGAACAATGTGATTTCAGTGGTCAAACTTAAGTATTTTTTATTAAAACAACACTTAAAAAAGATTCACATAGGCTCTGGAACCATTCAATTTGGAATGTCCTAGAATTAATTATGATTTTCCAAACCCGGTTGAAAACTGCCAGTTTTTTGAAAAATTGTGAAACTGTACTATGCAAAGTTATACTATGCAGAAATTGTTGAAACTGTGATTAAAGGCAATAATAGTTCAAGTAATAACTAGTTACTTATTAACTTTAATTTATAAGAATCAATAATAGCCCGAGCAGATTAAAGGTACTGAATAGATAATAGAGCAGGAAAGGGCAATTCCAGGTAATAAGTCTTTCTTTTATGCACTATGTGATTATTGTATGTTTGTGTATGCCATCTTCTGTAACATGAGCACAGTGTCTTGGAAACGTATATTAGTCTGGTTGTGGTTTGGGACCCAACGGAGGCGCAGAGTTAAGCCAGAGTTGCAAACAATCATTTAGCCTTAGACAGTATACACACATCATTCTATCACACAACATTCTATCATTTTACATAACATGGTGCATGACATATTTATTTTCACATCGTATATGTCTTATTGTATGTTACTACTGAGATTCTTTGAATCTCACCCTTTCCATAAATACAAAAAGTTTTCAGCAGCAGACAGTGGCTCAGAGCGCAAAATTTAAAGGAGATCTTAGTTATCTAAAGATAAACCAACTCTATGTTTGTAAAATAAAAGTCAATTAAATTTAAAGACACTTTTAGGGGGGAACATCACTGTCAAATAATTGAGATGTGATTAGAGAAAATGTAGTGAGTTTGGTTAGGGTTAATTTCATAATTAAAGATTTATATTTTAATTTTTGTTCTTTAAAATAATTACAATTTTTAAGGTCCTCATTAATAAATATTATTTTCTTTGGTCCTCCTCCCTAATTTTCCCTAGTTTAGTAAAGTGCGTTTTCTGTTAGTGATCATATTAATGGTATTGAAATTATATGACTAAAAGTCCATTCTATAAAGCCAAGAGACCAATAAATAATGACTATATAGTTGACATAACGTGCTTAAATTCTAAATATGATTAATAAAAATTGCAAAAATCAATTTTAACCATGGCATGTTTGCTTTTTTATTTAAGAGTAAAATATAATAATTTTCTTCACTTTCTCTCGTAATCTAATTATCAACTCTATTCCCTAATTTAAAGAATTTTAAATAATTAAGTATAGCTATATTTCCATTAATCAAATTAAAAAAGAGAGTATGGCTATATTTAAAATAAAAATATTAAGATTACTAAACATAAATTATATTAAAATTCTTCTTGCGACATCACACATTCAAATTCATTCAGATACGGACCACACTTTAGATCATGGGTTTCAGTGAAATGAGCACTACGATGCACATCAAAGTGGGATTTGCACCGTCTAAGTTCAGTTCCAAATAGTTTAGATTTAAAATTTTTAGTTGATGATTTTTAAATCAATAAAAAATTTTAAAAAAATTGATTACAATTAAAATATCCACTACTGGAAAAATCCCTTTTTAGACCGCCACATTTAGACCGGTTTTGGCGGATAAGGTTTTAAAATTTTGCGCGGTAGCAGTTTTGTAATTATATTAAACTTCTTAGACCGGTTCTTAAAAAAACCGGTCTTAAAAAATTTATTTAGACTGGTTATAAATAAAACCAGTCTTAAAGTCTTAAAATTTTATGCATTTAAAATTTTTTAACATTTAAGACCGGTTTATATGTAAACCGGTCTTAAATATTAACACATTTTAAATTCAACATTCAATAAATTTTTAAGGCCAGTTGTGGGAAAAACCACATTTAAGACCGATTTTTGTACAAACCGGTCTTAAATGTGAATTTTCCCTCTTTTAAGACCGGTTTTTAATAAAAACCGGTCTTAAAGGTAAGATTTTTCACACTTATTTTTCCTCCCGTGCCCAGATCGCTCGCTCTGTGAACCATTTCTTCTCTCTTTGCCATTTCTTTGTGACCTCTGTCCGTGCTTGTTCTGAACTCGTCCATGGCGTCCCACTTGACACCATTGCTAATCCAACGCTAAATATAAACTTAAAATAAATATAAACTTAAAAAATAGAAGTAAAAAAATAACTAGATCTAGATCGTCAAGATCTATACTTAGTGCTACTTAATCCCACTTGACACCATTGCTAATCCAACGCTAATATCACATCATTGTTTATTACTTATTATATGGGATGTAATTTAATATTAAGCACCATTATTGAGATATAATATATGTTTTTAATTAGATCAAGGGTTTCCCTCTTGAGGTTTAGAGGGCAAAAGGTTTTCACCTCTCTCAACAAGTGAGTTTCCTAGGATTTGAATTTGTGTTCTTCTCCTTACAAGGGTGAGGCCCCTTACCACATAAACCAACAGCCTGTTGGTTTTTTATATAATATCTTGAACTTATATTATTTATACTATATGACATTGTTCTTAAACCTGGACTGGAAACCGGCCAACCTACCGGTAAACTAGTTCGATCCGGTATTTTTATTTTTTTCTTAAATCAATTTTTATTTTTCTTTAGAATTTATATTAATAACCCTACAAAAATCTTCAATTTCTCATCGGTTTGGCATGGGGTTAGCTTCGGTTTGATTCTGATCTGACCCACTGACCTTTAATCTAAAGCCCTGACCGGTTCAGTGGTCGGTCTAAGTTTAATTACATTGCTATATGATAACAAAAATATATGTTTGAAATATGTTTTTATCCGTTTAAAAACCCAAAATAAATATGTTTCAATAAATATGATGAGAAATTATAAAATTTTATACTATAATCAAAATTAATAAATTTTATAACATATTATAAATTTTGAAAATACATATTATAATTACTTTTTGGCTGTATGGGTTTTTACAAATATAAATGTTTAAATAACTCTTATCTTAAAATGGGGCGTTTTGATTATAAAAAAAAAAAAAAAAAAAGTTTCAGAGTCAAGCTTAACAGACCACTAACGATTGGATGGATGAAAAATGAATCTTGAAAATGTAAGCAAAGTTTGTGTAAAATATTTTTTGATCTCAAGGAAGGTTTATATAAGTTTTCAAAATATGGGAGGTCCGTACAATTAAAGTAAAATAGATAGGTGATTAGAGGATTTTGCTTTATTTTTTTAATATAATATAAGGTTTATTAAGAAACTATACCAACTTTTAAACTAGTTTTACTCTTAAACGCACAAAGATAGAGACACACACATAATCATTATGGAGGGTAGGTTAAGTGTCAATATCAATCATAAATATAAAATATAAAATCTATAAAAAAAGTAATTTCATAATGAAAATAAAAGAAATTTAGGTTAAGAGAGCAAGAGAAAAGAGAAGAGAATTCTAAAGAGAAAGGGGGAGTAATTCTCATTCAGTTTCTTGTAATCACAATGCTTGTAGTACAAGGCCTCTATATATAGGCCTCTAAGGGTCACCACCAAAAGGCATTAATAACTCAACTTTATAAAGTGATGATGTATCGATGTGTATTGTAAATAAATATATATACTTAATGAATACTAATTTCCTTGCCGGGAAGGAAAGATTTTAAGAGTAAGGTTAAGATTGATGTTTGATTTTGAGACTTAATTGATACTAATTTTCTTATATAAGTACTTATTTGTAATTTTCTGGGACCCTTCTTTATTTTTGGTACACTAATGGTGAAAACTGTTGTGTCTAATAATGGAGGAGCTACATTATAAATTGCACCTTTTTAATACATTTAAGGAGTGGCATTGCACCACATGATATAAGTGGTTCTAATTTTCAAGAAGATTAGTCATCTATCTCATGGTAACCAAGTTTTAAGAAAAGTTTGAAGTTTTTATCTTAACCAAATATTCTATTTGGGTCACAAGTGGTTCTTAAATGGCTAAACAACTCTGATAAGTGACCCTAGAGTAAGGTGTTATATTTTTGGTATCAAAGCAGAGGTACTGGAAATAGACTAGAATGCTCTGCTCGCGTGATAGAGTCATTTGGTTGTGGCTCTATTTATTTGTGGATAGAAATATTATTATTGGCTCTCATTAGTGATACGTTGTAGGAAATTAGAAAGAAAATGAATGCTTTTGAGGATTCATTTGTTTGTCAATCACTATAGAAGTGACAGTGGTGGCTTGTGGGTTTGTTATATCACTATAGTAGTGACAGGGGTGGTTGTGATAGTTTGTGGGCTTGAAACATATATAACAGATAGCCTTATCCCCTGAATTTAAATAAGCTCTATAATGAAGTTTAGTTATGGATGTTTAAATGATTATTTGAAGGTTAATTATAAAGCTGAAAATAATCATTAGTTTTTTTTTTGAGTTCCTAAATGTTAAACAGGTGGCTCAAGTGTTGGTGTTGAATTGAAATAAAAGTTAAGCCCCTTGTATTCTTTTATGTCTTCTGATTTTTGGCTAATATGATGCAGGGTTTTATGTGCTTGAATATGCTGATTATTATAATGATTTTAGAATGAAATTGTGTGGGAAAATGCTAAGAGAATGCCAATTGTTACCTTACAACTTAAGTTGGAATTTTTACATAATAAACCCTAGTTGTTAGGCCTTTAGAAGTTAATAGGAATAAGTTGAATTTTGTTTAATATAAGGATTAAAAACTGGATCTACATGCAAAATTATGATGGAGCAGTATATGGAATTGAATCCAAACCCATTTGGATTGGGAGTCCAAAAATTAGAGTTTAAAAGGTTAAGTAAGGAAGCATGTGATTTATGCATACTTTGGGCTTGAATTTTGAATAGAAAACAATGTGCAGTGTGATGCATTATGTCTAGGCTTTGATATTACTAGGAGTATAAAAGGATTATGTTTAAGAATTGTTCAAATGGTAGTTGAGCAGGAAAGAAAAGTTATTATGTATGAGATTTCCATGACTGATTGAGTAATTACTTGGTCTTGTGATTGAATTCTCTACCTTGTGAGAGGTATGTTATATTTCATGGATATATAGATGTTTAGAGTTTGATAACAACCATACATGTTTGACATTTGAGTTGATATCTTAGCTCTTGAGATTTCAAATTTGAAATCTCACCCCTTTTTATCAGGTTGCTAAATGTTAAGTGGGGCACATGATATTTTTTAAATATGGAAAATTTCAGAACAAGACATTAGGTAATCCTAAGCTGGAAGAAGGGCCAAATGTTTAGATGGATTCAAATGTTGTTGTATAAGTTATGAACTAATGAGTGGAAATGAAATATTGTTGGGATGAATTCTTAAAAGTTGAAAAGGATTTAAATAGATGTATAGTAGTAGTTGCAAATGTATAAGTGTGTGATATATAGGCTGAATAAATTTGCCCGAGCTCAAAGAGGAAGCCAATTGAAGAAGGTAAATCATTGGAAAGGTTTCCAGGTAGTAACTCTTTCTCTTATATATTCACTACTACAGAATTGAGATTTAACCACCCCCAAGGACGTCCCAAATTGAAAATTGGGTGGTTAAAAAGGGAGGCGGTGGCATTTTCGTAATTATATACATGCAGGGGAACCTTTAGGCGTCCCAAATTTGAATTTGGGACGTCTAAAGTGCTTATAGGCGCGAATTATAAATTTAGTAAATTTTTTTTGGCGCCTGGAGATGGGATTAAGCGTCCCAAAATAATTTTGGGACGCCTAAACCCAGACTTTAGGCGTCCCAAATGGATTTGGGACGCCTAAAGTCACCTTTAGGAGTCCCAAATGCAATTTGGGACGCCTAAAGGTGGCGTCCCTGCATGTCAGACAATTGTCTGACATGCGTCTTCTCATCCTCTCCTCACATGTCTTCTCATTTTTACTTTACTCTTCTTCAACCTCACCCACCGTCGGCTCACTCTCTCTTTGTTTTCTTCTTCACTTCAACTCCTCCCTCCTCCTCCGCCCTCCCTTCTTCAACCTCCCCCACCCACCGTCGGCACTTGCTGTCTTTGTTTATTCACCTCAACTTCTCCCTCCTCCTCCCTCCTCCCTTCTTCAACCTCCCCCACCCACCGTCGGCACTAATTGCTCTCTTTGTTTCTTCACTGCAACTCCTCCCTCCTCCGTCCTCCTCCGTCCAATGGGAAGATCTCCAAAGCATGAAAGGTCACTTGAAGACAAGAGTTGATGCAGTTGAGAACACAGAAGGGATGCAAACATTCAAAAGGTATTGTGCATCTAAGCTATTCTTTCTTTAAATTTTCGTATTAGTTAAATTTTGAAGTATTTTTTACATGAATTTAATTTGATATGGTAATAGGTTATTAACTCACTGCAATGCCATAATGCTCTTTTACGATTGTAGATTGACTATCATTTTACTTCTTTAATGAAAATTGTTACTTATCAATAAAAATAAAAGAAAAACTAACTTTTGGTTGGATAGATGAAAATTGAACATCAAATATATGAGGAAGGTTTGCTTAACATATATATTTTAATTTCAATTAAGATTTATATAGTACATTTTTAAAATAGAGGGAAGGTTATTATAATTTATGTAAAACGGAAGGTGGTAATTAACGTATTTTATTCAATTTTTAAATGTTTAAACTCATATACAAAGAAACTAATGAGTTAGGAATTTAATAAAAAAAGGGATAAATTGAACAATATAATTTGTTAATTTTTATTCTATATTTTTATTTTGTTTTAAAGTTAAGGTGTACGTAATTTTAGCAAGAAAGTTTTCACTATGACATCTGATATAACTAAGTTTTGAATGGTGTAAAAGTAAAAACAATCTTTTAAAAATAAAGAAATTTTAGCAATTCCATTAAAATGATTCAAACGTCCGTTATAAAGTTTAAGGGAGAACAAGTGGGTCCCACATAAAAAAAGAGACATAATTGCTAAAATTGCTCCTTTTTTAAAATATTGTGTCTACTTTCACACCTTCAAAACTTAATTGTACCATAAGCTCATAGCAAAAAACTTTATTACTAAAATTGCACCTTAACCCTATATTTTTAATATGATACTTGTAAACATATTTTTTAAATATTTTTATCTATTTTTAAACAGTGTGTAGATTTTTGCTCTCCTCCACCTCCTTCCTTCCATTGTCGTGCACACCACCGTGGTTGATTGCTTTCTCCACCTCCCCACAGTGCATACACCTCTGATCTCCAACGTCTTCTGTACCTCTCCAACGTCTTCTGTACCTCTCCAACATACTAGTGGGCACCCCCTGATAAGGTTAGTTTATTTTCTTCTTATATATTGCTTATATATTGCTTATATTGAGATGGTTGAGATTATAGCCTGGTGTGTTTGGTGTGTTTATATTGCTTAAATTGCATGTATTCGGGAACTCCAGTGCAATGGTCTATTTTCTTGTTTAAATATAAATTTACTTGTGTATATTACCATTAATTAGTATATATAATAAAATAAAATATGATTTGTTTAAATTAAAGAAATTCTTGTATTCCAAACGAATTATGAATGTTATTGGGTTGATAACTTAATTAGGCAATCCCATCATATGTCGTTGACAATTGTACTAAACGTGTGAATGTTATTGGGAATGCCTTAGGTGGTAACAAAATGGATCATAGTTGGATGAATACTTTGAGAACTAGTGAAGAATATGAGAAAGGGGTGGAAGAATTTATTGAATTCGCTAAAAAGAATGCTCCTGCAAAAAATGGGAAGTATTTTTGTCCTTGTGTCAATTGTTTGAATGAGAGTCGACGGGATGTTAATGTCATAAAGGATCACCTACTTTGTGATGGAATAAATCTGCGATACACAAGGTGGATATGGCATGGTGAGGAAGTAACGGATTGTCCGTCGCACAAGAAGGAAGATGTGGATATCGTAGGTGAAGATAGAATGGAGAAAATGATTAACGATGTTGAGGCAGAATCCTTTGTGCAGTCGCAGGAGTATGACAGCCTGCGGAGTGATGCGGAGACACCATTGTACAGTGGGAGTAAGTACACGTGGCTGACGGGAACATTACATTTGGTTAACTTAAAGGCAACTTGTGGGTGGACCGATAGTAGTTTCACATTGCTGCTTGAACTATTGTGTGATACGTTTCCAGAGGATAATGTACTTCCAAATCGTATGTATGAGGCCAAGAAAATCCTGTCTACGATGGGTATGGAGTATAAAAAGATACATGCTTGCCCTAATGACTGCGTACTGTACAGAAATGAGTACGGAGGTCTTAGTGAGTGTCCTAAGTGTAAAACTGCACGATACAAAGTGAAAAAGGATGGTGGTTGTGGTGATGTGACAAGTAAAAGGCAACCTTTAAAGGTTATGTGGTATCTTCCAGTAATACCACGTTTTAAACGTTTGTTTGCGAGTGCAACAAAAGCGAAGAAGTTGAGATGGCACTCTGATGAGAGAATATCTGATGGGAAATATCTTCGGCACCCAGCTGACTCTCCACAATGGCAAAAAATAGATGAAATGTTCCCTCAATTTGGCAGCGAGCCGAGAAACCTACGGCTTGGGCTTTGTACAGACGGCATCAATCCATATAGAACTCTTACTAGCACACATAGTGCGTGGCCGGTTCTCCTTGTAATATACAACTTGTCTCCCTGGCTATGTATGAAACGTAAGTATATGATGCTATCTATGATGATTTCTGGACCAAAACAGCCGGGGAACGATATTGATGTCTATTTGGCGCCTTTGATTGAGGACTTGAAGAAGTTGTGGGAGGAAGGCGTAGATGTGTTTGATGCTTATAAGAAGGAGTCTTTCAAGCTACGTGCAATGATTTTCACAACGATAAACGACTTCCCTGCGTACGGAAACTTGTCAGGGTACAGCGTGAAGGGTCACAAAGCATGCCCAATATGTGAAGCAGACACACACTTCCAAAAACTAAAGCATGGAAGAAAAACTGTCTACCTTGGCCACAGGAGGTTTCTTCATCGGTTCCACCCGTATCGTAGGCTAAGAAAGCGGTTTAACGGCTTACCGGAGCATGGAATGGCTCCAAAGTCACTAACCGGAGAGGAAGTCTACAGTCGAGTGGAACATATCCATGTCACTTTTGGTAAGAATCAGAGGGTTGCTGGTGAGAAGAACATATGGAAGAAGAGATCCATTTTCTTTGATCTTCCATATTGGCGTTCGCTTGACGTGAGACACAGTATTGATGTGATGCATGTGGAGAAGAATGTTTGTGATAGCCTTATCAGTACGCTTTTGCACATACCAGGGAAGACTAAGGATGGGATTAATGCGAGATTAGACCTTATCGATATGGGAATAAGAGAACGGTTACATCCACAACTAAGAGATGATGGTAGGAGGGCATACATGGAGCCAGCAGCGCATACACTATCAAAAGCAGAGAAAAGAAGTTTGTGTGGGTGTTTGCATGAAATGAAGGTGCCGCAAGGGTATTCCTCGAATGTGAGAAGATGTGTCTCAATGGACGATTTGAAGTTAGTGGGAATGAAGTCCCATGATTATCATGTGTTGATGCAACAACTATTACCAGTAGCTATTAGAGGCATAATGAAAGATGAAGTACGAAACATAGTGACAAGATTGTGCGTTTTCTTCAATGCTATCTGTAACAAAGTCATTGACACTGAAAAGTTGGATGAACTAGAAAATGAGGGTTACATTATTTTGTCACAACTAGAGATGCACTTTCCACCTTCATTTTTTGATATAATGGTGCATTTGGTAGTTCATTTGGTGAGGGAGGTAAGGCTATGCGGTCCAGTTTACCTGAGGTGGATGTACCCTTTCGAGCGATACATGAAGATCTTAAAAGGGTATTCTAAAAATCCTTATCGACCAGAAGCCTCAATAGTAGAAAGATATGTAGTTGAGGAGGCTATGGAGTTTTGCAAAGATTATATGTCAGGGAAGAAGGAACAATCTCGGCATGAAGAAGGGAGAAGCAAGGGAACACGAGGACTGAAAGTGAAGAATGTTCCTCGTGAAGAGGTGTTGCAAGCCCACTTGTATATCCTGAATAATATTGAAGAAGTTCAACCTTACATAAATGAACACAGAAACACTTTGAAGAACAAGAATCCAAGGAAGAATGACATGCAGATTGCTATTGAGCAAAACAAGACATTCATGCAGTGGTTCGAGGAAAAGGTTTTGCACGAGATCGGTGTGTCTGAGACAATCGAGTGGCTAGCTTGGGGGCCTTCGTTTCAGGTCATTACTTGGACCGGTTATGATATAAATGGCTATTCCTTCTATACCAAAGAGCAAGATGACAAAAGTACCATGCAAAATAGTGGGGTCATGGTAGAAGCTGAATCTATGCACTTTTCCAGTTCGAGAGACAAAACCCCCATATTAGCGTCTATGGCCTATTATGGAGTTATAGAAGAAATATGGGAGATGACGTACAACAAGTTCAAAGTTGCTTTATGTAAATGTAAGTGGGTTAGCAACAATGCCGTGGTAATAGATAAACAATTTGGATTTGTCTCAGTCGATCTTCGAAGAGTTGGCTATAGAGACGAGCCCTTCATTTTAGCAAGCCAGGCGAAACAAGTGTTTTATGTCACCGATCCTGCCAGCAAAAATATGTCCATTGTCCTTAAAAGTAAAAAACAGAAGTATGGTGATCCGACCTTCAACCTTGATGACACACCACCTTTCACAACAACTACACCTCGAACAAATGAAGTAGAATTGGTAGATGATGACGAATATGCTGTAAGAAATGACCATGGTGAAGGACTATGGGAAACAATCTAGAGTAAGACCTTAATTTATAAACGAGAACTGTGTTTTTTCTGTTTTTACTTCCCGCTTACTATATACATGTGTTTTCATTGCAATTTACTTACGTTTCTGATGATGCTTTTTGTGTTAACAGGAATATGGACAATGTTAGTGATGACGAGAGGCGTGGAGATGACGAAAGCTCTAGCAATGACAAAATTCCTAGAGTTGAACCCCCTGCAAGAAGGAGGGTTAGAGGCTGTACAAAGATGGGAGCATTGGTTGCACGTCATGAACATCAACAGGAGAGGCTGCATATAGACTTCGATGACAATCTGAATCCAGTTGGTCCTGAGGAAGACCACTTCATTAGCTACATAGGGCTTTTGGCTCGAAGCAAAGTGCGCATTACCTACGATAATTGGAGATTGGTTCCCCCAAAAATGAAAGACATGATTTGGCAGCAACTTTTGGTATGTAAGTTTTGATGCATTGTAGCTTTGTTCTTATTGTTTCAAATATAATAATCTTATGTTTTACCTTGCAGCAAACATATGATGTCCCCGACACCACAGAGATGTATAGGCACTGGATGGATGAGGTTTGTGTACGATGGAAAGGTTTCAAGAACAAGCTAACAAAGCATTACATTCGAGGGGCCCTTAGGGGTAACGATCTATGTGCACAGTATACATATTTATCTCTAGAGGACTGGAGGTTGTTTGCGGCATCAAGAGCAGATCCTGAGTTTTTGGTAAGATTTCTGTCATGATATAGAACTACTTATATCGTTGATTTCATATACTTTATATCGTTGATTCATTTTTTGTTGTTTTTCATTCATAGAAATTAAGTGCAGCAAATGCCCAGAGGCAAGCAGAAAATAAATATCAACATTTCATGTCTCACGGTGGATATCGGAAGCTTGAGCGGCAAATGATGGCAGAAGAGTTACAGAAAATGAAGGAAGCAGCGGAATTTGATCCTAGCGTTGTTATCCAGCCACCAGCACCTCCTCCACGTCACAAAAAATGGAAAGCAGGGAGGATTAAGGCTGGGAAGTACATAAATCCGACTGTTGCTGAGGTTGCTGTGAGGATTGTAAGTAGTTATACCATAAGTACCTAATTTTTTACATGTTGCGAGTGGTTTAGATACATTTACGATAAACTGCATGCTACAGGATGACCTGGACGAGCAGAGTAGCCAAGGTTCATTCAATCCAAGTAGACGGATGGACATCTTGTCAACGGCTATTGGGAAGGCAGATGACCTTGGTCGTGTTCGAGGAAAGACACGGGGAATTAGTGCCGCGAGGTATTTTGGACGAGAGCCACGTTATTCGTCACAAGCTGGACCTAGTAAGGACGTTGTGGCCAAGATTCGAGAGGAGCTCGAACGAGAGATCGAGGCCAACCTTCGCGACAAGCTCCGACAAGAGCTGTTGCCAGAGCTTCAACTTGAAATGGCAAAGATGTTTGAAGCACAAAGGGCAAGGGACGAGCATAGAACTCAGGAATCCCCGGCCTTCAATAGCACCAGAGGAAGTTACAACCCTCTGGAGCAACCACTTGGCGCCCCTTCTCCCACTCCAGTGTCGGGACCACTTGGCGACCCTTCTCCCACTCCAGTGTCGGGAGACCCTTGCACCCTCTATTTGGATGATCCACTGTTGCGTGTTGTTGCTGATGCTCTCGTTCACACATATGCTACCACCCACCATAATCAGCAAATTCCGGAGGATTTTCGTAGGGTGAATGTGACGAGTGTTAGAAATGGGGAAGAAGGTACAGCCATCCCTGTTCCTGATCCAGAGGTTGGCACGTTAGGTCAAGCGATAGGATCTTTCATCCTTTGGCCTCACAATCTTATTGGTTCAGACGCAACACCTCCAATGGTAGGAATTACCTTACTGTTACTGAAAATCTGTTGGCATCCTAATAACAATTTGTTTTTTGATGTTCTAAAAGGATGACGAAGCTGCGAGCAAATGGCCCTTCTTAGCACGGCTGCAACAGATCTACAAGCGCATTAAACAGATTGACTTGAAGATGCCTCCAGGGATTATGGGCCAAGAGGAGTATCCCTACACGATTGACAATAAAGATCTCAAGCAGTTTATCAGGTTGGAGGAGATAGATGCAGGCTGGGTCAAATTTGCAGTCCGGTAAGTTTTTTTTTCAATTTTCCCATAGAATTCATTTAGTGATTTTTTGTTTTCATACATTCAAGAATTGATTTCTTATTTTAATTCTATTATAGCACCTTCCACGATCTCTGCACAAACATAGAAAGAAGTAATTGGTATGGATTCTTATGTCCTGCGAATACGACAGGGGACACTTGTACTGTGGCGCATAGGACTCACTATGTCGGCTACCAAATGGCAAATACCAAACTTCGTTGTTATCTAGCACCCATTGTCCAACGGTTCGTATTTACATTTTGTCAATTTAAGAAGTTTAATAAATAATTGTCTTCTCACTCATCTAACTTCATTTTAATGTGTACATGTTGTTAAAGTTTCCACTGGACTTTGTGTGTTATATGTCCCCGCCGCAACGTAGTCTATTGGTTTGATCCCTTAAGTCAAAAGCCAGACAGAGATACAAAATCCGTCTTCGACACGTAAGTTATTTTGTTTGTATTTCATTGACAACAAAAATAAATGAATGGTTCTAATTTCTGTTCATTTTGCTTTTCATGATAGTGCTTGTCAAACATATAGAATCCTAGGTGGGTCATGCGAGGGTGCAGTTGTTAAAAAGCCAAAGTGGTTTTATCCCATAGTAAGTACATTCGATCCTATATAATTGTTTCATTGACGGTCCTTTTAGACATACCTTTATTGATTTTAACAACCAATTGCATCCCTTTGATTAAAAGTGCCCTCGGCAACCTGGCAACACTGAATGCGGATATTATGTTATACTTTATATGTATAACATAATTCAAAGTGGAATTACTAGCGATTTTGAAAAGGTAATCGCTTTTTTCATTCTCAAATGATAATATTTTTGGTGTTCTAATCGAAATGCTAATTAATTCATTTTCTTGAGATTAATTTCATCAAAGCTTATTACTTTCTAATTTTCAGATTTTTGATAATGAAGATGCCTACCTACGTGAAGACCTTGATTTGATCAGAGATCTTTTGGCTGGACATCTTCTTCAACATATAGAGCAGTAAACTTGTTATTTTATATCAGTTTGTACTTGTGTGATGACAGCGTTTTGACACTTTCTGGTTGTTTTTTGTTGATATATATAGTAGTAGGTTGCATGAAAGGTTATTGTATGTATATATAGTAAAGATTGTAGCGCTGGATGTCCTTACCAGTTTGTAACGGACAGTGTGGTTTATGAATCCATCTTCTATTCTGTTTCTGCAGTTTCAATTCGTTGGGTAATACAGAATGTAAATTATGGTATAAAAAAAACCTAACTTTTAGACGTCCCAAATTAAGAATTGGGAGGCCTAAAGTCCCCCAGGGTGGGACTTTAGGCGTCCCAAATTACAATTTGGGACGCCTAAACTCCCCCAGCTTGGGACTTTAGGCGTCCCAATTCTTAATTTGGGAGGCCTAAAGTCCCCCAGGGTGGGACTTTAGGCGTCCCAAATTGTAATTTAGGACGCCTAAAGTCCCACGCTGGGGGACTTTAGGCATCCCAAATTGTAATTTGGGACGCCTAAAGTCCCACCCTGTGGGGACTTTAGGCGTCCCAATTCTTAATTTGGGACGCCTAAAGTCCCATCCTGGGGGGACTTTAGGCGTCCCAAATTTTAATTTGGGACGCCTAAAGTCAAACTTTGGGCGTCCCTATCATTTGGGACGTCTTTTGTTTCAACTTACTACGCCCCCAGCATATACGTCCCCCCGTTTTGGGACGTTAAAAGTGCCAAATTTGGGAGGTTAAAACCCCTTTTTGTAGTAGTGAATCCAAAAGTTATGGTTTGGGTTGGCTAAATTTCAACCCATGTTGGTTTTGGTTGGCTAACTTGTGTTCTCCTCCTTATAGGGGTGAGGCCCCTTGCCACCTAAACTAAATAGCCTTTTGGCTTTTTATAAAATATCTTGAACTTATATCATTTATACTATATGACATTGTTCTTAAACTCGGACTAGAAACCGGCCAACCAGGCGATAAACTGGTCCGGTCAAGTAATTTTGTTTTATTTTTTAAAAATCAATTTTTTTATTTTAATTTAGAATTTCATATTAATAACCCTAAAAAATCTTCAATTTCTCACCGGTTTGGTCCCAGGTTAGCTCCGGTTTGACTCTGATCTGACCTACTGACTCTTGACCTAATGCTCCAGCCGGTTCAGTGGTCATTATGGGTTTAATTACCTTGCTATATGATAACAAAAATATATGATGAGAAATTATAAAATTTATAATATAATCAAAATTAATAAATTTTATTACATATTATAAATTTTGAAAATACATATTAGAATTATTTTTTGGCTGTATAGTTTTTTACAAATATAAATGTTTAAATAACTATTATCTTAAAATGGGTTGTTTTGATTAAAAAAAATAGTTTGAGAGTCAAGCTTAACAGACCACTAACGATTTGATGGATGGGAAATGAATCTTAGAAATGTAAGCGAGATTTATATAACATATATTTTGATTTCAAGGCAGGTTGATATAAGTTTTCAAAATAGATGGGAGGTCCGTATACTTAAAGTAAAATAGATGGGTGATTAGAGTATTTTACTTTTTTTTTAATATAATATAAAGGTTTATTAAGAAACTTTACGAACTTTTAAACTAGTTTTACTCTTAAACGCACAAAGATAGAGACACACACATATCATTATGGAGGGTAGGTTAAGAGTCAATATCAATTATAAATATAAAATCTATATAAAAAAAGTAATTTCCTAATGAAAATAAAAGAAATTTGGGCTAAGAGAGCAAGAGAAAAGAGAAAAGAAAATTCTAAAGAGAAAGGGGGAGCAATTTTCATTCAGTTTTTTGTAATCACAATGCTTGTGCAAGGCTTCTATTTACAGGCCTCCAAGGTCACCACCAAAGGTCATACAATAAATGGTACAATAAATATATATGAATGTACATTGAATTGCCTTTTTGTTTCTCAACTGATATTCATAAATGGTGACTAGAATATGAAAGGTCAAGAGTCAATGGATATCCACATAATTGGTATATTCATAAGAAATCTGTACTTTTATTTTAATTTTCTGCAGCTATTTTTTTGTCAAATTGTGCAGCTATTTTGTCTCTTGGAATTTTCATCAAACATTTACTTGATTCTTTATAACATTATTTTTAGAAAAAATTGTCCATAAATACCTCATCGAAAACTTATTTTTCAAATGGGATCTTCAAGTGCAAACAATCTTCTCCATATGCAAAAGCTCTTCTTTTGTATTCAAACAATCTTTCATGTGTTTAATATATCATTCCTATGTAACATTCCCTTATGTTCAAACAATCTTCCCTTGTGTGCAAAAGATCTTCCCTTAAATGCTTTTAGATCACATTTGGCAAATAAGTTTTCAATTAGGTATTTATAGATAATTCTCCCTTATTTTTATTCTTTAATATTTCTTTATATATTTTAGGGTTACGCTACAATTTTAATAACAAAGTTTTTTTATTCGATCAACGGTCCATGTAGACTAATTTAACGACATTAACGAATATATTATTAATTGAGAATTACAATATTCCCTTCAGGCTATCACACGAAAAGGCATTAATAACTCAACTTTATAAAGTGATGATGTATCGATGTGTATTGTAAATAAATATATATACTTAATTGATACTAATTTCCTTGCAGGGAAGGAAAGATTTTAAGAGTAAGGTTAAGATTGATGATTGATTTTTGATACGTAATTGATACTAATTTTCTTATATAGGTACTTATTTGTAATTTTCTGGGACCCTTCTTTATTTTTGGTACACTAATGTTGAAAATTGTTGTGTCTAATAATGGAGGAGCAACATTATAAATTGCACCTTTTTAATACTTTTAAGGAGTGGCATTGCACCACATGAAATAATTTATGATATGCAATTAGGGGTAGAAATAGGCTAGGCTAGGCTTTACCTAAATAGATCTGGGCTTGCAACAGAAATTTAAAGCCTAACCTGGGCCTGAGCCTGTATGTAAGCTTTGTTGTAGGCCTGGGCTTGGGCCTTCAAAAGGTCCGACAAGGCCTGAAGCATGTTTAAAAGCCTACTTAAAATATAGGCCTTTAAATAGCCTTTAAAACTAATGCACCTAAATTAATATATAACCACCTTCACACTTATTTAAAATATTACATTAAGTCTTAAAAGCTTAGCATCCATTCTCATTATAATATAAAGGCTTAGTAAGGAAAGGAAAAGAATCTCTAGTGACAACAATTGTTTGAACAAATAGGAATAAGAAAAAATAATATATGTTGACTAATGAGATATATTTTCTAAAATTGACCAAGCATAACAAGTAACATATAAAACTACATTTTATCCCTTTTACTGTTCCCACATAAATTGGGACAAACTCATCCTACTAAGATTATAATATTTCATTTGGCGCTAAAATAAGCTCATATAAATTATTATGCTTTAGTGGTGATAAAATATGATGTAATAGAGTAGTATAGTGTGATGTAATAATATGTAATATTTAGGTGTTGTTAGTTTGAGGGCCTGAGGCCCAATAGGACCATTATATATACAGGGGTCATTTTTGTGATCCAATGAGAATATCTTCTAGAATTTATTATCTTCATATCAATAAAAATATGTGAGCAGGGCTTGCTGCTCTTTACACGTTTGGGTTCACATTTCCAACATGGTACCAGAGCCACAAGATTCACTATGCTCAGGGTGTTTTTTCAAGAATTCTCCCACCTGATCTGCCTGTTTCGGCCCAAGAAGGCCCAAAATCATGAAGATTGACATCGAAACCCGCCCGAGTCTCTCTTTCTCATCAAATCGTGATCCATCTTCATCGTTTTTGCCTTGCCCTGTGTCTTCCCCACTTGCCCTAATTCGCCTTCTCTCTTCACTCCGATGGCCGACGCTAAGACATCGTCCTCCTCGTCTTCCATCGTTGACGGCTTAAGCTTCAACCATCCTCTCTACTTACATCCATCGGAGACACAGGGGATCGCCATCGTGCAACATGTCCTCATCGACAGTGACAATTATCTCATGTGGAGTCGAGCAATGCGCATTTCCTTGCATGGGAAGCACAAATTAGGCTTCATCAATGGTTCGTGCACCAAAGAATTGCAGGAAGAGGGGCTTCGTGAGTAGTAGGAACGGTGCAATGCCGTTGTTCTCTCTCGGCTTCTCAATTCCCTTTTGAAAGATCTCGCCAATAGCATCATCTTCTACCCACACGCTCATCAGGTCTGGAAGGATCTTCAAGAAAGGTTCAATAAAGGTACTGGCTCTAGAATCTTCTCTTTACACCGCGAATTAAGTTGTCTGCGCCAAGACTCTTCTCCCATTTCTCAATATTACACGAAAATGAAAGAGCTTTGGGAGAAACAATCGACCTTATTCCCTATTCCCTCATACCAATGTGAGACGTCATGCGTGTATGCTAATATGCTTCAGTGCCAAAAATTGTTATAATTTCTTCTCAGTCTGAATGAATCATTCAGTGGTGCTCGCAGCCAAATTCTCTTGATGAGTCCCCTACCTTCGGTAAATCAGGCCTATGCAATGGTGATGAAGCACAGAAATCCCTTGCCACTGCCACTCAGAATAGCCCTATTGAAGGCATGGCCATGGCTGCTCGTGGCAGAGGGCGTGGCCGGGGATGAGGTTGATCAAACTCTAGACCAGAGTGTTCCTATTGTGACAAGAAAGGCCACCACAAGGATGTTTACTAGGAACTCGTTGGCTATCCAGCTGACTCACAACGCAACAAGGGCAAGACAGGGTGAGTGGCTGCAGCTGGTCAATTGCCAACTGAACCTGTGCCCGATGGTGAGAAACGAACTCCAGTATCCCAAGCATCCCAAAATGTATCTCCTACCTTGACTCAAGATCAGTATGAGACTTCTGGATTTGCTCAAGCATGACTTTGAGGCAACGGTGCACACTCTCACTAGTATTGATTCTGGTTTGCACTCTTCTATCCTTCCTTACATTAGATGGGTATTGGACTTTGGGGCTACTTCCCATATTACAGGTGATCTTTCTCTGTTTGAAACTTATAGAGTTAATTATAGTAATATTAAGGCCATTACGATCCCAAATGGAGCTAAAATATTAATCACCTATGTAGGTAATGTTAGGCTTTCTGCTGATATTTACCTCACAAATGTCTTGTATGCTTCCCAGTTGAAATTTAATCTCATATCTGTACTATGATTAACTAAGGAATTAAATAACAAAGTGGTATTTTATCCTAACCATTGTTTAATGCAGGCCCTTCCAAATGGCAAGAAAAAGGGGACTGGTAAGGTTGAAGAAGGCTTATACATGCTGTCATTTCCTAGATGTTTTCCTGCTGTAAACAATTTGAATACTGCCATTCACTTTTCTGCTGATTTGTCACTCTTACATAAACGACTAGGTCATGCTCCACTATCTGTGTTGAGACATTTAACCTTTGTAAAATATAAGCATACATCTTTAAATAAAGACTATGACATTTGTCTATAATCGAAATATATTCATCTCCCTTTTGATTCTAGCTGTATTAAATCTGTGATTTGTTTTGAGTTGCTTCACATGGATGTTTGGGGGCCTTATAAGACCCCTACACACCAAGGGCACCATTATTTCTTGACTATTGTGGATGATTTCTCTATAAGTACTTAGGTATTCTTGATGAAGTCTAAATCTGAAACTGTTAGATGTATACACAATTTTGTAGCATATGTTCTCACACAATTCTCTTTGCATGTCAAAAAGATCCATAGTGACAACGGTTTTGAATTTACTAATCTTCAATTGAAAACTTACTTGAATGATAAAGGTATCATCCATGAAACTTCATGTCCATATACTCCACAACTGAATGGTATAGTAGAATGTAAACATCGTACCTTAATGCAAATAGCCCGAAGTCTTATGATACAGTCAAGGGTGCCCCTTAAATACTGGGGGGAATGTGTCTGTATGGCAGCCTTTATTGTCAATAGAGTTCCATCTAAAGTCCTAGGTTTCAAAGCACCTTATGAAAAGGTTTATGGTCATGAACCTAGTTATGAAAACCTTAGAGTTTTTAGGTCTCTTACATATACCACCAATTTAAATATGACCAATAAATTCCAACCACGTAGCACCCCTTGTGTGTTCCCAGGATATCCCAACAACCAGAAGGGTTTCATCCTATTAGAGTTAGGATCAGACCACCTAATTGTTATGTCACAAAGAAAATATGCTTTAGACTTGTTGGTTGATTTAGGAATGAGTGCTTGTAGGCCTCTTGGAATGCCAATGTCACAAAATTTAAAATTGATAGGTTACCAAGAGGGTAAGGATAAGACCACAGACTTGTTGAGAGAGCCAGATAAGTATCGAAGGTTTTTTCAGTACAGGTCCTAAGTCAATTCATGCAACAGCCTATGAAAGTACATATGGCAGCAGCATTAAACGTAGTGCAATATCTAAAGCAAAGTCCAGGCATGGGAATTCTAATCAGCTCCTAGGGAGGTACTGCTATGAGTTGCTACTATGATTCCGATTGGGGGTCTTGTAGCATGACAAGGTCCGTAACTGGATATTTGCTCAAGGTTGGAGGTTCATTGGTTCACTGGAAAACAAAGAAACAGTCTACGGTATCCCGTTCATCCACAGAAGCCGAGTATAGAGCTCTTGCTTCTGCAAGTTCAGAAATTGTTTGGCTGGAAGGGGTACTAATGGAACTAGGAGAGCCTCAGTCACAACCAGTGGATGTTTACTGCGATAGTAAAGCTACGATTCATATTGCTACTAATCCTATCTTCCATGAACATACAAAACACATAGATATAGACTTCCATTTTGTTCATGAGAAGGTACAATCAAAACTAATCAGGTTGGTGCATGTGAATTATGGTACCCAACAAGCTAACATTCTGACTAAGGCCATCACTAAAGGAGCACAAAACCAGATTCTTCACAAGTTAGGCGCAGTAAATGTTTTCTACCCCCAACTTGAGGGGGAGTGATAAAATATGATGTAATAGAGTAGTATATTGTGATGTAATAATCTGTAATATTCAGGTATTGTTAGTTTGTAGGCCTGAGGCCCAATAGAACCATTATATATACAGGGGTCATTTATGTGTTCCAATGAGAATATCTTGTAGAATTTATTATCTTCATATCAATAAAAATATGTGAGCAGGGCTTGCTACTCTTACACGTTTGGGTTCACATTTCCAACAAGTGGACACGTAAATCAAGGGAGAGGGAGCGAGTTAGCATTGTCATTTCGAGTGATCGGAGAGAAGAGGGGGGCTTTAATGATTGATGCGAACGTAAGGGTTGAGAGTAATAACAATGAAATGTGAAACTTAGAATTAAGATTAAGTTGGTAAATTTATAAATAATTTAAAAAATTATTTAGATGATATTATATATTCTTATATTATAGTATAAATTAAAAAATTTAAATTGGCCAGGCCTGTAAACTTGTAGGCTAGGCCTAGCCTGTTTATCTAAATAGGCTTGGCAACAGACCTGAGCCTGAGCCTAACCTATTTACTAAATAGGCTAGGCTTTATGTAGTCTATGTCTTTAACCCCAAAATCAAGTTGAATCTTCTTTAATTTATATTCATTATATTCATGCACTGGACTTAGTTTAGTAAATAAATTATAATAATATCAATTGGATGAACATGCTTGCTTATGTGTCCTATCAGATTGATATTAACCTAGTGCTTGTGAATCAACATCTTAATGAGTAAAACATAATTCTATTGGATCCTCTTCGTTTATATAAAGAACTTAATTTAATTTAGTAAATAAATATTATAATATTATTCATAGGATAAGTATGAATAGTACATTAGTACCTATTGCATCAGATTTACGTTTGCCCCCATATTTATTTTTATAAATGGACATGAAAGGGTAGAAAGTATCTATTGATTAATGATCATTGATTCTTCAGTAAATCAAATTCCTGAATAATCAAGATGATCAATAACTATGTATAACTTTTTTTCCAACAATAACTATGTATAACTGATGTAGCTAGATTTATTGCATTTTGGTTTCGAGCAAGGAAAAAGGGGTCTCCACTAACTTATCTTTCAAATTAATTTCTCCACCGTTGGGCTGGCTTTTAATGGTTGAGATTTATTCTGTAAAAATATTATTATCATTTAATATTTAATATTACAGTGATATGTTTTAATATACTATAAAATCTCAACTATTAAAAGCCAATCCAATAGTGGAGAAATTAAGTGGAGAGATAAGTTAGAGAAGACACCCTTTTTCCGGATTGAAAATATAAGACGTTAACTATTTCACATGAATCAAGGAATGTTAGTTAATTTATTTGTTATATTTTAAATTGATAAAATTTACCTGCTTTATTCTTATTACAGAATATGATTTTCAAATATACATTTAATAGATGTGTCACCTTTTTCTATCACAATGGATAAATGTGGAGGACTTCTTGTATTATGAATAAGAGGGAGTATGTGCCTTTGTATGACAGTGCAAACCGAAATCGGAATTAATCCTTCCTTCCCTTTCTATTGGCCCACCATTTTTGTATGTATATAGCAGTTAGAAGGGTTTTGCTTCTCCACACCCAACATTTCTTACTATCATATCATCGTCGCCCTTTACCCTCTGTGCTCAATAGCTATGTCTGACACTGCTGGTCGTATCATCAAGTGTAAAGGTATGAAATTGATCTCTTTGTATATATACTTTTTTTTGTTGCAATTTTTTTGTAAATATACTCGTCGCCTAGAATTATTTTGCTTTTGATGCATATATATATGCTAATTGTGAATATACGGTGGAATTGGTGAAATCATTGTAGTTGCGATTTCTTGGGAAGCAGGGAAGCCACTGGTGATTGAAGAGGTAGAAGTAACGCCTCTACAGGCTGGAGAAGTAGGTCTCAAAATCCTGCTCACGTCCCTTTGTCATAGTGACATTTATTTCTGGGAAGCCAAGGTAATCTATATACTTTCATTAATTACCTATCACAAATTTTTCCTCCTTTTAATTCATTTATCCAATAACATTTATATTAAAGGGACATGCTCCACTATTCCCTCGCATACTTGGTCATGAAGCATCAGGGTATGTTCCTTAATTTTGATTTAATGTTTAAAATTCTGATAGTTATAGGTAGCTAGTTTCCTTCTACGATAGATATATAAATATATACAAGGGTATATGCCCATATCTTCTCTCATTCTTATTTGTGACCTATTCAAAAAATGGGCTTGTGCCCTAATCAAGGCAGTAATGGGCCTCTAATGCTCCACTCTCTAATTCCCTTTATAATGTCCTAACCTCTTAAATAGTTTTTTTTCCTTCTAATAATTAGATTTTACATAAAATAAGTAGCACTTTGACCCTTTAGGAACAAAATAATTTTGTTTTAAAAAAAAATTAAATTAGAACTACACAATTTTTTAGTCTCAAATTCATTGCACAATAGTTAAAAAATAATTCAAAACTGAAATATTTTTTGCCCCTAAGATATCAAAGTGTGACTTCTATTATGTAAAATCCAACGATCAAAAGCAGAAAGAAAAATCTATTTGGGAAGTTGGGGTATTACAAGGGGCAGGCCAATCCAGTTGGTAATTGTAGGTTCATAATTATAAAGTTGTGAGTTCAAATCCCTCTGATTGGAGATCTTTGTTAGCAGGCAATTTGTCAGTACTTCTGTTAGTGCTATTTGAGCCCGGAGGCAAGCACTGGCCCTAGTGAGCCTCTGGGAGCCAACTCACCCAAACTCTTTGGTATAAAAAAGTATTACAAGGGACATTAGAGAGTGGAGTGGGGGTACTATACACCCTAGGTATAAACCAATACAAGTAATAACAAGTTGTGATTATATCATTCAGGATAGTGGAGAGTGTAGGGGGCGTGACGCAGCTGAAAGTGGGAGACCATGCTGTTCCAGTATTCACAGGGGAGTGTGGAGAATGTAGGCATTGTAAGTCGAAAGAGAGCAACTTGTGTGACCTTCTAATGGTGGACCCTGACCGGGGTGTTATGATCAATTACGGTAAAAGCAGGTTCTCTAAGAATGGGCAGCAAATATACCACTTTCTTGGAACCTCCACATTCAGCAAGTACACCTTTGTCCATGCTGGTTGTGTTGCTAACATCAATCCTGCTGCCCCTTTTGACAAATTTTGTCTTCTCAGTTATGGATTTTGCACTGGTTATGGTGCTACTGTAAATGTTGCAAAACCAAAACCTGGCTCCACTGTTGCCATCTTTAGATTGGGAGATGTTGGCCTTGCAGTATGAATTTGTGTGTTTGTGTTTATATCATTTTTTGTGTTTAGTATATGACAATCAAATGGCTATATATATTAACTCTCTGAATCTATCCTTCTAAAATGAATTTTTAGGCTGCTCAAGGTGCGAGGCTTTCTGGTACTGCCAGAATCATTCGGGTTGACTTGATTTCAAGTCGTTTTGAGCAAGGTAATTAGCATAACAAGTTTGGTCAGTGCCTCTAATGTGCCTCTTTTTAATGCCTTTTATAATGTCCCAACTAACTATTTTGTTTTTGTTTTTGATCATTAGATTTTACATAAAATGTGTGATCTTTTGATATCCTACGATGATGAAACGTTGTGTGGTTTTAAATTTTTTTATGATTTGTCAAAGAAAATAAATCAAAACTAAACAATTTTGAGTGTTTTTAACAATTCTTTGAATTTTTTTTTATTTTTTCAGAAAAGATAATTTGGAATTGTTGATTCAATTTCATATATGTGTGTATATATTCATAATTCTTCTGTTTCTATTGTTGGTGGCAGCCAAGAAATTTGGGGTTAACGAAATTGTGAACCCAAAAGATCATGACAGGCCTATTCATGAGGTAAGTACATTGGTAGACAAACTAGTTGCGTCTATGAATAGATACATCACAGCAGGCTCATAAATGATGTCATTGTTACCTTTGTTTCAATTGTTTGCAGGTGATAGCTGAGATGACAGATGGTGGTGTTGATCGTGCTGTTGAATGCACTGGGAGTGTCAAAGCCATGATATCGGCATTCTAATGCATCCATCATGTACCCCTCTTCCAAACTCATCCATCGGCTTGTTGTTGCTAATATTACCTCTGGTCCTAAATATAACAAGTTAGTTTAGAAGTGAATTTTGTTCCAAAATATAAGACAATTTTTTTTTCATTTTATCTCTTACATTTATCATTTTTCTTCAAAATAATTTGTCTGAATTATAAACTGATACATAATCTAATGATACATACAAGTATTTCAAAAAGATAATGTAACACATGTTATAATTAAATAGTTTATTTAACATCCTTAATTTTCAAATTAGTCAACTAGGTCTTATATAAGGACTAGAGGTAGTAATAAAAACACTTTTATAAGCTAATTTCTATATGGATGATTATGTGCATATATTTAGGGTTGGGGGGTTGCTGTACTGGTGGGGCTACCAGGCAAGGATGATGCCTTCAAAGCTCATCCATTCAACTTCTTGAAGGAGAGAACTTTGAGGGGTACTTTCTATGGCAACTTCAAGCCACAATCAGATCTTCCATCTCTTGTGGAGAAATACTTGAAAGGTGTAATTAAGCCTGTTGCTTAATTCTGCTTAATTGTGGAATGATGATAGAACTGTACTTGTGGTTTTTTGTATTTCATGCTTAATTAACTATATATATTTCCCTACAAGGGTTGGAATTGGACAAGTTCATCACTCATTCTGTGCATTTTGTCAGATTAACAAAGCCTTTGAGTACATGTTGAAGGGAGAGTCCATCGGATGTATCATTCTATGCAATATTAATTAAAATCGTGATGCAATTAACTATATAGTGTTTCCGGTAAGGATCCATATTTTTTTGGGACTCTATAAAAAAAATAAAGCTTCTACAATCTCCTGTGTGTACGTACGTAATTTATGTAATAAGTGCATTATTGTACATTGTACTTATCATAATAATTAATAAAAAGGGGATTGTATTTGAATCACTTGAAAAGTGATAGCACTATCATTTAATTTGCTTCCCTACTTTTGGGGAAGTCAGTTAGGATGGCGTTACATAAGTTTTTACACTTTCTCGTGAGTTTTTGATATTGATCCTTGCAACATGTCACGAAATTTCCTAGTGTTACATAAGTTATCTCTCTATCATGATCACACACATCGATCAAACCCTTTATTCAAACTTTTTAAGTCCCTGTAATTGATCCTTCAAAAACTGTCCTATATTTGTTCTTGAGTGTGATGCTATATGACGTGTTTCTGGGCTTTCTTTATTGATCTTACAACTCATTCTTGATTAGGATGCTATATGTTCTTGTGACTTTATTACACACATCACAAACATAAGACTTTCCTGATCTTAATTAAGTGCAATGCGTCTTGGTTTCTGAGCTAAATTAAATTTTATGTTGGATATATATCTTAAATCTATTAGTCAATGAGATGTTTCAGTTGATTAATACACACAATAATATATTGGTTGAAGAGATTGAAATTGATGGCGGACATACTACTTGTGTCAGTAGACAATATAAATAGAATGTTTCAATTAGAGGAAACCAAAAGAATGACTGAAGATTACCTTGCTGAAAAAAAGCTCTCATCAATATTCCGGTAACTATCAAACTCCCAATATCATTTCTTCATCTTTACTTTTTGAAAAAAGATTGCTGAATAAGCAATGCAGTGTTTTGAAATAATTATGAGTTAAATTTGAGGAAAAATCTACTACAAGGTGCTGTTAGGTAGTTAAACTTATTTTTTCATCAAATCACACCACAACAAAAAATATAATATTAATGTGACCTACCTTCATAAGCAATTAAGGAAATCCAGGAAAAACTATGATAGTAGTTTTAATCTGTAATTATTCTAGAAAAGAGTTAGATTTTCTCTATGGCTTTTATACTTTAGCAAAGTAGTACAGATATTTTACATCAGTCAGCTCAATAACTGAACATACAAGGCAAGTATTACTACATCATTCTAAAATAAAACGAATTAGTTAGTTAATGCTATGTTGATTTTTGGGTTAATCAACGAAGATCATGTTTCTTTTTTCCAATTTTTGCATATTTGAGGATTCATTTTTACCATTTGAAACCCAAATATGGTGATTAAATAGTTTCTTCACTGTATGTTCTATCTAATATCTATGAAACTTAAAGAAACTATTTTATGATTAACAATTCACGAGCTAATTGGAGTAGAGAAAAACGTGAAACTACGGACATACATATTCACTTCTCCGAATAGTTCGTTTAAGTTTAAAGAATGATGGATGACTAAATATAATGGACCCTTACCCATGTTGGGATGGGAAGAAAGAGTTAAAAGGAAAGAAAATAGGGTAGGATTGTAGTTTTTCCTGTGTTTAGATGCAAGGGAAGAAAAATGAGAGGAACGGTAAATAAGAGGGAAATTAAACTTTCCATCCAAATATGGGGAGATTTTGAGAAGAAAATTCTTCTTTTCTCTGCCACCCTACATTTACTTGGAACAAAAAGTGACTGCTTAGCTTACAGTGATATAGTAATTTCAATTTTCTGATTGAATCTCAACTTTGAAATATTTATTTTTGTTTAAGTAATTTATGCTCCAAACATTTGCATTTGAGTTTAATACTGTTAAAGAAATCGAAAGTTATGTTTGGCCCTCTGTTCCTTCTTTCATATTTGTTTTGGAACTCAATGTTCTTTCTTTATTAAGAGAAAAAGGAGAATGATGGGGCAAAGAATTCAAGGATCAAGAAATCTAAATCAAGCATACCCGAGAGGATACATGTGCCATTAAACCCCAACACCAAACACTATTATTAGAAGTTAATGGTTATGGCTTTTTGGCGAGGCTGGGTTGATTCACATCCAAGAAACATAGAGGGAAAATAGCAGATAATCCGAGAAAACAAGAGAGCAATCAAGTTTTAGCTTTGCTGTTTCTTAGATAATCGTTTGACCTAACTAATGGTGGGTTACCTGGAGTTAAGTGATGATTTGCCTATTTAATAAACATGGCAGAATTTAATTGGTTTCCTGGACCTACTTGACCTAATTAACTTGACTTAAGTTTGGTCCTATAATAAAATCAAGATATGGTCGTTATTACGACAGTGACATGTCTTTTTTTAAAATTTTTTCCCTATTTTCTTTCCTCCATCCAAATAATTATAAATAAATCAGGATATGGATGTTATTTTAATTGTGATATAAAAAAAGATATCTGATAGTAGACTCTCCTATCACAAAGCTCTCTAGGGACTCTAGTGATATAAATTCAGAATGTAAAATTACCATCTTACCCCCGTTGATTAAAAAAGGAAAGGGAAGCAATAATATATGTTAGCTGCAGGTACTTGTCCATCGTCACTCTATGACTTATCAAAATAGGCACATCTACTTGTCAAAAGGGGCTATTTTAGTTAACATAGATAGGTTTGTCAATGGGTACTGTATAACTTGTCAAAATAACCACATACACTTACCAATGTCTAACTTGCTATTATAGGCATATACACTTGCCAATATATAACCTGTCAAAATAGGCACTAAAAGTTGTCAATTACACCTATCAAAATAGGCATATACACTTATAAATGTATAACTTATCAAAATAGGCAAATATATATAGTTGCTAAAATAGGCACATACTCTTATCAATGTATAACTTGTCAAAATAGGCACATACACTTGCCAATATATAACTTGTCAGAATAGGCACAAAAAGTTGTCAAAATAGGCACATACACTTGTCAAAATAGGTACCTACACTTGCCAATGTATAACTTGTCTAATAGGCACATACACTTGCCAATATATAACTTGTCAAAATAGGCACATACACTTATCAAAATAGGTACATGCACTTACTAATGTATAACTTGTCAAAATAGGCACATACACTTACCAATATATAACTTGTCAACATAGGCACATATGTTAGATCCCAAGTTTTGATGATAACAAAAGGTGATTGTATGCAAATTATGGTTTTACAAGTCTAAAGAATGATTACAAAGTTACCAAATGCATATGGCAAAGTTTTGTAATGTCTGCTGTCAGATTTTACTGATGCACTCAGCATGAAGCTCTTTTGCACTCAAGCAAATACGAGTGTTGAACAGAAGGTATTTGCCCAAGAGCAAATTACTATCAGATCTACTAATGCACTCTAGCACTGGAGATAGCACTCAAGCATCAGGCTCTTTCACACTCGAGCACATGCAAGTGTTGGACAAGAAGTGTTTGGCCGAGAGCAATTACTGTCAATCTTACTGATGCACTCTAGCACTATAACCAACACTTGAGCATGAAGCTGGTTTGCACTCGAGCACTAGCGAGTGAAGGACTGTGAGTGTTTGGGCGAGAGTTATGAAAAACAAAGAAGCACAAGCATGCCCGAGTAAGAGTTCATATGCCCGAGTGATACATCAACACTCACGAGTGATAAATCTAACTCTCCCAATTTTGATACAAGTGCTGAAGACAAGACTATATTATAGGAGAATATTCTTCTCACTCGAGTAGGAGTATGTATGCTCGAGTGAGGGCCCACATCACCTGCGAGTGCAAAATCACACTCTTGCTAAAATGGTATGCGAGTGTTGTCCAGAGACGTGACTCTTAGTGTAAAGTACAAGGACACTCGAGCAAGAGGAGTTGTCCTCGAGTGAGGACCCACATCACTCGCAAGTGATAAAATGCACTCTCTCAAATCATGTGGAAGTGCAAGTGTAAAATTGAAGCAAAAGAAGAAAATATGGTAGTTCACTCGAGTGAGCCCCCTCAGTGCTCGAGTGATACTCTGCCAAAAGACAAAATGCACCGGTCTTACAACGTTCAATACGAATATGGTTTAATGATATTTATTTATCTTATTGTCACTTATTATTATTATTTAATAGCATTTTGAATGTATTATAAGTGTGATACAGGAGTTTGAACTTTTGAATTAAAAAGACGTAGAGGAAGTCAAACAACGGTGACAACATCATTACGTCCATCCAAGCACTTACCTACCGCGTTCAAAGATTTCAAAAGTACGCATGCCGTTCCACAATAACATGCCCCGCTCCACAATGATCATTATTCAAACGGGCAAAATCAAACATCTATAAATATAGAGTTCCAGAGATCATCAATAATAACGAAGCACAAAAATTCACATAAGCAAATTCACGAATCTCTGTTATTCATATTTTCTCTGTATTCATATCGTTCTTCAGTGTTTATCATACTTCCTCTGTAAGAGAGTCTATATACACTTCAAATTCTATTTTCATTTGATCTCAAGGTATTGGGACCTTGAGAGGGTAGATATCCTTACGAGAGAAGTAGTTGAGAGAATTCCTAGCAAAACTTTCCACTCATAAGACTTACAAGATACAAGCAGTAGAGAACGTTGCTGCTCGTAAGACTTACAGTGGTGTAAGCAGGAGAGAACGTTGCTACTCATAAGACTTGTATACGTAAGCAAGTGAGAAAGGTCATAGGTTGTTTTTCTGCACGTAAGACTTGTCATAAGTAGGAGAGAAATTTCTTAGTGTTAGAATATTTCTGCTCGTAGTCCATTCGAGGATGATTGTTGTTTTGTGGCATTCTAAGAGCCCATTGAATGTTGGAAGCATAGTGAAAATCTCAATAGGTCTTGATTTCTGAGGACGGGACATAAGTCTGGTTTTTAGGCGGAACCAGTATAACTCTCTATGTACTAATCCTCTCAACTCCACTCTATCTACAACTATTGTCATATCACCATGTCAAACGAAAAATTTATCACATAACCCAATTCACCCCCCTCTTGGGTGAAGCTTGCCTCTTTCATTTGGTATCAGAGTGAGGTCTTCTCTGAAGAGCCTAACAGCTTGAGAAGGATCCGATAAATGGCAACAATGGGTGAAAACATTCTTCCAGATTGAGCTTCAATCACTAGACCTCCTGGTTTTACTCGAGAACATTTTTCGTTCTGGAAAGCTAAGTTCAGAGTGTTCGTGATGGCTAACGAGTACGGTTTATGGAATGTAATACAAGATGGTGACTATGTTCCAATAAAGAAAATCGAAGATAGAGTCATTAAGAAGAGCCCAGAGGAGTTTGACAAAGATGATAAAAGGTTAGTAACATTAAATAGTAAAGCTATTTTAATGATACAGAGTGCTCTCAGTCAAAAGGAATATTTTCGAATCTGCACTCTACCAATAGCCAAAGATATGTGGATGCACTTGAAATCACTCATGAAGGTACATCTGGAATCAAAGAAAATAGAGTCAATACTCTAATTACAGAGTATGATCTATTTCGTATGAAACCTGGAGAAGGAATATCAGAATTCGAACTCAGGTACACTCATCTTGTTAATCAACTATCTGCACTTGGAAAATCCTTTGACCAAAATTCCCAGGTAAGAAAGATTATAATATTCTTATGAAAGAATGGGAAGAGAAGGTAACAGCTATCGAAGAAGCTAAAGGAGAGTCAATGAGATCCGTAGCTGCTCTCTTTGGTAGCCTTTTTTAGTATGAAGGAAATTTGAGATTCAAGAAGGAACTAGAAGAGTTCGATGATAAAAAGAAAAAAGGAGTTGCACTTAAGGCTATCAAGGAAGAAGAATCTTCCAAAAATGAAGATGTTCCTAATGATGATGATATGGGAATGATCGTGAGAAAATTCAAGAAGTTCTATAGAAGAGGTCAGAGGAATTTTAAAAATTATCAAGGTGGACCAAGCAAGAAAGAAAACAAAGAGCAACAGATAGTATGCTATGAATGTGGGAAGCCTAGACACATCAAATCCGAATGCTTCAGAAACAAAGCCAAAAAGAAGCAGAAAAAGAAAGCATACATATCATCTATCTGAGGTGATAGTTCGTCGGATGAAGAAAGCGACAATGGCGGAGTGGCAAATCTATGCTTGGTAGCCAAAGAAGAAGAATTGAATTCTGAGGTAAGTGATTCTGAACCAACTTATGATAAGTTATTATCTGAATATAATGCATTGCATACAGAGTTCATCAAGGTAGCTAAAGAAATGGCTAGTTATAAGAAGAAAGTAAAGGAATTAGAAAATACTGTCATATCATCATGTAAAGTATGTGAAGAGAAAGATAAGAAAATAAGAGATTTAACAAAAACTATGGAAAAATTTACTAAAGGAAGTGAAACCCTTAAAGTTATTCTAAATTCTCAGAAAGTTTCCTTTGATAAATCTAGAATTGGATATAGGTCCGATCATGATAAGAATAGAGGACATAAGAAGAATAGGAGTAGAACTTATCTTAAATATTTCAAGAATTCTGTGCATACATCAAATCCATTCGCATCATGTAGCTATTGTAATAGGAAAGGACATTATACTTCATCATGTTATTTTAGAAAAGGACAAGTTATTGGCACGTATAAATGGGTTCCGAAAGGGACACATGTATTACATACTAACCACAAAGGACCCAAGAAAGTATGGGTACCTAAAACTTGATCACCTTACTCTAGGTATGTCTCAAAGCATCACGAGCAAACAAGTGGTATATTGATAGTGAATGCTCGAGACACATGACTGGTGACAAAAATAAGTTCACCATGCTGGAAGTCAGAGAAGGAGGAAAGGTAACATTTGAAGGTAATCAATCTGGACGTATTGCTGGAATTGGTGAAGTGGGAAAATCTGATGGTGTTCAAATCAACGAGGTATATTACGTTGAAGGATTATGCCACAACCTCTTGAGTGTAAGTCAAAGCACTGACAAAGATAATTGGGTGATCTTTGATTCAAAAGAATGCTTGATAGTAAACAAGAAAGATCTGCTGCTTAACAAAGAATATATCAAGGCAAAGATCCGAGCACAAAGGGATGGTAACTGTTATACTATTGATTTAAATTCAAATTCTTCTGAAAATTGTTTTCTTAGCAGATCAGAGGAAAGTTGGTTATGGCATAAGCGTCTGGCTCATGTTAATATGAACCAGCTTGACAAACTGATTAGAAAAGATTTAGTTGTTGGTCTTCCTAAACTAAAATTCAAAGATAACATGATTTGTGAAGCATGTCAAAAAGGCAAACAAACTAAATCTTCATTCAAAACAAAGTATGAGATTTCTACTTCCAAACCTTTACAATTACTTCATATGGATTTGGTAGGTCCAGCAAGAGTAAAAAGTTTTGGAGGAAATCTATATACTTTAGTAATTGTCGATGATTTTACAAGATTTACATGGACTATATTTATTGCTTCAAAAGATGAAACATTTGTCGAATTTATTAAGTTTGCTAAAAAGGTCCAAAATGAGAAAGGTATTCTATTGTTTCTATTAGGACAGACCATGGAGGAGAATTTGATAATCAACTCTTTGAAGACTACTGCAACAACGAAGGAATAGATCACAACTTTTCTGCACCTAGAACACCCCAGCAAAATGGAGTAGTAGAAAGAAAGAACAGAGTCCTCACAGAAATGGCGAGAGCAATACTTAATGAAACAGAAATGTCACAAGTGTTCTGGGCAGATGCAATGTGTACTGCATGCTACATTTCAAATCGAGCATATATTCGTAAGTCACTTAGAAAGACGACATATGAACTCTACAAAGGAAGAAAGCCAAATCTTGCTCATCTACACATCTTCGGATGCAAGTGCTTCATTCACAACAATGGTAAAGAAAACTTGGGTAAATTTGATTCAAAGTCTGACGAAGGTTTATTTCTAGGATATTCTAAAAGAAGTAAAGCTTATAGAATTTTTAATAAAAGAACATGTACAGTTGAAGAATCTATTCATGTTGTGTTTGATGAACTTGACTCTCAGACAAAACATGTTGATGAAGAAGAAATGGATTTGATAAAGAAAAACAAAAATATTTCAAAATAGAATTATTTTGAAACGAATGATTTTCAAAATATAGAAGATGTCGATGATCATGCTCAACCAAAAGCATGGAGACATATTAAAGATCATCCAATTGATCAAGTAATTGGAGATATTCGCGAAGGTGTCAAAACCAGAAATAGAATTCTCAATGAGGTAACTTTCTCTGCTTTTATTTCTGAAATTGAACCTTCTAATATGGAAGAAGCTTTATCTGACAATGATTGGGTGATTGCTATGCAAGAAGAATTAAATCAATTCCAAAGAAATCAAGTTTGGGATTTGGTTCCTCGACCTAAAGATCACAAGATTATAGGGACCAAATGGGTTTTCAAAAACAAACTTGATGAATCAGCAATCATTGTGAGAAACAAAGCAAGATTGGTGGCCAAAGGCTATAATCAAGAAGAATGTATTGATTATGAGGAAACATATGCTCCAGTGGCAAGATTAGAAGCAATACAAGTACTTTTAGCCTTTGCTTGCATTAAAGGTTTTAAAATTTATCAAATGGATGTGAAAAGTGCTTTTCTAAATGGTTATATTATGGAGGAAGTATATGCAAAACAACCTCCTGGTTTTAAAGATGAAACAAAGCCTGATCATGTCTTCAAACTTAAGAAAGCCTTATATGGTTTGAAACAAGCACCTAGAGCTTGGTATGAAAGACTAAGCAAGTTTCTTCTTGATCAAAATTTTGTCAGAGGAAAAGTGGATACAACTCTTTTCATCAAACATAACAAAGATGATATTCTAATTGTTCAAATTTATGTTGATGATATTATTTTCGGTGCTACTAACGAATCTATGTGTCAAGAATTTTCTAAGATTATGCAGGGAGAGTTTGAGATGTCCATGATGGGAGAATTAAACTTCTTTCTTGGACTTCAAATCAAGCAAAAGAAGAATGGTATATTTGTGTCTCAAACAAAGTATTTGAAAGAGTTGTTGAAGAAGTATGGATTGGATAATGCTAATGGAGCTAATACTCCAATGAGCTCTACAATGTTGTTAGATGCTGATGTAAAAGGTCCTAGTTTCAACATCACTAAATATAGAGGAATGATTGGTTCATTACTCTATCTTACAGCAAGCAGGCCAGATATTCAATTCAGCATTGGAATGTGTGCGAGGTATCAATCTGCTCCTAAGGTATCACATGCAGAGACAGTGAAAAGAATCTTCAAATATCTAGGACACACTTCAGAACTTGGCTTATGGTATCCAAAAAGAGGAAACAAATATTTAATGGCATATTCAGATTTAGATCATAGAGGATATAAAACTGACAGGAAAAGTATTAGTGGTTAATGTCAATTCCTTGGAGGCTCACTGATATCATGGTTCAGCAAGAAGCAGAACCCAGTTTCATTATCCTCTACTGAAGCTGAATATATAGTTATAGCAAGCTGTTGTTCTCAAGTATTATGGTTGAAACAATAACTTCAAGATTTGGGGATATACTTAAATGAGATTCCAATTTATTGTGACAACACTAGCACCATAAGCTTAGCCAAGAATCCTGTGCAACATTCAAGGACCAAACACATAGACATCCAACATCATTTCATTCGAGATCACATGCAAAAGAAGGATGTCAAAGTAGAATTCATACCAACACACCTTCAACTTGCTGATATATTCACAAAGCCAATAGCTAAAGATCAATTCCTATATATTCGAAGAGAATTGGGAATGGTTAATCCCAATGAATTGTAAGTTTTCTTGTTAATTATTTTACTTAAATGAGTTTTTTATGATAACTATACTGACTTTGGCATCGGAGAATTAGAAATTTTTTTTGCAGGCCTGTCACTCAAGCATAGGAAGTGTCACTCAAGTGACATGCTCATACTCACTCTAGTCAGTCAACACTGCTTGAGCACAGAACTATTGAATATACTCTATTTCTAAGCATGTAAAACAGGGGTTAACAGAGGAGACAAAAATACCAAGAGATTATCTAAAGTGCAACAGTTATAATTGTTTTCACTCGGGTGAGAGAGATCCTCACTCGAGCATGGTATGAACATACCTGAAGTGAAGTAAGGGCACTCGAGCAGAAAGAAAAAATTCTTACAAGTGCTTTTTCAAAGCATGGTTACTCAAATGATTTTGAAGGATTTAAGTACAAAGATAAAAAAATATAGCAAGAAATATTTAAACCAGGTACGCTTTTACATGTTTTATCAAATTTTTCTGAATGGCACTCGAGCACAGTATGATCACACCCGAGAACAGTATGAATAACACTCGAGCACTAGGGTTATTGCTCGAGTGTTGCAACTTATATCAGTTACACGATAGCTCAGACCGTCGCACTTCCTACTCTCACTCGAAGTGTTGCGTCACTCAAAGGTTGTCTCTCTTCACCTCCAATCATTACTCATCGATTAAACGTCTCATTTAGCTTCAAATCACCATTACAACTCTTCAATCTTCCTTATAAGGTGAGATTTATCCTCAGAGTTTCTCATTCCGTGCCCTAACTCTCTGAAACTTCTTCATTCAATCTTCAACAAATATGTGATTCTTGATGTTTTCATTTTTTTTCTAAATGGCTAGAACTAAGATTCCTATTATTGCCCAAAGACCTCATTTACCTTCTCCCACTCATTCTGTTGCTAGTTCTTCAGGAACTCCGGTACCAACACCTTCATCTCCTATAATGTCTTATACAACAACACCTCTTCCTAAACCCAAAACCAAAAAGAGAACTCCGGCCAAGAAACCTCATCCTAAGCCTCAAATAGCTAAGAAGGATCAACCTCCGTAAAAGAAACCAAAGGGTGTGGTTTTCAAAGAACCAATAATTACTCGGTCTCAATCCAAAGAAGTCAAAGGAAGAGGAAAGAAGAAGGACACTGAGCAACCACAACAATCTTCTTCTTCCTCCAATGACACTTTCAATATGAAACTCTGGGAAGCAATGGAGAGGTCAAAACTTGACACATTGGTTGGCAAAATTGCCTCTCAAGCCGGTGTCTCAAGTTCACACCATGTTGGTCAGTCCAGTACAGCTGCTTCAGGGGTACCTTCTACATCACAGGCTCTAGAAGAAGAACAAGTCACAAGTCCTCTTGAAGGTTTCAATGTTGAGGAACTAAAGCCACTACAACAGAAGGTATATGATACAAAGTTTGCACATAGACATTTTCGCCCTATAGTTTATGTGGACTTAGATTATCTGAAGAAGAATTGTCATTTGGATTTATATCCTTATCTTGGATATTATGCTCCCTGGTTGAATATTCATATTCCTTATTCACCCTCTGTTGTGAAAACTTTTTATTGCAACATGAAATCCCACAACATAAAATCTAGGACAGGAGAATTGATTGAGGAAGTAGTATCTACCACTGTTAGAGGTCAATTCATTATGATATCTACTAAAATTATTAATGATTTACTTGGGTATGTTGCACCACCTCCAGATCCACCCACTCTTTCAGCTAATGAAGCCTTCCAGCTTTTAAGACCAAATGACCCAATAGGCCCTCTTAATTTTAAGCCTATTGACATGCTTGATTCTCATTGAGCCCTTCACTACATATACTCCCGTAGCATGGTTAACAAGTCCAAAAATTATACCCATTTTGCTCAGAGAGATTATTATTTACTGGCCTCCTTCCTAGCCGGACAACAAAGAAATGTGGGGGAGATTATTTTTAGTGAGATGAGAAGATTTTGATTTTCTTCATCAAAATCCGTGACTATACCATATCCTCAACTTGTGTCCCTCATCCTCATGAAAAACAAAATATGGTACTTGGATGGAACTGAGAGGATAATCATTTTAAGGTTTGGCAAGACTCAACTGACACATATGAGTATCAATCTTCCAATGAGTCGAACCAGGGCTACATCTCAGAGAGAAGCCACTCCATCAAGAGGTGATGAGGCTCAATCGTCTACGCAAGGTCAGGTTCCCCCTCCATCTTTCCTGAATGCATCACTTTCTACTCATATGACTGAAGTGATCAATCAAGTTGTGTCTGGTTTGAAAAAGGAATTGATGACTGAGTATGAGAAGTTGGTGGACAAAATGGAGTTACAAGTCTTAAAGTTGGTAGACAAGGCTAATACCAACTTTGACTTGATGTTCAAGACTCAAGATGATATGTCGAGAAAAATCACTGATATGGAGATCTTCTTATGCTCTCACTTTCTGGCTACATCTTATGAGGTGCCACCTGAGACCACTCCTGCCTCGACTTCACCTCCTCATCCACAGACACATGTTCTCTTCACCGATCTGGATTCTAATGTTGATATAACTTATGATCGGTCACCTTCACCACCACCCTCAGCCTCTGTTCCTCAGCCATCATCTCCACCCTTTGAGCCGGTGCCAGTAGACCCTTCCACTGCCATGGTGCCCTTTGTCTCACCATCCAATCTCACTTTTCCTCAGCCCCCTTCTGATGTTGACAAAATGGGGGAGAAGGATTTGTGATGGTTTTCTAAGCTTATATGGGGCGTATTGGGTAGTTTTTATGTATTAGGGTAGGATTATGATTATTGTTATTTTTGGGTTTATTTCTGTTTCTGTTGACATGGTTAGGGTCTTTATGGGTAGGTGATGATTCAAACTTAATATTGTACTAATGGTTATTTTCAAGTTTATTAAGTTTTTGTTCTGTTTAAATTGTTTCTGTGATACTATGACTTATCTTGGTTGTTAAGTGTCCAGTGGAAGTATTGCAGGAAACATATGTAGATAAGTGCAAAAATCTAAACTTGAATCTAAACTTTGGTGAAGATATGTATTTGGAAACATTCATGTTGTTTTTAAAAATTTTCACTCTAATCAAGATTGTTCTTAAAATTCATCACAAAAGTTTTGTCATCATCAAAAAGGGGGAGAATGTTAGATCCCAAGTTTTGATGATAACAAAAGGTAATTGTATAAAAAGTATGGTTTTACAAGACTAAAGAATGATTACAAAGTTACCAAATGCATATGGCAAAGTTTTGTAATGTCTGCTATCAGCTTTAACTGATGCACTCGAGCAACAGAGCTAGCACTCGAGCATGAAGCTCTTTTGCACTCGAGCAAATGCGAGTGTTGAACAGAAAGTGTTTGCCCAAGAGCAAATTACTATCATATCTACTGATGCACTCTAGCATTGGAGATATCACTTGAGCATCAGGCTCTTTCACACTCGAGCACATGCAAGTATTGGACAAGAAGTGTTTGGCTGAGAGCAATTACTGTCAATCTTACTAATGCACTCGAGCACTATAACCAACACTCGAGCATGAAGCTGGTTTACACTCGAGCACTAGCGAGTGAAGGACTGCGAGTGTTTGGGCAAGAGTCATGAAAAACAAAGAAGCACAAGCATGCCCGAGTGAGAGTTCATATGCCCGAGTGATACATCAGCACTCGCGAGTGAGAAATCTAACTCTCCCAATTTTGATGCAAGTGCTGAAGACAAGAGTATATTACAGGAGAATATTCTTCTCACTTGAGTAGGAGTATGTATGCTCGAGTGAGGGCCTACATCACCTGTGAGTGCAAAATCACACTCTTGCTAAAATGGTATGCGAGTGTTGTCCAGAGACGTGACTCTTAGTGTAAAGTACAAGGACACTCGAGCAAGAGGAGTTGTGCTCGAGTGAGGACCCACATCACTCGCAAGTAAGAAAATGCACTCTCTCAAATCATGTGGAAGTGCAAGTGTAAACCTGAAGCAAAAGAAGAAAATATGGTAGTTCACTCGAGTGAGTCACCTCAGTGCTCGAGTGATACTCTGCCAGAAGACAAAATACACAAGTCTTACAGCGTTCAATCCGAATATGGTTTAATGATATTTATTTATCTTATTGTCACTTATTATTATTATTTAATAGCATTTTGAATGTATTATAAGTGTGATACAGGAGTTTGAACGTTTGAATTAAAAAGACGCAGAGGAAGTCAAACAATGGCAAACAACATCATTACATCCATCCAAGCACATACCTACAGCGTTCAAAGATTTCAAATGTACGCATGCCGTTCCACAGTAACATGCCCCGCTCCACAATGATCATTATTCAAACGGGCAAAATCGAACGTCTATAAATATAGAGTTCCAGAGATCATCAATAATAACGAAGAACAAGAATTCACATAAGCAAATTCACGAATCTCTGTTATTCATATTTTCTCTGTATTCATATCGTTCTTCAGTGTTTATCATACTTCCTCTGTAAGAGAGTCTATATACACTTCAAATTCTATTTTCATTTGATCTCAAGGTATTGGGACCTTGAGAGGGTAGATATCCTTACGAGAGAAGCAGTTGAGAGAATTCCTGGCAAAACTGTCCACTCATAAGACTTACAAGATACAAGCAGTAGAGAACGTTGCTGCTCGTAAGACTTACAATGGTGTAAGCAGGAGAGAACGTTGCTGCTCATAAGACTTGCATACGTAAGCAAGTGAGAAAGGTCATAGGTTGTGTTTTCCTGCACGTAACACTTGTCGTAAGGGGGAGAGAAATTTCTTAGTGTTAGAATATTTCTGCTCATAGTCCATTTGAGGACAATTGTTGTTTTGTGGCATTCTAAGAGCCCATTGAATCTTGGAAGCATAGTGAAAATTTCCGTAGGTCTTGATCTCTGAAGACTGGACGTAGGCCTGGTTTTTAGGCCAAACTAGTATAACTCTCTATGTACTAATCCTCTCAACTCCACTCTATCTACAACTATTGTCATATCACCACATCAAACGAAAAATTTATCACATTACCCAATTCACCTTCCCTCTTGGGTGAAGCTTGCCTCTTTCAACATACACTTGTCAAAATAAGCATATACACTTGCCAATCTATAACTTGTCAAAATAGACACATACACTTGCCAATATATAACTTTTCAAGATAGGCACATACACTTTCCAATATTTAACTTGTTAAAATAGGTACATACACTTGTCAAAATAGGCATATACACTTGCCATTGTATAACTTGTCAAAATAGACACATACACTTGTGAAAATAGTTACATACACTTGCCAATGTATAACTTGTCAAAATAGGCACATACACTTGCCATTATATAACTTGTCAAAATAGGCACAAAAAGTTGTAAAAATAGGCATATACACTTATCAAAATAAGCACATATTATAACATGTCAAAATAGGCGTATACAATTGCCAATGTATAACTTGTCAAAATAGGCACATACACTGTCAAGATATAACTTGTCAAAATAGGCACACACACATACGAAAATAAGTGCATACACTTGCCAATCTATAACTTGTCCAAATAGGCACATACACTGGCCAATGTATAACTTGCCATTATAAGTTTATAAACTTGTCAAAACACATCATTGGATGTGCCTATTTTGACAAGTCATAGAGCGACGATTAACAAGTACTTACATCTAATCATATATCACTACTTCTCTTTTCCTTTTTTTAATCAATGGGCGTGACGCATCTGAAAGCGGGAGACAAGTATTCAAAGGGGAGTGTGGAGAATGCAGGCATTGTAAGTTGCAACAGAGCAACTTGTGCCACCTAATAGGGATGTTATGATCAATAGCGACAAAAGCAGGTTCTCAGAGAATGGGCACCCCATATTCCACTTTCTTGGAACCTCCGCATTCAATGAGTACACCTTTGTCCATGCTGGTTGTGTTGCGAATATAAATCCTGCTGCCCTTATTGACAAATTTTGTCTGCAAATATGGGGAGATTTTGACAAGAAAGTTCTTTCCCACCCCAGCTAACCCTATTGAGTAACCCTCAAAAATATGAAAAATGTAGTTATTTCAATTCTATTTTTAAACGTGTACAAATATGAAAATGTATTTTTTCTTATGAGAAGGAAAATGTATTTTAAAACTTTTATCATTTAATTTCTTTTCTCTTTCAATTTTTTATTTTATTTTTTAAATATTAAAATTATGCAATTTTAAAATATATAAATATCAAAATATATTTTTTAATATTAATATTTTGATAATGTTTAGTCTTATATAGTTTTGTTATAAATGATGATGACATATATATGACAACTCAGGATATAAGGATGTTATTATCATTATGACTTTTGCCCATTTTATTTGATTTCCTCCATATTTTCTTTCCTCCCCTAAATAGCAGAAGTAATATTATCTTGGAAAAAGATACTTAAATACCACTTGAATTTCAAAATCTCAATTTGATTTTGATGACAATAAGAGTAATGGAATTGAAAAAAAGACTATAGCAATTGATAACTCAGTTTTTTAGGAAATCACTGATTTGGAATTTTGAAGTTCAAGTGATATTTAAGTGTCTTTTTCCCTATTATCTTTTCACTTTATTTTCTCTCCTTACATCTCCTTCAACTCCCAACTTTTCTCTTCAACCAAATTGCACCCTGATCCAGTTGAATTACTCATGGCCTAGGTCAAAGTGGCAAATCGTATAAAAAGCATGTCCCATCATTGCCATCAAGGATGTCCAACAAGTGTGTAAAATTGATGTTTAATTAGGTAGTACAATTTATTATAAATAGGTTAGAATAAGCATTTTCCTTCTAAGAACCTAGAGAAGCTGGAGAAAATGTTTTTAATTGCATTTTCAAAGTTGGAGAATTAAAATTTAAATTAATAAATTTAAATTATTAAATTAAAATAAGAGAAAGAGTAGTTGAAATATTTATTTGTCAATTGGTCGATCTTATTAAAGATTTGCATTTTATAACTGAATAACCGGAAACAATTAAGCGAGAAATTGTTAGAAGAAAGAAAAAGTGAAGATTATAATAAAAATGATATAATTAGGTGTGGATAAATAATAAGCCTTCTGGAGTTGTGATAGCATGCATTTGAATACTCAGCATTAAACTTCCAATAAAAAAAAATAGGGAGAATAGGCTTCACCTTACAATAAACAACAAGTTTGTAATAACTTTGACCTTCTCCCCTCTACGTGTCATTACAGGATTGCAAAGTGTCTTAAACCTTTATGTATATGTCTTAAACCTTCTCCCCTATATGAAAGGATAAATTTAAGAAAAAAAATAAAAAATTATATGCCAGCTTGGACTTTGCACCTCTTTAAACAAATTTCAGTAGCTCCAATTATTGCAGATTTATTATACACAGCAACAGTTCATTAATATCTGAACGTGATAAAAGCAAAAAAAAAAAAAAAAAAAAATTAAGGGTATGTTTCCATTTGGCATCATACATGCATGCATGCATGCATACATACATACATACATACATACATACATACATACATTAAATTTAATTTTGTATCAGCAAAAAAAATAAATTTAATATTGTAATTACATTAGCTATTGGATATATATATTATCTATTAATTATATATTATACTTATATTTATTTAATTTTAATAATTATAGAATATAATTTATAATAGTAAATGTCATTTATAATTATATTTTATTAAACATTTTAAATAATCTGAAAAAAATAATATAAGTAAAATAAGGGTAAATTTATTTATATTAAAATATTTTTCCTTCCCTTACCTCCTAAACCAAAGTAGGTAATATTAAAATCTATACCCTCCTGCATCCTGTGAGAGAACAAATTTAACGTACATAAAAAAAAAAAAACAATTTCATGGAAAAATGGAGTTAATTGTTTTTAAGAAAACATATGTTTAATGAAATATACTTAACATTTTTTAATTATAATATATTAATATAAGGATCTTAAAATTATATAATTTTATAATTTAATTGAAAATCCATATATATGATCATGATCACCCAAAACACTTTAGCCAACATATGGATTTTAAATATTACATAATTAGTGAGTTTGAATAAATAAGAAAAGTTAAACATTGAAAATTATTGAAAAATAAAAATTTATAATTATAAAATTAATTAACTTTGTAATGTGATGTGGTAATTAATTTAACAGCTGACAAAAAAGTGAAAATACGTATTAAAATTATTTTATAATTTTGGATAAAGATATTTGATTAAATGATTAATAAGTAATACATATGTTAAGGAGGGGTATTCTCATCAAAGTGATAGGTCAATGCTTTAATTTAAAAGTCAACTAATCATTGGGTGAAAGGGAGAGATTGAGACGGGAGGAAGATGGGCATTAAAAGAAATTAACAAAGCCCAGATATTTTTTGTTTTTTAAAACAGAAAAATAATGGAAATTATATGGTTGCTATGTAAATTAAAATAATTTGGAGTGGAACATTTTTACTGAGTAGACTACACAAGTATTTCTCCTATTATCATTAATTATTGTTTACATTTAATTTTAGAATTTTAAATGTTCTCTCATTGATCAAACAAAGGAATATGAAATTATCAAGCATTGGAGTTAATTTAGATATTCAGGGCTATATAAATAATTTTATTTATTTATTTTTAGAATAGGATTTTATTATCTGATAAAAAAATATTAGGATTTTATTAGATTTTCTTTCAAAATTTAGCATTATCTTAATAATAAAATAGTATCTAAAATGTCCTCTAATTATCTTTTTCATCTGATTTAAATTTAAATTATTGTTATTTTATTATGTTTGGAGCTCTATTTGTTGGGTTGGTTAGAAATTTACAATGAAATTTACAATAATATATCTACTTCGTCGCCTTATTGAATTGATTACATTGCTTTTCTCCTTTTGTTTTCTCTGAATCTCTCGTTCCCCTCTCTTTTCTCCATTTCCTATTCGGTGCCTCTTATTGCTCTCTCGTATTGCTGCGGTCTGCCAGTTGCCCAACCATCAGAGTCGCTCGAATAATAATGGCACCTAAAAATCATAAATTTTCAAAATTAGAAGCGGCAGTAAGGAAGTTTCCTCCGCTCAAAAGTAAGAATTTCGTTTGCCTCTATTTCCTTACCTCGTTTTAATTATCTTTATTAATGTTGCTATTCTTTCTTATATCTATATATATATATATATATAGAGGTTGATTTTGTCTGACTCAAGTCAACTCATAACACATATCTCGAATTTATATACTTTCAATTCAATGTCCAACTAAATAGACTTCTCTTAATACATTCTAAAGTTCTTCAGATACAGAGCACATAGAAAAGCTTGACTGCCAAATAAAGAAAACTCAGACTGACCTGAGGCGTAGAATGCTGCAATATGCGGATATTGCTTGGGAATATGAGGTTTGTTCCCTTCCTTCCAAAGCATTGTTATCTTTCTGTTATCTTCTGTTATGGTTCATTTCATCTCTGACAAATGCATATTTTGTAGGCTGAATTTTTCCAAAAACTAATTGATCGTCTAAACTTCATCCAGAAGGAATTTGGAGGGAAAACAGAGAAACGCCTGGAAGAATTGGCAGCACTAAGGGATCTCACGGACAGTTTTAATTCATTTGGTATCGAGAAGGCGTAATTAAATGAGGAACGTGGACTCAGCAAGAATTGTGCAAAGAAGGAACTGAAAATTAACTTCATATATTAGTCCTCATTTTAGTTAGTATATATCAAGTTGTTCTCCATCTTTTGTGATGGGCCTTTGTGTAATTGTGACTATTTTGGACAAGTTTTACGCTTTGTTTTGTATTCGGTTATCACTCTATTCACAGTGGAAATTGAGGCACTCTTTTCTTCAATCCTTTGTTTTTTGTGATTATTTTAAATTTAAATTATAGATTGATAATATTTTTCAACTAATGTTAAGTTATTCACCAATTTGACATGTGACTCTAGCTTTATTAATATAATTTTGACTAAATAAAAGGACCATATTTAGTTATTTACTTCTAAGGGATCGAAAATGATGAGCATGAGAAGATTATGACAGAAATGATATTAGTAGGAGACGACAACAAATGGCAAGGGAAGTTGGGTGGGGGTGAACGTTCCAGTGCCCGCGACCATGGATCTAAAATCATTTCAGTTTTTCTTCCTGACAAAATCATTTCTTTTTTAAATTAATTTGCTTTGTCAAAATTTAATATAGTTTCAAAAATTATAAATTAATTGGTTGGGTCAAAATTTCACATTCCAAAATTAATTAAGGAGTGGGGAATGAAACACTTGTCTGGAGTCCATTTCCTTTTCTTTGTTTACCCACTTCTCTTTTTATTTTACACACTTGTCTTTTTTTTTTTAAACACACTCTATGCCACATTACCATTCACTCTTTACCACATCACTGTTACAGGTCAAACTTTCTACTCCCTCCAACGTCTTAACTGCCTATGTGGACTAATTTATCGGGATTATTAAAATGCCTTGCTTTTAAAAGGTCGTGTGTACTTTTGCAACCTCCAAAACTTATTTGTTTCATAAGCACGTTAAAAAAACTTCATTTTCAAAATTGCACACTTTTATTATAATAATTGATTATAGGAAGATGTTATTGACTTATTGTCATTCTGACATTTGTCCATTTTCCTTAATTTCCTCCCCATTTTCCCTCCATCAAAATAATTGAATCTCTCTTTTTTCGTTTATTTTCTCTTCTCATTTTTTCTTTACTTCCAAACTTTCTCTCCATCCTAGTGGCGCTCTAATCTAGTTCTAAGATACTACTTCATGACTAGCCTAACTCAAAGTGGAAAATTGCATCAAAAGCATGTTCCATCCAAAGGATTTCGAAAAAGGATTATAAATAAGTAATTAGGTAGTAAAATTTATTATAAATATGCTATGATAGAAATGATTTTTAGCTTTTCGTGAACTGCTTTATTGGAACTTCTCCCTTAAGATGGCGGAAATTTCTTTCGGTTAAGGCACATATCTGTAAAATCTATTTTTAAATTTCCTAACTGAATTAATATGTGTCTTGTCACTGCCTGTATGTAGCAAGTTGGTCATAACTTTGACCTTCTATCTCATAATCCATCAATGATCTTGTTTCCTCTATCCTGTGTGAGAGGAAGATAATTGGATAGAGCAAAGTAGGATAAAGAAATCAAAATGAAACTTTATATACTCTGGATGATGAGGGTTGTGAGGTGTGTTGGGGTACACTCCAACGACAGATGAATTGGTGGGTGCAAGTGACCATGGACGTCTGGTGTTGTGTCCACGACGAGAATGAGATCATTTTCGTTCACTTTTCTTCTCAAAGTTCTCAAAGAAGATTCCGTAAGTCCATTCTCCTCCTCCTTGTACTTTTAAAAGATTAATTTTTTTAACATTTTACAAATAAACTAAAGTATTTATAGGGCCTAAAGCGTCCCATGTCAGCCTTCCCTCAACATGAAGTACAGTTGGCCATGTGATGAAAAATTTGAAGAAACATGTATATAAATGAAGAATTGAATTAAAGCATCCTAAACTTTTTAAATTTAAAATGTAATGAAAAAAATAATAAAATATTTAATAAACAAAGTTGAAGGATATCATACATTCATATTGTTAGATCCCAAGTTTTGATGATAACAAAAAGACAATTATGTGCAAATCATATTTTTAGAAGATTAAGAAAAGTTTACAAAGTTACCAAATGCATATAGGAATGTTTTCTGGTGTCTGTTGTCAAATTACACTGGAGTGCTCGAGCATGGATTTTGCACTCGAGCACAGATCCCTTCTGTACTCAAGCAGGTGCGAGTGAAAGCCAGAAAGTGTTCACCCGAGAGGCATTCCACTATTATATTCTCTGATTCACTTGAGCACTGGAGTTTGTACTCGAGCAGAGAAGCCATTCTCACTCGAGCACATGCGAGTGAAGGTCCGCGAGTGCTTGGCCGAGAGCAAGTATTATCATGCTTCCTTGATTCACTCGAGCAGAGACATCAATGCTCAAGCATGAGCATCCTGTACTCGAGCAAGGTACTGCGAGTGTTTGGCCGAGAGTCATGAACTTCAGAGAAGTGCAAGTGTGCTCGAGCACAACCTTATATGCTCGAGTGACACATCAACACTTGCAAGTGAAAATTCTATCCCTCTCCCAATCTGTTGCGAGTGCTTGGTTAAAAGGTATATTACTTGGGAATATTCTTCTCACTCGAGCAGGAGTCTGTGTGCTCGAGTGAAGGCCCACATCACCTGCGAGTGATAATTTCATCCCTCTGAAATCCTGATGCGAGTGTTGGTATTGAGAGCATATTCCTGGAGAATATGCATCTCACTCGAGCAGTAGTGTGTGTGCTCGAGTGAGGGACCATATCACCCGCGAGTACAAAATCTCACTCTTGTTAAAATGATATGCGAGTGATGACCCGAGAAGACACTCACAGTGGAAAATGCAACATCACTCGAGCAGGAGGAGTAGTGCTCGAGTGAGACCCCAGATCACTCGCGAGTGAGAATTCTGTCTCTCTGAAATCCTATACAAGCACAACCCATGCACTGGCGCATATGAAGGAAAATAAGGAGATCACTCGAAGTGAGCCATTCATGCTCGAGTGATGCTCTGCCAGATCACCAAAAATACCAAGTCTCACAACGTTCAATCCGAATATGGTTTATTGTTAATTATTCATATCATCATTACTTATTATCATTGTCTAACATTATTTTGACTGTTTTATAAGTGTGATATAGGAAGTTGAACGTTTGAAATTAATTGTTACGGAGAAAGTCAAATAACGGCAGACACAATCATTACAAGTACCTACCACATTCAGATTATTCAAACTTGCGCATGTCTTTCAATAGTTGTAAAAATCCCGCTCCTCAAATGATGATTTCCCAAACGGACAAAAACTGAAGCAACTATATATACAGAGATTCAGAGATAGTCAAGAGAACAACGAAGCACAAGAATTCACAAGCTTATACACGAGTCTCTACTATTCATCATTTTCTCTGTATACACATTGATCTTCAATGTTTATTCATTTGCTCTCTAAGAGAGTCTTCATACAATTCAAATTATATGTTTATGTGATCTCAAGGTATTGGGACCTTGAGAGGATAGTTTTCCTTACGAGAGAAGCAGTTGAGAGAATTCCTTGTTGAACCTTCCATTCATAAGTCTTATAAGATACAAGCAGAAGAGAACGTTGCTGCTCGTAAGACTTACAGTGGTGTAAGCAGGAGAGAACGTTGCTGCTCATAAGCCTTGTATACATAAGCAAGTGAGAAAGGTCATAGGTTGTTTTTCTGCACGTAAGACTTGTCGTAAGGGGGAGAGAAATTTCTTAGTGAGAGAATATTTCTGCTCGTAGTTCTTTCAAGGACAACTAATGTTTTGTGGCGTTCTGAGAGCCCATTGAATCTTGGAAGTATAGTGAAAATCTCAGTAGGTCTTGATCTCTGAGGACTGGACGTAGGCCTGGTTGTTAGGCCGAACCAGTATAACTCTCTGTGTCCAAATCTTCTCAACTCCACTCTGTCTACTATATTTTTCATATCACCTCTTCAAGCGAAAAATTTATAACATCACCCAATTCACCCCCTCTTGGGTGAAGCTTGCCTCTTTCACATATATATGTATATATATATATATATATATAATAAAATCATAAGGTTAAAGTATACTTTTAGTCCTTTAAGTTTACATAAGGTATACTTTTGATCTCTTAACTTTATAAAGAATACTTTTGGTTGCATATTTCTAACATCATTAATGTTGCTAATGGAAAAGGCTAATTCAACAAACTTAAGTAATAATTATGTAATTAAACGCTATTAATCTTAAATTTAAATTATGTTTAAATTGAAAATAACTAAAAACCTAATAGAGCAATCGATATCAAAACTTTGATTGAATTAAAAAGAGTTTAATTAAATAATCTATATATATTAGTTTAATAATATAATTATAGCAAAACCTCAATTTTATTTGCAGCAATTTGTTAAATTATTTTAATTCAATAATCTAAATATATTATATTTTAAAAAAACTTAAATATGCTTTGTCAGCTATACAATCATCACTTGAGTTTGCTATGTTAAAATTTTTTGTTAGCAACATTAACAGTGCTAGAAATATAGGACTAAAAGTATACTTTATAAAGGTAAGGGACCAAAAATATAACTCATGTAAAACGTACAGGACTAAAAGTATACTTTAGCCAAACTATAAACAAAAGGATAATAAAACGGAAGCCTATTCCATGTTTGTAAAATTAATAAGTATGATTCCAATATAGTTAATATATATAGACACAATAAAAGACTCATCCTGTTAATTGTTTAGAGAAAAAATAACAGCCATAAACTGTACGAGCTTGTATGAATAAACTCTAACTATATGAATCTGAACTGTATGCTATGCGTCACTTGTTAAATACCTAACGCATCCAAATTGCATGTGGAGCTTACAAGGCCACTGTTTCAGCATATTCAACCAAGCTTTCTTAATCAGTAATAATATTTAAATCATATTATGGTATATGGTTTTCTTAAAAAGTGAATTACATAATTATACAAACGGTGTGATTATACTTACCTTTCGTGTTTTTAAATACACGCACATATAAATATATATCACATGTACACCTTCATATACAACAAAAGGCATGGCTTATTGATTACTTTAATTTGCTCTGAGTTCTGAATGGTCTTGTTTACAGCTGTTTCAACCTAAACTCAAAAGGCAAACTTAGTTTTATTCTCCTATATACAACTCATTTAACTGCAAAATGAGTTACATAAATATTGTCATATACATCAAATTTATTGTGCTAATTTGGCAATATCTAACAATGTTGCTTCTTCAAACTTGCATTACAGGGAAGTGATAATATTATTGAAGGAATAGTACTTGATGCCCCGCACCAAAAAGAAGTGAAGTGGAGTGATATAGTTGAGAAGATGAAAAATCTCAAGATTCTCATCATTCGAAATGCCAAATTTTTACTAGGCTGGAAAGGATATCCTTCAACCACTTTGCCACCTGAATTTTCTCCTTCGAAACTAATTTGCTTGAAGCTATATGGAAGCCCTTTCAGATTGAGAAAGCCATGCAAGGTAACTTTTTTCCCCCTTTTTCATTATTTATTCTTTTGTCTAATATCTTTAGCCATTGTAATTTTCAGCTGAGTATCTTTTGAGAACATTCTTACAGATCTCCTGGTATTTTTAGAATACTCAAGCTAAAATAATTCCAATATTAAAATTATGATATATTAATAAAATTGAAAATTTAATTTTGCATTTTTATTTTGCTCAAATGTTTCTAAAATATACAATAACCTCTCTTATAGGCAAAAGTACATCTTTAAAAAGCTAACTTTGTATAATGTTTTATTTTGATCATTTAATTTTATTAAGCGTCATTTCAGTCTTCCAAATCTTACACCATTAATTTTATTATCCAGATATGATGATATCTAATTTTCCTAAGTTGTTAAAATTTACCTATTTTACCCTTGTTAAATAATATAATTTTCAATTATGCATTTAATATCTATCAACTCTTTCTCTCTGGCAAGAGATAAAAGTGAAAAATAATTATTAATTATCCTCATAACCTCTTATATTTTGGATCAAAATTTCTTCAATACCACTTCTCATATTATGGAGCAAAATCCAAATTAATCATTCCTTCCCTATGGCTTCAGGGTATGTTCCTTAATTTCGGTTCACAGTGTTTAATTTTCTGGTAGTTATAGGTAGCTAGGTTCCTTCTACCATTGATATATAAATATATATAAGGGTATAAACCCATACCTTCTCTCATTCTTATTTGTATCCTATTCAAAATGGGCTTGTGCCCTAATAATCGGGCAATGAGCTTCTAATGCTCCACTCTCTAATACCCTTGGTAATGTACCAACCTCCAGAATGTTTTTCCCCCTTCTAATCATTATATTTTACATAAAATAAGTGGCATTTTGATATTTTAGGGGCAAAATGATTTTTAAAAAGAATAAAAAATATTCGATTTTTAAAAAAGTATTTTTTCTTTTAGAAATAGTAAAAAAATTCAAATATCATTTTTTCCCAATAACCAATGGTCAAGGGAAGGAAGAAAAAAGTATTTGAGAATTTTGGGTATTACCAAGGACATTAGAAAGTGGGGTGAGGTACCAATTTGTGCGACCTTCTAATGGTGGACCCTAATATGGTGTTATGATCAATGGCGGTAAAAGCAGGTTCTCTAAGAATAGGTTGCTGGTTGTGTTGCTAACATCAATCCTGCTGCCCCTCTTGACAAACTTTGTCTCTAAATATGGGGAGATTTTGGCAAGATAATTCTTCTTTCATCTATTACCCCGGCCTTTACCATTGAGCCTTCCCACCCCAGCTAACCCTATTGAGTAACCCTCACAGATATGAAAAATGTATTTATTTCAATCCTACTTTTAAAAGTGTACAAATATGAAAATTTATTTTTCTTATGGGAATGAAAATGCATTCTAAAACTTTTATCATTTAATTTCTTTAAATTTCTCTTTCAATTTTTTATTTGATTTTTTAAATATATAAATTATGTAATTTTTAAATATACAAATATAAAAAAATATTTTTTTTAATATTAATATTTTGATAATGTTTGGTTTTATATAGTTTTGTTATAAATGATAATGACACATATATAACAAATCAGGATATAAGGATGTTTTTGTCACTGTGACTTCTGCCCATTTTATTTGATTTACTCCATATTTTCTTTTCTCCCCTACATAGTAGAATAAGTAATATTATCTTTTCACCCTATTTTCTCTCCTTACATCTCCTTCTACTCTCAACTTTTCTCTTCAACCAAGTTGCAAACTAATCTAGTTGAATTACTCATGGCCTAGCTCAAAGTGGCAAATCGTATAAAAAGCATGTTCCATCAAGGATGTCCAACAAAGTGTGTAAAATTGATTTATAATTATGTAGTAAAATTTATTATAAATAGGTTAGAATAAGCATTTTCCTTCTAAGAACCTAGAGGAGTTGGAGAAAATGTTTTTAACTGCATTTTCAAAGGTGGAGAATTAAAATTAATAAATTTACAGTATTACATTAAAATAAGAGAAAGAGTAGTTGACATATTTATTTGTCAATTGGTCGATCTTATTAAGGATTTGCATTTTTTAACTGAACAACTGGAAACAATGAAACAAGAGATTATTAGAAGAAAGAAAAAGTGAAGATTATAATAAAAATGATATAATTAGGTGTCGATAAATAATAAGCCTTCTGGAGTTGTGATAACATGCATTTGAATGCTCAGCATTCTTCTCCCCTCTACGTGTCATTACGGGATCACAAAGTGACTTAATCCTTCATGTATCATCACCCTATGTGAGAGGACAAATTTAAGAAACAAATAAAAAATATAACATGTCAGCTTGGACTTTCACCTCTTTAAACAAATTTCATGAGCTACTATTATTATAGACTTATTATACAGAACAACAGTACATTCAAATGTGAACGTGGTAAAAGGACAAAAAACAATCAAGGGTATGTTTCCATTTGGCATCATAAATATTAAACTTATATATATATATATAAATATTTCTATATATATATATTAAATTTAATATTGTAATTATATTAGCTATTGGATAAATATTAGCTATTAATTATGTATTATAATTATATTTATTTAATTTTGATAATTATACATATAATATCTTATATTAAATGTCATTTATAATTATATTTTATTAAAAATTTTAAATAATATGAAAAAATAATATAAATAAAATAAGGGTAAAGTTATTTATATAAAAATACTTTTCTTCCCCTCCTCTTCCCTCCAAAACTAAAGTAGGTAATATTAAAATCCCTACCCTCCAGTATCCTATAAGAACAAATTTAACAATTTAATGGAAAATTTGAGTTACTTTTTGAAAAAACATATTTTTAATGAAATATACTTAAAATTTTTGAATTATAATATATTAATATAAGGATCTCAAAATTATATCATTTTATAATTTAATATAAAATACCTATATATGATAACCCAAAACACTTTAACATATGGATTTAAAATATTGCATCATTAGTAAGTTTGAATAAATAAGCAACATTAAGCATTTAAATTTATTGAAACGGAGAGATTTAGACAGGAGGAAGATGGGTATTAAAAGAAATTAACAAATCCTTGGTTTTTTTTTAAACAGAAAAATAATGGAAATTAGATGGTTGACATGTACATTAAAATTATTTGGAGTGGCACAATTTTTACTGGATAGGGTACATGGGTAGCATTTTAAAATGTTCTCTCATTGATCAAACAAAGGAATATGAAATTATCAATCATTAGAGTTAATTTAGATATTCAGCGTTATATAAATAATGATATTTATTTATTTTTATCCTAGGATTTTATTATCTGATAAAAAAGATTAGGATTTTATTCGATTTATCTTTTAAAATTTAGCATTATCTTAATAAAATAGTATCTAAAATGTCCTCTAATTATCTTTATTATCTGATTTAAATTTAAATTATTGTTTTTTATTACTTTTGGAGCTCTATTTATTGGGTTGGTTAGAAATTTACAATGAGATACCTACATACATCTACTTCGACGCCTTATTGAATTGATTGTATTGCATTGCTTTTCTCCTTTTGTCTTCTCTGAATCTCTCTTTCCCCTCTCTTTTCTCCATTTCTTGTTCGGTGCCTCTTATTGCTCTCTCGCATTGCTGTCGTCTGCTTTCTCATTGGTCTCTTGGAGAAATACTTACATACTCTAGGAGCATCACCTTATTCATACTCTTACTAATTAAAATATAATAACTCATCTTATTTTAATCCTATATAGTAGATGAATCATCTAGAGAAATTCAAATTTTATTATTTTAGAGATGATGGGAGGGAATTGCATTTTTTGTTTTTATAAATTAAGAAGTTTATATTTTTTAAAATCATAAAATTTGAATTTCTCTGATGACTCATCTATCATGTAAGATTTAAATTAGATGAGTTGTTATATTTTAATTAATCAGAACACAGATAAGGTAGCACTCCTAGCCTCTCTCTCTCTCTCTCATTGCTCAACCATCAAAGTCGTGCGAATGATAATGGCACCTAAAAATCATAAATTTCCAAAATTACAAGCAGCAGTACGGAAGTTTTCTCCACTAAGAAGTAAGAATTTGCAAGAAACAAAAAACCAAACCGGTTAATAAATAGGTCACGGCACAGGTTCAATGGTCAATGGATCAACTGGGATCTAACCGGTGATCGAACCGGTCATATTAAAATATTACAATTTATTAGTAGCAATATGTATATTAATATATTTTTAAATTTCTATAGATAAAAATGAAGATCTTTAAAAAAATTCTTAAAATCTATTAGTATTAATTATGATGCCTATATTTATGCAATGATATATCCTTTCCTATAATTATTATATCCTTTTAAATAATTTTTTTTTATCATCTTCTTTTTTTAGATTTATTCTTTATTTACCTCCTTTTCTCTTCATCTTGGTTTTCAACCTTCCATTTTTCCCTAAAAAATAGTGCGAGAAAATAGTTGAAAAAGTTTTTTAAAAAATAAATAGAAAATCGGTCCGACCAGTAAACCACCGGTTCAACCAGTTTCTGACCGGTTTACGGTCTGATGACTGAACCAGATCGGACCGCTGACCTGTTATCGGTTCAATTGGTTGAACCGGCCAATTTGATCCGGTTTTTTTGTACCATGAGAATTTGGCTTGCGCTTATTTTGTTTGACTCCATTTAACTAGAGTGCCTCAGGTACACAAAGGCCCATCACCGTTATGATTATACTACCTCCAACCGCTTAATGATCTACGTGGACTAATTTAACTAGATTGTCAACATGCTTTGCTTTTTAAAGGTTTTATTTTCTTTTACACTCCCCAAAACTTATTTGTATCGTACACTCATGAAAAAAAAAAAGTCGTTATTAAAATTATACCTTAATCCTTTTATTGTAGTAAATGATTATGGCAAGATGTTGTTGCCATCCTCACATTTGTCCATTTTCATTAATTTCCTCCCTATATTCCCTCCTCCACCAAAATAAGAGAATCTCTCTGTTATTTTTTTTTAGTTTATTTTCTCTTCTCAAATTTTCTTCAAGGAAAAAGATAATAAAAATACCACTTGAATTTTAAAATCTCAAATCAATGATTTCCTACTAAAATGAGTTGTTAATTGTTATACTCTTATAGTTAATATCTATACTCTTATAAACATCAAGGCTGATTTAGGATTTTAAACTTTAAATAATATTTTCTTATCTTTTTGCTTTTTCTTTACTCCCAACACTTCTCTCCATCCACTTAGTGAATGTTTGGATAAGAAGAAAAAAGTGCTTCTGGAGACAAACAAGTTTTAAAAAAATTATCCAAACACTTCAAAAAGATCGAGAATCAATTTTTCGTCCAAAACTATAGTTTTGAAGTAGCTGATTTTTTCCCCTTTTTCTGGTTGTTGAAGGGTGGGGAACCATGATGATGCTCTAACAATTTCCCCAATCTCCTTTTTTTTCTTTCCTCTTTCTCTCTCTTTTTTCTCCTTTTCTAGTTGTGCTTGTCCCAATTTTCTCTTTCAAAACTCTCAGCTTGTCTTTGGCCCATCCGGAGGAGCTGGTGGCCGTGGTGGTTTTTCAGCAATCGGAGAAGGTGGATGGTGCCAATGGTTGCTGATGAGTCTCTTGAGGATCTTCTAAACTCTCGGTGGCTGGTGGTGGACGGTACCGGTGTTTGGTGGTGGCTATTGTCCCCATTTCTCTTTCAAAACTCTTGGCTTATCTTTGGCCGATCCAGAGAAGCTGGTGGCTGGTGGCAGTTTCTTGGCGATCGGAGAAGGTGGATGGTGCCGGTGGCTGCTGGTAAGTCTCTCGCCAATCTTCTAAATGCATTCAAAAACTCAAATCTCTCTCTTCTCTTCCCCATTTCAAAAGTCGTCTTGGTTGCAGATCTGAGAAGTCGCTGCTGGTAGTGAGCTTGGCTTGACAAAGAAATCACGCCGGTGATGTCCTGCTCGGGTTGGAAGACGACGATTGTGTGCTGTCTCACTCTGTGGTCTGTGCTTGGGTTGTAGATAGGAGAAGTCGCTGCTGAAGTCGATCGATACATAGATCCTGTCGTTCACTACCGTTTGTGCCAAATCTCTCAGCGACGCCGATCAATGACGAACATGACGACTTCTACGCCTGATCAGTTTATGAGAATTTCAGCAAGGATGAAAGAAGATTGGGGACTTAGGGTTGAAGGATTTTCGCGATGAGCTGAGAACTGTCTCTGAGTCTCAATGAATCTATGCCAATGGCCTGGCAAAGATCGGACCTTGTTAATTGATCCAGAGCTTCATTTTTTCTGAATCGGAGTGTGCAATCGGAGCGGGCAATTGGATCTTTTTGAATCAGATCTTGGAAATCGGCCCTCTTTCTTGAGATTGGACCGTGAGATATATAAGCTGAGATGTCTATGTTTGCTGGTGTCTTTTCTTGAATTTGGATCATGGATCATCTCTTTCTTTTCTCAATTTGTGGCTCTAATGCCATGTTAAAACAGGCCCAAAATGATAGAGCAATCAAACGCTTTTCTATTTCTCTTGATAAAATATGTACATGTACATGTTGGAATTTAGGTCCAAGTCCATAATTAATGGGCCGAACTATTTAATTAGGATATAAGTAACTAAATAAAATAAGAATAAAATCAGCATTAATTGCATATTGGGAAATAATTTAGTAATAATTATGGATTTGTTAAATGAGGAACAAATCACTATAATTAGGAAATTAATTGAAAATCAATTAATTTAATTACTGTATTGGAGGGCAAGAAAGAGTGCACACGTTTCCTAATTAGTGGCCACCCTAAACCACTATAAATAGGAGGTGCCTCATTCAGTTATTCCTCACCTCTGCTATTGAGTTTTCTAGCAATTTCTTCTCTCCTACCATCTTTCTTGTTCTAGTGATTTGCTGTACAAATCACAATTAGACTTTAGTAGTCTAATAATTGTGTGGGCACTATTTTAGAACTTTGACCTAGATCCGAATATGAATTCACCCCAATACGTCAGTCTTCTCTCCTCCTTATTTTTTCCTACAGTACACAGTGAGATTGCCACTTTTATATATATAGGCAATCTGTCCCTAGAAGGGACGCTATCACAATATCACACTTATTTATATATTACACATATATTTACAACTACTTATTCAATAAGTAGTTGAACAACCATATTTTATCAAAGTGAAACGCAGATTAAATTCTCTACCATATTCATGTACAAGAGGTGGTTGATCTGCTCTCAAAAGCTTGCCTTTTTTATTTATTTTTTCCCTATTTACAGTAACAAAGCTGGCCCAGCTACAAAGTTGGTAGTTCTTACTTAACACCAAGTGATCATACATGAATCCAAATATTTCTTCGTCCCAGTAAATATATTATGACTACGTAATTATTGTGTTTGCTGGTTGTCCCGGTAAAGTCATGTTTGAAGGAAGGTGTAAGAAACTTGATAATAGGAATTTAGAAAACTTTTGTAATCCAAAAAAGTTGTATGTGGTAGAGAAAATAATTGTGGACATGGCAAGATTTAGGTCGGGTCATTCAGAGTGAAATGCATGAAATTCTTTCTATTTTGGTTGAAATTGCACTGCTTTTTTTAAGGCGTTAGAAGTTGTCCTTTCCGTATAGACAATAAGCACATTAAAAGACTAACAAGTGATGGGTTAATTGTTAAGAGAAAAATATATAACAGTCACAAACTGCACGATTTTGTATGAATAATGTGAATTGTATGCTATCACTCGTCATATACCTGACTCATCCGAATTGCATGGGATTACGAAGCCACTGTTTTCAGCAGATTCAACCAGTTTCCTTAATCAATAATATTATTACAATCATATGGCATATGGTTTTCTTAAAAAATAAATTATATAATCATAAAAAACGGTGTGGTATTCATTAATATACTGACCTTTTGTGTTCTTAAATACACACACATATCACAAGTACATTTTCATATGGTTTTTTTTCGCCAGAATATATACTACCATATACAACAAAAGGGATGGCTTATTAATTACTTTTTTTTTATACAAGTTTTTTTTTTATACAAGGCTTATTAATTACTTTGATTCCCTGTTAATTCTGCATGATCTTGTTTGTTGATAGATGTTTCTGCCTTAACTCAAAAGGTAAACTCAGTTTCATTCTACTATCCCATATGTTTTGATGATAATAAATATTGGACTAATAATAAAAGAGGATATGATAACAAATGAATTTGAACAAAGTAAATAAATGGCAGACAAAACTTTATTTCAAGTAAGCACTGGAGTAATGAAGAATATCTAACAGACAGAGCAAAGGAAAAACCTCACTAGCAGTTTTTGTTTATGCTTACTCAAGTGAGCACTCGAGTAATGAAACATGTTACTCAAGTGAACACTCGAGTAATATTGGAGAAAATGTTTCAGAGAGGCACTGCCAAAATTTGGAAGATATTACTCGAGGGGTCACTCGAGTAATCTGCAAAGTTATATGAAACTTTACTCGAGTAACCACTCGAGTAACACATGAGAAAAGGCATTACTCGAGTAACCAGGTCAAAAATCTTCCAGTAGTTTTCGGCCAAGAAATGCAACAATTTACTCTAATAGCCACTCGAGTAACCAGGTGAGTAAATGACATTACTCGAAGGACCACTAGAGTAATCTGCAGAATTATTTGAAGCATTACTCGATGAGTCACTCGAGTAATCAGGTCGGCCAAGATTTGAATGACATTACTCGAGGGATTACTCGAGTAATCTGCAAACTTATTTAATAGCTTACACTACAAAAAAACAGCAAATTACCCACGGAAATTACCCACGGAATTCCGTCTCTGAAATCAAATTACCCATGGATTAGGGACGGAAACGGATTTACCGACGGATCACCGACGGAATTTTTTCCGTCTTTAAAAAATCCGTGACAAATTGATTTACCGACGGAATTTTTATTCCGTCGGAAATTACCGACGGAAATTACCCACGGAAAATTTTCCGTCGGTGATTACCCACGGAAAAAATTCCGTTGGTGATTACCCACGGAATTTACCCACGGAAAAAATTCCGTCTGTGATTACCCACGGAATTTACCCACGGAAAAATTCCGTCGGTAATTTAATATTATTTTTTTTAAAAAAAATTCCACGTGGCAACCTTAAAAGAGGCCACATGGATATCACCGGAAGCCCCCCACCGCCCGCCCCCGCATTTGGCCCCGGCAGCCCCTGAGCAAGGGCCACGTGTCCCTCTAACCTTGCGCCACGTGTCTTTGTGAGATAATTGTTGCACTTTGTGACGAAGGTGGGATTTGAACCTTGCACCTTTTGGGATGTGTTCTGATGCCTTTACCAGTTGAGCTGCTTTAACCTTGTGTTATTTATTCACGTAATAATATATATAATATAATAATTTAAAAACAAATATAATATTAAGATAAATATATATAATTAAATATATATATTTATATATAATTATATTTTTCATTTTTTATAATATAAAATTTTTTAATTTATAATTTCGTTTAAATATTTAATATTAATATAAATATATACAAAATTACATATATACTTATAAATAATTATATATTTAGTTTTTTATAATATAAATTTAAATTTTTTTAATTTCTTATTTCATTTAAATATTTAATATTAATATAAATATATCTAATATTAAATATATATTTATATATAATTATATATTTTGTTTTTATGATATAAAGTTTAAAATATTTAATTTTGTTATTTCATTTAAAATTTTTATTATTAATATTATATATATTTAATATATTATATTAAATATTAATTTTATAATATTTAAATTTTTATTTGTTATAGATTATTTTTATTTTTATTATTTTATATAAATTATTAAAAAATGATAAAAAAATTATTAATTTTACCGACGGATTACCCACGGAATTCCGTCGGTAATTTCTCATTCAAATTACCCACGGAATTCCGTGGGTAAGGCGTGAGTAATTACCGACGGAAAAAATTCCGTGGGTAAAAGTCAAATTTACCGACGGAATTTTGATTCCGTCAGAAATTACCGACGGATTACCCACGGAAAAAATTCCGTGGGTAATTACCGACGGAAATTACCCACGGAAAATTTTCCGTCGGTAATTACCCATGGAAAATTTTTCCGTCGGTGATTAGAGACGGATTACCCACGGAATTCCGTGGGTAATTTCTCATTCAAATTACCCACGGAATTCCGTGGGTAAAGCGTGGGTAATTACCGACGGAAAAAATTCCGTGGGTAATCCGTCGGTAATTACCCACGGAATTTTTTTCCGTCGGTAATTCCGTCGGTAATTTTTCCGACGGAAAATCCGTCGGTAAATCGTCGGAAATTACCGACGGAAATAATTCCGTGGGTAATTCCGTCGGTAATAACATGTTTTTTTGTAGTGTTACTCAATGGAGCACTCGAGTAACTTATGAAGAAAAGACATGGCCACTCAAGTAGTCACTCGAGTAATCAGGTATTTTCAAGGTTTGTGAAGTATCTTACTCCTAATCTTATCTGAGTAATATTTTATGAATTACTCTCTGCTATATTTTTTATAGGTTTACTCGAGGGACTACTCGAGTAATGACCATGATCACTCGAGTAGCCACTCGAGTAAGGCAGTCTAGAAAGCTTGACTTTAATCGTATGTTTATTATTTTGTTATATATATATATATGTATGATTAACCTTTTATTGTATTAGCATTCTAAGTGTATTTATAGAATAACAATGAAGAAATCATATAATAAGAAAAGAGTCAAATAAAGTGTCCGAGATCTCACCTACCGCCACCTACCGCAAACGGATAGTTTTCAAATTCGAAAAATAGTCAACCATTGCTGCGTGACTCTAACGGATATGTTTGAATTGCTTCCAACGGACACTACAAATCATCTATATATATGGAGCATTCAAAGAGCAGAGTACAACAACTAAGAACATACGAACATACATTGATCAACACATTCTTAGTGCTCTGTTTTCTTATACTCATTCATTGTACTTCAATGATTATATATTTGTTCTGTAAGAGAGTTTTTCATTACAAACTCAATATTTGTTATTGAGATAACTTAAGGTTGTGAAACCTTGAGTTGGGGATTTGATTATAACGTGTAAGGGGGAGTGAGTGTCCAGGTGAAAGAACTTACTGTGTACTGAGGTGCCAAGAACCCACTGAATCTTAGAGAATATAGTAAAACTCTCAGAGACGCTCTGAGGACTGGACATAGGTCAAAGTGGTTGTGGCCGAATCGGTATAACTCCCGGTGTACACTTCTGTGATATTTCTCTTTGCTCTCAACTGCTTTAAATATTCTGTTAATTTTCTTATACGCAACAAAATTTTTGATATAACCCAATTCACTCCCCTTTTGGGTGAAACGCTTGCACTAACACTACTATAATAGTTAAAAAGGGTAATTTTGCAAAAGTACCCTTGAGATTTTTCCCAAATTGCACCTGGAAAGACAGAGAAGTGGCGTTAAGAGGTTTTAATTATTTTTTCTTACTCTTTTATTTTATATATTCTTTTTATTAAAATTTTATAACCTTATTAGAGCTGGTAATATGGGTTTTAACTGTGGGTCGAAATCACCTAACCCAAAAAAATGGGTAGTTTGGGTTCTACAAAAATGTGACCATTTTTATTTATTTTATTTAAAAAAAAAACTGAGACTTCTCTAAGTGTATTGTGTAACCTAACACTATTACTATCAACTAATTATTAATTGTATTGGATGTTAATAATGGCTTTTGGATTTAGGTTTATTTTATAATGAGTGGACTTGTGATTAATGCTTAATTTATAATGTTTAAAACTTTAAATTTGATGTTTTATTATCATTTTATGATTTTCTAATGTTTTTTTATTTAGGTTTGTAGGAAAAAAAAATCAGTATAATATTTAAAAAAAGCTTGAAAAAATTAGTCTAAAAAGTTTTTTTAAAAAACACTATGGGTTGGGTGGGCTAACCTGCCAACCCAAAAGTTATGATTTAGGTTGGCTAAGTTTCAACCCATATTGATTCGATTTCTTTTTTCCCGAACCCATATAATACCAACCTATAACGGGTTAGCCCAAACCCAGTGGTCTGGCCCATAATATCAGCTCTAAACCGTACTTTTCCAATTTTTTTAAATCCAGCTAACTCATAAATATTTTCCTTCCCTCCCATCGTCTCCAATCTCTCATACCAAACAGCCCCTTACTCTGCAAGATACAAGACATTATTGAGAATATCAAGGCGAATAATTTTTAGAAAAGCAAAATTTATTTAACCATAAGAAACAAATAATGAAAACTTGAGCACGAGGGGAGAGACGAGGATTGGAACTTGGAAGTCCCAACCTCAGACTACGGCTTGGCCCAATGTCCAGATTGCTTATGAAATATTATTTTGGGCCATGAAAGCCCATATTTTATAGCCCAACCATTTAAAAACATGAAGCCCTTATTGTTTTGCAAAAAGATGTCCCCGAGTACCCAGTTGTAGCCTTCCCTTTTTTTTTTTTTTGGACAAAAGCCTTCCCTTCAAAATCCCCCATGCGATATCACACATTCAAATTCATCCAGATACGGACACACTTGAGATCATGGGTTTCAGTGATATGAGCACTACGATGCACATCAAAGTGAGATTTGCACCGTCTAAGTTCAGCAGGATATAAAAATCTGGACCGATTAGTGAACTGATCAAAGTGGTAGGTCAAGGATCAATGGGTTAAATCGGAGTTAAATCGGAGTCAAACCGGCCGTGATTAAAATAATATAATTTAATTGTAAATGCTTATATTTGATTATAAATATATTTAATTAAATGTGAAATGTGCTTCTAATTAAGTAAGTGAGATACATGTATTGGGCAATGAAAGAGTAGAAGATCATATCTAATTATATGTGTTATACAATATTTGATTTGGTTAGATTAGTTAATATCCCAACTAATCAAAATATCATATTTATTATATAATATTTTTAAATTTTTAACCTAATTTTAATGTTTTTTATAGACTTTTAAATATTGAGATCTTAGCTATAAATGTCAAAAAAATTAGTCATTCAGTTGGAAATAAGTTGTTAATTTTATAGACTTTTAAATATTAAGAACTCAGCCATAAATGCCGAAAAAATAGTCATTTAGTTGCAAATAAGTTGTCCATATTAAAAAAAAAATTACAGTTGAGTTTCTAAAATTTGTAATTGAGTTTCTGAATTTTTTTAATCTTAAAATTAAATAATATATGTTATCAGCAATCTAGATTCTAGCATAGCATTTATTTATTTATTATCTTTTTAAAAAATCATCGTGGACTTAAAAGCCCACAAATTTGGCCACTTCATTAAAGATCTCCGGCTCCATCTTTTGTGCCCCTTTCTTTCTTCTTCAACCTCCCTTTGGTCCGTTAGCGAAGGAAGGAATCACGAGATCTTCCTTTTATGATTGTTGCCCACAATTTGTGAGGCCTATGTGCGCAAAAGATTGTATGGGAATTAATCCCCACCTGTGTTTAAGTTAATGAATGGGTGAACACCCTCTATTTTCATCAAAAAAAAAAACCTCCCTTTGGTCCATATCTGGTCTTCCATGTTTGAGGCGTCTGTACTTTTTAATTTAAAAAGTAACCCGATGATAACAAAAATATATGTTTGAAATATGTTTTTATCAGTTTAAAAACCCAAAATAAATACGTTTCACTAAATATGATGAGAAATTATAAAATTTTATAATATAATCAAAATTAATAAATTTTATAACATATTATAAATTTTGAAAATACATATTAGAATTATTTTTTGGCTGTATAGTTTTTTACAAATATAAATGTTTAAATAACTTTTATCTTAAAATGGGGTGTTTTGATTAAAAAAAAAGGTTCGAGAGTCAAGCTTAACGGACCACTAACGATTGGATGGATGAGAAATAAATCTTAAAAGTGTAAGCAAGGTTTGTGTAACATATATTTTGATTTCAAGGAAGGTTGATATAAGTTTTCAAAATAGATAGGAGGTCTATATAATTAAAGTAAAATATATGGATGATTAGAGTATTTTACTTTATTTTTTAATATAATATAAGGTTTATTAAGAAACTATACCAACTTTTAAACTAGTTTTACTCTTAAACGCACAAAGATAGAGACACACACATAATCATTATGGAGGGTAGGTTAAGTGTCAATATCAATTATAAATATAAAATATAAAATCTATAAAAAAAAAAAAAAAAGAAATTTCCTAATGAAAATAAAAGAAGTTTGGGTTAAGAGAGCAAGAGATAAGAGAAGAGAAAATTCTAAAAAGAAAAGGGGAGCGATTTTCATTCAGTTTTTTGTAATCATAATGTTTGTGCAAGGCCTCTATTTATAAGCCTCCAAGGGTCACTATCAAAGGTCATACAGTAAATGGTATAATAAATATATATAAATGTACATTGAATTGCCTTTTAGTTTCTCAATTGATTTCATAAATGGTGACTAGAATATGCAAGGTCAAAAATCAATGGATAATGGATATCCACATAATTGGTACATTCATAACAAATCTGTACTTTTATTTTAATTTTGTGCAGCTATTTTCGCTCTTGGAATTGTCATCAAATATTTACTTGATTCCTTATAACATTATTTTTAGAAAAAATTGTTCATAAATACTTCATTGAAAACTTATTTATCAAATGAGACCTTCAGGTGTAAACAATTTTCTTCATATGCAAAAGATCTTCTTTTGTGTTCAAATAATTTTCTATGTGTTTAATATATCTTCCCTATATAACCTTCCTTTATGTTCAAACAATCTTCCCTTGTGTGCAAAAGATCTTCCCTTAAATGCTTTCAAGTACCATTTGGCAAATAAGTTTTCAATTATATATTTATGGGCAATTCTCCCTCATTTTTTTTCTTTAATATTTCTTTATATATTTTAGGGTTACGCTACAATTGTAATAACAGTTTTTTTATTCGATCAACGGTCCATGTGGACTAATTTAACGACATTAATGAATATATTCTTAATTGAGAATTACAATTTTCCCTTCAGGCTATCACACGAAAAGGCATTAATAACTCAACTTTATAAAGTGATGATGTATCGATGTGTATTGTAAATAAATATATATACTTCAATGATACTAATTTCCTTGCAGGAAAGGAAAGATTTTAAGAGTAAGGTTGAGATTGATGATTGATTTTTGAGACTTAATTGATACTAATTTTCTTATATAGGTACTTATTTGTAATTTTCTGGGACCCTTCTTTATTTTTGGTACACTAATGTCAAAATTGTTGTGTCTAATAATGGAGGAACAACATTATAAATTGCAACTTTTTAATACTTTTAAGGAGTGGCATTGCAAGTTGCAACACATAATATAATTTATGATATGCAAATGCAAAGCCATGAGAAAATAGTTTAAGGTCAAAAATCCCTTTAACCCCAAAATCAAGTTTGAACTTCTTTAATTTATATTCATTATATTCATGCACTGGACTTAGTTTAGTAAACGAATTATAATAATATCAATTGGATGAACATGCTTATGATGTGTCCAATCAGATTGATATTAACCTAGTGCTTGTGAATCGGCATCTTAATGAATAAAAAAGTAATTCTATTGGATCCTCTTCGTTTATATAAAGAACTTAATTTAATTTAGTAAATAAATATTATAATATTGTTCATAGGATAAGTATGAATAGTACATTATTAGCACTTATTGCATCAGAATTACGTTTGCCCCCATATTTATTTTTATAAATGGACATGAAAGATTTGATTGGTACAAAGTATCTATTGATTAATGATCACTGATTCTTCAGTAACCGAAATTCCCGAATACTCAAGATCATCAATAACTATATATAAATTTTCTTTTTTCCAACAATAACTATGTATAACTGATGTAGCTAGATTTACTGCTTTTTGCTTTTAATCAAGGAAAAGGGGGTCTCCACTAACTTATCTTTCCAATTAAGAGCCCGTTTGGTTCGACCGCATTGCATGCCTGCAATGGCAATCATGATTGCATTACCTAGAGAAGAGTGTTTGGTTGCTCTTTAGCATGGTAATAGGGTTTACCATGGTAATGATGATTACCAAAAAATTGGTAATCCTCATTCATACCTCCCCCCCTATGAATCCTCATTACCATCCTATTGCATAGTCTAAAAAGTCTAATTTACCCTTTAGTTTTTCTTATCTTTATTTCACTTGCCGTATCACGTCACAACTGCCACCGCCACAACCTCTTCCTCTTCTACCGCCGTCACCTCCACCTTCTGCCGCCACCACTACCTCTTCCACCGCCGTCACCTCCACCCGCCGCCCAGCCACCGGCCCACCGCCCACCGCGGCCACCTCCCCCTCCGCCGCCGCCTTCACCCCCGCCGCTCGTCGCAGCCGCCACCACCACCACCACCTCCTCCACGGCCACCGGCCCACCGCCTACCACCACCTCTTCCACCCCCGCCGCCCACCGCCACCACCACCTCCTCCTCCGTTGCCACCCTCACCCCCGCTGCCGCCACCGCCACCACCACCACCACCTCCTCCACCCCGTCGCCTACCACTACCTCCACCTCCTCCTCCGCCACCACTAGCCCACCGCCCACCCCCACCACCGCCACCACATCCTCTACCACCCTCGCTACCACCACCACCACCACCTCTTCAGCCGCCGTCGGCGGCGGCCCACCACCCATTGCCACCACCACCACCTCCTCCTCCCCCGCCACCCCCATTATTGCCACCACCACTACCTCCTCCTCCTCCATCCCCTCAATCATCGGCTTGTAACTATTTTTTCTACAAAGATTATATTAAGGGGTAAAATGGACTTTGTGTAATATATTAATTTTAAATAATTGTTAAAATATTAACTCATTGCATGTTGCTTAAAAATCAAACCAAACACTACCCTTGTAATTAATATTACATTGCATTACCATTGCATTACATTGCACTACACCGCAGGGTGTAATGGAATCGAACTAAACGGGCCCTCACCGTTGGGCTGGCTTTTAATGGTTGAGATTTATTCTGTAAAAATATTATTATCATTTAATATTTAATATTACAGTGATATGTTTTAATATACTATAAAATATCAACTATTAAAAGCCAATCTAATCGTGGAGAAATTAAGTGGAGAGATAAGTTAGAGAAGACACCCTTTTTCCGGATCAAAAATATAAGACGTTAACTATTTCGCATGAATCAAGGAATGTTAGTTAATTTATTTGTTATATTTTAAATTGATAAAATTTACCTACTTTATTCTTATTAAAGAATACGATTTTCAAATATACATTCAATAGATGTGTCACCTTTTTCTATCACAACGGATAAATGTGGACGACTTCTTGTATTATGAATAAGAGGGAGTATGTGCCTTTGTATGACAGTGCAAACCAAAATCGGAATTAATCCTTCCTTCCCTTTCTGTTGGCCCACCATTTTTGTATATATATATAGCAGCCAGAAGGGTGTTGCTTCTCCACACCCAACATTTCTTACTATCATATCGTCGTCACCCTTCACCCTCTGTGCTCAGTAGCTATGTCTGACACTGCTGGTCGTATCATCAAGTGTAAAGGTACGAAATTTCTCTCTTTGTATATATACTTTTTTTTCGATGCAATTTTTTGTATATATACTCTTCGCCTTGAATTATTTTGCTTTTGATGCGTATATATGCTAATTGTGAATATATGGTGGAATTGGTGAAATCAATGTAGTTGCGATTGCTTGGGAAGCAGGGAAGCCACTGGTGATTGAAGAGGTAGAGGTAGCACCTCCACAGGCTGGAGAAGTGCGTCTCAAAATCCTGTTCACGTCCCTTTGTCATAGTGACATTTATTTCTGGGAAGCCAAGGTAATCTATATACTTTAATTAATTACCTATCACAAATTGTTCCTCCTTTTAATTCATTTATCCAATAACATATAATATATATATATATATTATAGGGACATGCTCCACTGTTCCCTCGCATACTTGGTCACGAAGCATCAGGGTATGTTCCTTAATTTTGATTCAATGTTTAAAATTCTGATAGTTATAGGTAGCTAGTTTTCTTCTACCATAGATATATAAATATATACAAGGGTATATACCCATATCTTCTCTCATTCTTATTTGTGACCTATTCAAAAAATGGGCTTGTGCCCTAATCAAGGCAGTAATGGGCCTCTAATGCTCCACTCTCTAATGCTCTTTATAATGTCCTAACCTCTTAAATGTTTTTTTCTTCTTCTAATCATTAGATTTTACATGAAATAAGTAGCACTTTGACCCTTTAGGAACAAAATGATTTTGTTTAAAAAAAGAGTAAATTAGAACTACACAATTTTTTAGTCTCAAATTCATTGCACAATAGTTAAAAAAATATTCAAAACTGGACTATTTTGTGCCCCTAAGATATCAAAGTATGACTTCTATTATGTAAAATCCAACGATCAAGAGCAGAAAGAAAAATCTATTTGGGAAGTTGGGGTATTACAAAGGGCATGCCAATCCAGTTGGTAATTGTAGGCTCGTAATTATAAAGTTGTGAGTTCAAATCCTCTGATTTGAGATCTTTGTTAGCAGGCAATTTGTCAGTACTTCTATCAATGCAATTGGAGCCCGGAGGCAAGCACTGGCCTTAGTGAGCCTCCGGGAGCCAACTCACCCAAACTCTTTGGTATAAAAAAGTATTACAAGGGGCATTAGAGAGTGGAGTGGGGGTACTATACACCCTAGGTATAAACCAACACAAGTAATAACAAGTTGTGATTATATCATTCAGGATAGTGGAGAGTGTAGGGGAGGGCGTGACGCAGCTGAAAGTGGGAGACCATGCTGTTCCAGTATTCACAGGGGAGTGTGAAGAATGCAGGCATTGTAAGTTGGAAGAGAGCAACTTGTGCGACCTTCTAATGGTGGACCCTGACCGGGGTGTTATGATCAATGGCGGCAAAAGCAGGTTCTCTAAGAATGGGCAGCAAATATACCACTTTCTTGGAACCTCCACGTTCAGCGAGTACACCGTTGTCCATGCTGGTTGTGTTGCTAACATCAATCCTGCTGCCCCTCTTGACAAAGTTTGTCTTCTCAGTTGTGGATTTTGCACTGGTTATGGTGCTACCGTAAATGTTGCAAAACCAAAACCTGGCTCCACTGTTGCCATCTTTGGATTGGGAGCTGTTGGCCTTGCGGTATGAATTTGCGTGTTTGTGTTTATATCCTTTTTTGTGTTTAGTATATGACAATCAAATGGCTATATATATTAACTCTCTTGATCTATCCTTCTAAAATGATTTTTTAGGCTGCTGAGGGTGCGAGGCTTTCTGGTGCTGCCAGAATCATTGGGGTTGACTTGATTTCAAGCCGTTTTGAGCAAGGTAATTAGCATAACAAGTTTGGTTAGTGCCTCTAATGTGCCTCTTTTTAATGCCTTTTATAATGTCCCAACTAACTATTTTGTTTTTTTTTTGATCATTAGATTTTACATAAAATGCGTGATATTTTGATATCTTACGATGATGAAACATTGTGTGGTTTTAAATTGTTTTATGATTTGTCAAAGAAAAGAAATCAAAACTAAACAATTTTGAGTGTTTTTAACAATTCTTTGAATTTTTTTTTTATTTTTCATAAAATATAATTTGGAATTGTTGGTTCAATTTCATATATGTGTGTATATATTCATAATTCTTCTGTTTCTATTGTTGGTGGCAGCCAAGAAATTTGGGGTTAACGAATTTGTGAACCCAAAAGATCATGACAGGCTTGTTCATGAGGTAAGTACATTGGTAGACAAACTAGTTGCGTCTATGAATAGATACAGCGCAACAGGCTCATAAATGATGCCATTGTTACCTTTGTTTCAATTGTTGGCAGGTGATAGCTGAGATGACAGATGGTGGTGTTGATCGTGCTGTTGAATGCACTGGGAGTGTCCAAGCCATGATATCGGCATTTGAATGCGTCCATCATGTACCCCTCTTCCAAACTCATCCATCGGCTTGCTATTGCTAATATTACCTCTGGTCCTAAATATAACAAGTTAGTTTAGAAGTGAATTTTGTTCCAAAATATAAGACTTTTTTCTTTCATTTCATCTCTTATATTTATCATTTTTCTTCAAAATAATTTGTCTCACTTATAAACGGATACATAATCTAATGATACATACAAGTATTTCAAAAAGATAATGTAACACATGTTATAATTAAGTAGTTTATTTAACATCCTTAATTTTCAAATTAGTCAATTAGGTCTTATATAAGGACTGGAGGTAGTAATAAAAAAACTTTTATAAGCTAATTTCTATATGGATGATTATGAGTAAATATTCAGGGTTCGAAGGTTGCTGTACTGGTGGGGCTACCAAGCAAGGATGATGCCTTCAAAACTCATCCATTCAACTTCTTGAAGGAGAGAACTTTGAGGGGTACTTTCTATGCCAACTTCAAGCCACGATCAGATCTTCCATCTCTTATGGAGAAATACATGAAAGGGGTAATTAAGCCTGCTGCTTAATTCTGCTTAATTGTGGAATGATGATAGAACTGTACTTGTGGTTTTCTATATTTCATGCTTAATTACCTATATATATTTCCCTGCAGGAGCTGGAATTGGACAAGTTCATCCCTCATTCTGTGCTTAATTACCTATATACAGTAGACTCTCCTATCAAAAAGCTCTCTAGGGACTCTAGTGATATAAATTCTGAATGTAACTTGTCAATGGGTACTGTATAACTTGTTAAAATAGCCACATACACTTACCAATGTCTAACTTGCTATTATAGGCACATACACTTGCCAATATATAACCTGTCAAAAGAGGCACAAAAAGTTGTCAATTACACTGTCAAAATAGGCATATACACTTCTAAATGTATAACTTATCAAAATAGGCACATATATAAAGTTGCTAAAATAAGCACATACTCTTATCAATGTATAACTTGTTAAGACTTATATCTTTTAGTAGCCTCATGTGGCTAAAGGTTTTGTATATATATGTATATACATGAGCATAGAGATGTAAATAGTGAAGATAATACATGTTGTGGTGGTGGGGTCGTGGTCATGGTAATAGTAGTAGTCGTCATATAGTAGTAGTGGTATTAGGTAGTGGTAGTGGTAGTTGTAGTGGTGGTGGTAGTGGTGGCGGTAGTGGCGGCAGCGGTGGTAGTCGTGGTAGTGGTAGTGGTCTTGGTAGTGGTCGTAGTAGTGGTAGCAGTAATAGTGGTAGTAGTTGTATAGTGGTGGTGGTGGTCGCGGTGGTGGTGGTAGTAGTAGTATGAGAATGTGTAGTAAGGAGTAGCCGTAGTATGCCATGCTTACATAACGAAATGAAAAGGGCAATTGCATGTTATGAGTTCATAATTCATTGATGATAGATTAGGATAAGAGTAGATTAATAATCTGATAATAATAAATGGGTTTAAAGGATTTTTGAGCCATAATGAAGAGTTAAACCACTGAATAACTATTTTAAAAAGTTTTAAATTTTTCAGAAAAACAAATTCATTTACATATTCAAACCCTGAGTTTGGCCTTGGTTTTTAACTCTTTCAAGAATATTTTCTTCCTAGGATCAAACTTGGCTTAGTGGTTTGAATTCATTATGTTTATAGCTCATCTGATAGTAACGGAAATAGGGTGTTACAAAGATCACATCAAATCTCTAATTGGGAATATCCTAAATCTATCGTGATCTAGATTTGGAATTCTCATCCTTAGTACTTAAAGATACTACCATTAGATGATGATGATGATAATGATGATATTATTAATAATTATAATAATAAGATCTTATTCTTCACTCCCCTTAAGTTGACGCATGTAGATTGACAATGCCTAACTTGCTTTTGAAGTAATCGAATTGAGCTTTCCCTAATGCCTTAGTTAAGACATCTGCGAGTTGCTCCTTCATCCAGATCTTTGTTGGTTCTATCTTCATTGGTTGGACTCATTCTCTTACAAAATAACAATCCATTTCAACATGCATCCCTAGTTCATGAAAGACTGGATTCTTAGTAATGTGTAGAGTTGATTGATTGTCACAATACAAAGTAGTTGCACTACTTTTTTCTGCTCCCAACCCCTTAACCAGCCACCTTAGCCATATTAGCTCATTCACTATATTTTGAAATCCTAAATTTTTATTCATAAGACTTAGGTAATATTATGAAGAAAATATTTAGTAGTAAATAATAAATAAATAAAAAATAAAATAAAAGGGGAATAGAAAGTCCCCCATCGACTAAATAAGGAGAAGAGGGAGACCTCGGAGCCTATATATAGGAGTGATGAGTTGGATTTAAGGTGAAACAATTCCATTTTCACATATACCTGAGGTAGCCTCAGTAAAATGTTATTTTCTCCTTTGTTGACTGGTGGATCGGGTTGAAATTTGGTCAGCCCATCCAAGATATCCACATCATCATATTCAATGGTTGGATTAGCTATTGGCATTTTGGTTTAGGTGTTACAAAGCAAGAAACACAATCAGCATTCTAGGACATAGAAAACAAACCTTAGAAGAGAGAATCAATGTTTACAACTTCGTCCACCATTGGATCGTCAAGGAATTTTGTGAGAAGGGTTGGGACATCCTTTTTAGAAATTTCAATGGTGGCATCGACAATTGGTTTCCTAAGGTAAGAAGAATTTATCACACAATAAATCTGCTATTCAAAAAATAGAAATTCTATCGTAAATTGAGACTTTTCTAAAAAAGTAGCGTTCTAAAGGTTAGAATCCCAAATTGAGATCATAGAAACATTAGATAAGGCTATTTTAACACTCCAATGATCCTAATTCTTAGATCTAATACAGTTCTTATATAACATTTCCTACTGATAGAAAATTCTGAGCAACTAAATGGATTTAAAATTATAAACATCTAGTCTTGCTAAATAATTTTGTTTAATGGTTTCTCATTACTTTATAGTTGGGTTCAAGCTTTGTGATAAGGACTTTGGTCAATTGTAACTTAGAGAATACCAGGTAACGTAGTCCTATCTATCTTAATATCGGTGCTGCTCGTAAGGTTTTGCTGAAAACTCCACAAGCCTATATTGAGTAGAGCTGGTATGAACCTTTCAATTTTAAAACTTAAATTGCCTTGTGGGACCTTTGTATGATCCCTAGGACTGGATAGACTGATATGAGTGCTAATTAGAGACAACCATAGGCTTGTATGTGTGAACTGAGTTGAATTTTGTATGGTTGTAACTCATGCCTTCTTTCGGCAAACAACACTCCTGTCGAAGTAAGTTTAATGTAAGCTTGCCCCATTGAAGGACACACTCATTGAGGGAATGGCCTAATATGGGCAAAAAAGTGATTTTCATGTTATAATGACCATGATATTACTGTATGATTTATTTGTATGTGTTTAATAAGCAAGCATGTGATCTTTGATATATTGTGAAAGTATACTTGATCTGATGAGAGTTGAGTTTATGACAATAATCGACATGCATAAGCATGAGAACATATAGAAACCCCTTGAGTATAATGCGATATAAATGGTGGACTTAGTGATTGGTTTGTGATTTGTAAGAAAACTAAATACCATGTGGTAGGCCACTAGTTTGATTATTATGCACCACTAGCTGTCATCTATTTTACAGGGTAGCATTCCCTGATATGATACTCCAGGGGCTTCTGGGTAGTATTCCCAAGGCCTAAGCAGTAACCCTATTGGAGGAACCTTTGGTCCCTTGTGTGCTTTGTAATACTTTCATTAGTCTACATCACAGTTGTGAAGAACTTGTAAAAGTAACCAGTACCATGTAATGTACTTAGCCTATGGGTTCAATTAGAGGGAAAAATGAGGATATAAAGATGGTTAGGGGTTAATAATAGTTAAAGAGTAATCATTGCATTACGACATTTTGTGAGTCGGTATGTTATGTTATGAATAACTGTTTTCTGAGGTATATGAATTGATACTATTATACTCCTGCTTATTATGTTTGCTTTCCTACCTACTTATTATATCTGCTTAACATGTCTGTATATTAGTTCCACCTGGCACCCTATGGGTGGTGTTGGTATTTAAGGTGGGTAGTGACTATGTTACTAAGATGATGGCCTCATCTGGTTACTTCTCACACATTTCAGGTGAGAGATCGAGGGGCAATGTGACTAAGAGGCACCTGAAGCCTGAGGCTATAACTGTTAGTAGCCTCAATGCACTTGTTTGATTCCATTTATTGCTACAGTTAGGATCTACATTTTAAATTCATGATTGTGTTAAACTCTGAGTAGTCCTTTATCTGGCTTTTGGTAGTAGAGGGCCTTAAGCCTAGGGGTTTCATAGAAATGCATTATTATAGCTTATAAATTATTATGTGATGGATTTTGGACCTACAATTGTTATATCTAGCTGTGTGAAATTTGTGGGCCAGGGGCTTGGAGCTCCCATGGATTTTGATATTTGTTATAAGGGCATGGTAATTATGCCTAATGCATGACAATAAATGGAAATTTTTACTAAAATTCACTCTATGAGATAGGGTATTACAGAAAGTATGCCTAAGAGATGCTTCCAAATAGAAAGTGAAGCACTAGTTATTCTAGATGGGGATGATGAACCACGTTCGGTGCAAGAAGCCTTATCAAGTTCTACTAAGATTGAATGGAAAAAGGCAATAGAAGAAGAAATAACTCAATGAGAAAGAATCATGTTTAGGAATTGGTTGAGCTACCAAAAGGGCAAAAAACCATTAGGAAAAAGTGAGTTCTGAAAATTAAAAGAAAAGTAGATAGGTCAATTGACAAGTATAAGGCACAATTAGTTACAAAGGGGTATACATAGTAGGAAGGTATAGATTATGAATATACCTTCTCACTCGTGGTATGCTTTATTCTATATTGTGATTATATCTCTTGAGTGTTGATATGAGATGGGATAGTGGAGGTGGATTTGATGGGATGTTATTCAAAGAGGAAATAAGGGGGTGAATTCTTGTACAAAAAGAGAAAATAAGGTGGTGGGCATCTAGGGGTATACTGGTTAGTCCTTTGGCTTATTGGTGTTTACTAGGGTCTTGACACTCCACTAATGTATTAGAGGGGGGAACCCATGGTCTGGTCTTATGCTCTATGGATTTTGGTTGGTCCATATCACTTGATCGGTGAGCTTGTTAGTTGAACTACCATTTATGTATTGATTTTTGTGCACTCATGTGATAAATATGAGAATGAGATTCATGCATGCATGCATGTATGTATGTATGTAATGTCCTACTTGACACCTCATGAGCATTTACTCGTATGCTTGATGAGTTGAATTGTTTTCTGAGGCTTTTGTTTCACTCTGTTGATTTAACTTTTTTCCAAGTGATAGTTCTCGTTGGGTCCATCAGGGATGACTCTTAAAGCTTAAGCTACTTCTTCTAAGAGTAGTGCTTCCATCTTTTTTATATATGTTGGGTTATTGTATATTGCCACATTATGGCTCATCTCGCATACTCTGATTTATATTGAGGATTTGATGCATCAACTCTAGATGATTTTGGGTGGCCTAGAGGCCTTATGATTTGTTTTAAACATGTGGATCTACAACTTAGTTTGATTTGGATATGTGATAAAGTATTATTCAGTTAAAGAGTTTGGGTTTGGCGGTGAATGTTTATTTAAACCTTGTGAAATCCAAAGCCCAACTGTATGCATGATAATGTTTTGATGAATGGTTTGATCAAACTCTTAGTTAATTATTGCTTTAAAGAAAGGATTTTACATTATGGCTATAGCCAAATAACAAATTTTTCAACATTAATGTCTGAGTAAAGTAGAAGAATTTGGGTTTAGATACTGGGAGTATCTAGACTTAAGTCTATACAATGTGAATGACAAAAGGTAAAATGACGTACGCTCTTATGGTATAAGAGTAACACTATAGTATACAATTCATACTGCATGTGCTAGAGAACTACAAACGGGAAGCAAGTAAGATGATCCCTTCTTAATTGATGTGAGTCCCAGGAAGCTTCAAATCTCTCTACTGATATCCTTTAACTTTGAAAATATCACAAAGATATACTTCAACATCTGCTACTTTAGCATATGTCTAATGGCCATGATAAATACAATCTATGGTATTATGTTAGGAAAGTGGTTGATGTATATTGAAGCGATATCTGGGAAAAAGGAAGATTACTTGGAATATACACAAATATGCTGGTGTCTGAAATATGTTCCTTATGATATTATTTTTAGTAATTTCATAAGTGTGGACACTAAGCATATAAGAAAGACAATCTATAAAGGGGATTTCTAATATAGACATCTATATGAAGATGTCATGCCTACGTGGTCACAGAAAAGCACCTAGTATAAAAAAAAGGAAGAAAAAGAGACATATCTAATCCACTGAGTGTAAGTGGGGGATGTTGGAAAATAGCCTCCAAACATTTTCTAAAACGTTTATGATAAAAGGTTCCCCTGGTTCCCCAAGAGATGAATAGGTTGGAGACTCGATTGATTTCAAGTCATCATCCTTTTCATAACTTGTTTGTGGGATATTTAAAGAATTGTCAACTCCTTGAATTGAAACGTTTGTGTGGGGTTACCGTAGGTGGTGCAGGTGCATATATGACTGATGGTACCTTTGGTAAAGCTTGTTGGGGAGTTGATGTGTTGGGGGCTGACATATAGATGACAGATGGTGGTTTAGGTAGAGAAGAACAAGAGTATCTTGAAGATTTAGATCTAACAGACCTACAGTCATCATATAATGAAGGCTCAGTTCTGGTAGCTTGACTACAAGATCTTCTTGGTCTATCAAAGGAGAGTTTTATAGTTCCATATGATGTTTGAATGATTTTGCTTACCTGAGATATTGGTTTAGGAATAGGCTTTGTGGCCTTATCCATTATCCAATCATCTAGTAATTCAACACCATCCCACATAATTGTTTTTGGAACGGTCAAGTTTGCATTTTGTTCATGTGATAAAAGAGATTGACTGACTGGTCGAAGCCATTTGGTTTTGTTGTTGTAGAACTTGTAGCATTGAGCTAAGTTGACTAATAAGATTAGCCTTATCTGTGGTTCCAGCTAAGATAGACATAATCCTTAACAATTTTGTAAGCAGAAGGATCATGAAGGCTAAGACAAGGAAGTTCCTTAACCTGGAGTTTAATTTGATTAACAACATTTGAATGAACATCCGTCCAAGGAGGAGGATTCATTTTAAGACGCTGGTGAAGTGGTTTAATGAAATTGCTAAGATGAGGAATAAACTCAGCAACATAGTTTAGACATCCCAAAAATCTTTAAAGTTGTGTTTTATCAATGATTTGATCGAGAAATTATACCAAGATGGGGGAGGGGCCCCGGAGGCGGATCTAACTAAAGAAAGGAAGGAGCATGTAAAGAGGGAAGAAGAAGGACTTCTTAAGGCATAATTAGAAACATAATTAAAGTATTAAATGATGCATGCAGAGGGGATGCTCTGTAATGTCTACTGAGATTGCAAATGAAATTAATCGGTAGCGGTAGAACCTGCCAGTGATTAGCTCATTAAATCTGCTAATCCCGGGTCATCAGAGGAGGGAAGGATATGATGCAAAGAAAAGTAGAAGAAAATAATTATTTTTATTGAAGAGAAAGCATAAGCACTTACAAAAGAAGAAAGGGGAAGAAGGAAGAAAACTCGCCGGGGGGAGGAGAGGGAGGAGACTCTATAAAGGAGCTCAGAGCTTCTCTCTCTAGTTGTCTCTAAGTGCCTAACCGAACCTGTCTCAGAATGAGACTGAATCGACTTTAAATAGATGGGCGAGGTTACTGTTTAGGGTGACTGGTAACCGGCTAGTAACCTGCACTATTTGCATAGTTCCAGCGAACAGTTGACCGGTGACTTGTTACTGTTTAAATAGTTCTGGTTGGTACTATTTGCACAGTACTGCTGACACTACAGTGTTATTGTTTGACACGTGGTGTTATAGCACTATACGGTGAAAGCCACTATGTATACTATGGTGTATGGTGCTACAGTGCTTTTGTATGTTTACGTCAAAAACCTAAAAATAATTCTAAGTCTTCAAGAGTTTAATCTTCGTTTAAATCTACAACAAATTCTTCTTCATCATCCTCTTGATTGTCTTAGGCTGCTGAAGAGACTGGCTGATTGGTCGAAGCCATTTGGTCATGTTGTTGTAGAACTTGTAGCATTGAGCTGAGTTGACTGATAAGATTAGCCTTATCTATGGTTCCAGATAAGATAGACATAATCCTTGATTTTTGATTCAGGAATTTGCTTTGTTCCGTCATACAAAGATGCTGAGGATTTTCTTTGAACCATTTGTCAACTGCTCTGGTATCAATCCTGGTAATGTCAAATTTGGCCCCCCATCTTACCGAAGGAAGTCTCTGTAGAGTTGGTAAGAGGGTTGATCCTTGGTTTGTTTGAGAAAATCTGTAACTCCAGGCAAATACCCAAGATACAGATAATTTTGAAAAATAGTGAATATCAATTGGAAAAGGATCTTCACCAAAGTTGAATTTTTGTTTAAATAATTCAAAGGCTTGTACAACCTTTGAGGGTAATATCTCTAGTACTGGACCAAAGAATCCCCACCAGTGAACAAACCATTGGGGAAAATCATACTCAGTTTTTGTTTTGAAGTAGATAAACCAAGTATGTGTAAAAAGTTCATTTTGATCCCAAAAGACATTGGACCATGCATCAACATAATCCCAGTAACTATATCCTTTGGGTTCATAATCAATTTCCCAAAATTTTGGTTTAAATAAATTTTGTCCCCACTGGGAAGGGGTGAGAACTTTTAAAATCTGGAGAGAGGAATGAGTAATCATTGGTCCAGTTCTTTTTTCTGTTTTTATTTCAATTTTAATATACCCAAATATGAACCAGTATTATCTCATACCATTCTCTAGTTTTGCCAAATCAGAAGGGCTAAAATGAAATCCCAGAGGAAAGACATTTAAAGCTAAATGATTTGGATTTTGGTGAAAAAAACTCTGGTTCTACCTGTAAAATGTGTTTTGCATAAGCCTCTTTGTGAGAATAAGGCCTATGCATATTGGCTTATGTTTGGGTTTGACTGACAATTACCTTGGATGAAGAAGCCGCAGTTGTCAGTTGTTTTTGAGTTGGAGTAGAAGGTCTTGGCTAAACCTATAGACTTTGGGGTGGTTGGTTTAACCTATCATACTCTTGTTTAGTCAGGTGGAAAAATGGTACTAGAGCTGTGTTTTGTCCTTTTTTCACTACCTGTTCCCATATTTGATTTGGAAGTTTCCTCTAGGCATATGCCTGTTCATAAGATTTTAAAATCTCATTTGCAGAGGTTGCTTCTGTTTGAGGTTTCTGGATCGATGACCCAGAAGGAGTAGATGACTCTATTTGAGACTGCTTCTGCTGCTGGGATCCTTGTGTTTGGGATCCATATTGCTAGAGACTGTTTGATTTTTAGCATCTTGCAAGACACTCAGGAGTTTATCACTCTTTTGTTTATCATCAGGTTCTTTCTTTTTTCTAGGCATTTTGTTGGTTCACTCACTACCTACCTTGAAGAAACTCACGGGTAAGAAAATCTGCTAAGGAGTTTGAACTGCCTTTGATAAATTCAATGTCAAAATAAAAAACACTTAAAATCACTTGCCATCTGGCAAAAATTTGTTTAGATGCAAGGTTTTTAACATCTTTTGCCGATTTGCATAAAATAATTGCCAAAATTTCTTTTTTAATTGTGGAATAATTCTGATGTGCAGTATTCCAATGTTTAGATGTGAAAGAGACAATTTTTTCTTTTCCGTCTATAAGCTGTTTAAGAATGCCACCATAACCAATGTCAGAGGCATCAGTCTCAACAATTTTGAAAGCAGAAGGATCAGGAAGGCTAAAACAAGGAAGTTCCTTAACTTGGAGTTTAATCTGCTTAACAAAATTTGAATGAATATCCGTCTAAGGAGGAGGATTCGTTTTAAGACGCTGGTGAAGTGGTTTAATGAAATTGCTAAGATGAGGAATAAACTCAGCAACATAGTTTAGACATCCCAAAAATCTTTGAAGCTGTGTTTTATCAATGATTTGATTGGGAAATTTATCTGCAAATTTGATTGCACGTTAAATTGGTGTTATGGATCCTTGGTAAATCCAATGACCAAGAAACCTAACCTTAGTTTGAAAAAGACTAATTTTAGGTTTAGAAACTACTAAACCATTTGTTTCTGCAACTTTAATGAAATGATTGACATGTTTAAAATGTTGTTCTATAAAATAAGAATAGATCAAAATATCATCAATGTAAACTATAATGAATTGACTATAATCATTAAAGATTTCGTTCATGGTTCTCTGGAATTCAGAATGAGCATTTTTTAAACCAAAAGGCATAACGTTCCACTCATACTGACTAAAAGGCACAGTAAAAGCAGTTTTATACCTATCTTTTTCAGAAATTTGAATATGCCAAAATCCAGATTTCATGTTGAATTTTGAAAAGATTTTTGCAGAATACAATCATTTAAGTAGATCAGATTTGTTGGGAATTGGATACCTAATCCATTATAACGCTTCATTTAAACGTTTATAATTGATTACAAGCCTAGGAGCTCCACATTCTATCTCTGCATTTTTATTTACATAAAAAGCAGTACAAGACCAAGGGCTTCTAGATTTGCGTATCAATTTTTTGTTCAGAAGTTCTTGAATTTCCTTTTTGTAGGTTTCAAGAAGTTCTGCAGTCATTTGAATTGGTCGCGCCTTTGTTGGTATTTGTTTTTCAGAAAAAAATTGTTTCATAAGGCAAATCAACCATATGTTTTTTGCGATTCCAAAATGCATTTGGTAAATCCGAACAAATTGTTAGATGGATTTTCGCAAGACAAGTTTGGATTTTTGTTTAATTTGTACTTGACATAACTCTGTTTCTATATGTTTAAAAGAGATAACTTCCTTTAAAAAATTAACTTCTTGTTGTTTTGAAGAAAGAAGATTTAATTCTTTAACTCTTGGTTTTTGAGTAAAAGGGAATAAGATATTTTTACCCAGATGTTGTTTTGAAATTCCATTTTTATCAGTCATATATGGGAATAATAGCCTTGCAAATGGCGCCCCAAGAATAATCTGGGTTTCCGTATCTTTAACTAATATAAATGGGGTTTGAATCTTTAAACCTTCATTTTCAATAACAACATTTGAAACTTTATATTTGACATCTAGGCGTGAGCCATTGACACCATTAAACCTTTTGGTTGTTTTTTCAAAGTATTTTGTAGGAATGATTCCTTCTTTAAAACAATTAGAATCAGCTCCTGTGTCAAACAGAACAGGTTGGTCCAAGACAAAATTAATAATAATAGTAATAATCTTGGCTTGAACATAAAACTTTCGAATTGATGTTTTTGAAACCAAGTTTAAAAATGGTTCAGAAAGATAAGAAAGATTATTGTCTTCTTGATCGGATGGTGTTTTATGTTGCCTTTCAGTTTGGGTTGCAAATTGAATATCCTGTATTTGGGATATAGCAGTTGTATGGGTGTCTTGTTGAAGTTTGATAAGACTGATTTCAGTTTTAAGGTTATTTACCTCATACTGAAGGTCTTGGAGGGTTGTTGTTGTAACAGAATGTTTGAACTTGTTTAAAACATTTGTTAAATCATATTTGTTGAAAAGAATAGGAGATTTAGAGTTTGAAGAAGTCGGAGTTTGATTGAGAATTTCTCTTAGTTTGAACAAATATTCTCCTCTATCAGAATATGGAAGTTTAGTAATGATATCAAGAAGTAAATCATGTCCCTTCGTGATAACATTAATTTCTGAGGAAGAGTTTTCTGGAAGATCTTCATTTTGAATTTGATTAAGATCTTCAGAAGAACTACTTTCAGATTTAGATTCAGAAGTTTCAATCAAAAGATTGTTTATTTGTTCAAGAAGAGGTTCTTCAATACTCTTAATCTTTTTCAAATTTTGAGTCAAATGACAATATTTGGAAATATGACCCAATTTACCACATTTAAAACAGGTAACTTTTGTTTGTTTAGGAAAATCAACTTTTGGTTTTGAGTGAAATTCCTTTTCAAGTCTACGAGGAGGTGTATTGGGCTTATATCTTTGGTAGACATGTTTTTTCTTTTTGTGGTAAGGTTTGTGGTGAGATTTAGATTGCTTACAAGGAGGAAAGCCAAATTGTTCACAGAAAGTTCCTAATTCTTTCCTGCTCATGGCCTTTTCTTTTACAAGTTGACGTTGGATTTTATCATCTTGACAAATCTTAAGAGCAGTTCTTTGGACATAAGAGATCAATTCACCATATGTCAAGTGCTCATAAGGGATGTTGCCATCATTTTGATTTCTAAATTTTTCTCGAACTTTATCACCTAAAGACTTAGGTAATCCAACTAGGAAATTTTCTTTCCAAAATGGCTGATGAGTATCATCTCTAGTGAGTACTCTAGTAAAAAAAGTATATCTATATCATCTGAAATCATAAAATGTACTGCATTTAAGATTTGAAAGAGGTTTAGCCGACCTATCTTTCCAGATAGATAGATCTCCAACAAAATGTTTAATAATTGTAAAAAGAAGAGTGTTGTTACGAGTGTAAATGGTCTATTACATAGTGCAAGTGTACACTGTCGTAATCAAGTAATATAGAAGTAAGTAGAGTATCGTTCCCACGAGGATTGATCACTAAGTACCAAAATAGGTAATTTTAATTCTATTTAGTCAATTGATTCGTTGGTGATTAAGAGTACGAAATAAAAGATGAGCAAATATGAATGCAAATGATATGAAACAACAATGAGAAAAAGTCCTAGGGATTAGATTTCACTTAATAAATTCCGAATTGAATCACTTATCTAATCTAGTCCAATTTATTCCACATGATTGATAGTCGAGTTTCCCTAATTTAATTACTAGTCTCTTCCAAGGTCAAGCAATTCTATAATTAATTGCTAATCCAATATATTCCTATATGAATTTAAGCAATTAATTATGCATTAACATTTATGGAACTCTATAAGACTACACAACTCATATGAATATATTCCTATTTCATATTCAAGTTATGGTTTTAATTATAGGGTCTACACACATGTATCTCCTTCCGGTCTCAACATATATATTGGAATCATTCAAAAGATGGCCAATCAAATGAAAGCATTAAGAGTAATAATTAAAACTCAATCATAAAGGAAAAATAAAACTAGACTTAATAAGTTAAGATTCAATCCGTTATCAGTAAGCTACGTCATCACCCTAGGAAAATGAAAATTTAGCTCATGATAAAATTAAAAACAAAACCAAAATAAATTGACATTATTTAAAGCTAGAATAAAATCCTTATAAATACTGCATAAAACTTGAATATTAAATTCTCAAACATAAATATACAACCAAAAGATGCATAAAAAATGTAAAAATCTAGCCGTCCCTTTAGGAGGTAAAACCTTCCATGTAGGTGGCATACAAAGAGTAATACAATCCTAAGCCTTCCAAGATGGAGGCATGCAAGAAAATAATACAATACCTAAAATTAATTCTCAAATGATGTGGTAAGTGGAGAAGAGATGAGAGTAATGAAATGGTGTGTAAGTAGATAAGAGAGAAGAGTAATGGAAATGAAATGGTATGCGTGGAGAAGAGATGTGAGTAATGGATATGAATTGGTGTGTCAAATGTGAAGGAGAGGGTGGCTATATATAGGGAAAAATGGAGTAAGGTAGATGAAGTGGTAGATGAAATGTGATAGGTGGATTAATAGATAGAATGTGGTAGATGGAGTAGTAGGTGAAATGTGATAGGTGGATTAATAGATAGAATGTGGTAGATGGAGTAGTAGGTGAAAAGGAAGATAAAGTGGTAGATTAAGTAGTAGGTGAAAAGAAAGATGAAGAGGTAGATGAAATGGTTGGTGGATTGGTAGATGATTCCCGCTCTCAACTTTCAAGCAAAATTTGAAACCCTTGGAGATAGAACTGGAATTTCGTCTCAACATAAAAGTTGTAGAGCTCTTTCTTAGCTTTTTATCCATATAAAGAATGTCCTGATACGACATCTAGAGCTCTAGATATTGCCTAAAAACTGAAAGAGGGTCTAATTTAGTATTTTCCAAGAAATTCTATTTTATGCCAAAATCATTATTTATTTATAAATTACACCCAAATTTATTAAATTGAGCTCAAATATCATCCATAAAATCATCATGTAAGGGAAAATAAATATGCAAATATTTTACTTATCAAATTCCCCCACACTTAGCTCTTGGACGTCCTCAGACAAGGAGTGACCATTAAGTGCTTCAAAATTAGAAGTGTCAAGTTATAAGCAAGAACACAATTGAAAAATAAAGAAATCATAGTATTCATGAATCAACGAAAATATAAACTGGTAATTTCATTTGAAAATGAATAAACTGAGTTCGTAGTTATGACTCATTCTCCCAATCTCTCAAGTGTTTAAGGGTAACTGTTTCACTCGAATTCAACCGAAAAAATTGCACTACCATAGGCTTGCTAAAAATCTCAATCTCCATTATCTAATTCACATGCATAATTCAAATCAAAAGGACTTGTTAAGGGTTGTAATGGAGTTAAGGTAAAAGGAATATAAAACGTGATATGGAAAACTAAATATAAAAATTAATAGAACAATAAAAAAAATGGGCCAGCTTCTGAATAAATCTATTTCATCACAACAACCCACAGTTCGAATACTCAAAATTTTTTTTTTCATTTTTTTTTCAACTTTTTTTTTTTTCAATTCTTTTTTTTTGCAACTTTAAAGTTGATGATATATACACCCTCACACTTGTCAAAAGCCCATTTCACAGAACTTTCAAATGCTCTACTAATCTTTTGAAGCATTTGATACATCATTAAAGTATATGTCAATGGGTTGTAAACAAAGAAACAGTCAATGAGGCTCAAAGGGGCTTATCAACGGTATAATTGCAAGGTTGGCTATTTGGCCCTAGCTAAGCAAAATGAATGCCTTTATCATCTTTGAATGTGCATGTGAAATGTAATTTCAACCATATTTAAAGCAAGTTCTAGAGTGACAATTTAATAGGTGAATATCACACATAAGAGAAATAATCATTATAGGCTTAAAAGCTCACGGTTGGGGGCTTTTAAACTCAGCTCATTCAATCTCACAATTCATCACCAATTGTAACAATCGGTTGTTCATTCATGCTATGAAATCTCTAAATTCAATTGATCCATACTTAAAACTTATATACTTCTTAAGATCATTACAAAGCACTTAAATAGGATGATTTTTTTTTTCTTTTTACTTTTACTCATTTTTTTTATAATGAACAAAAAACATGCAACTACTTAAATGCGTCTCAGGAGTTAAGAATAACTCCTTACTCTGCCATTTTTTTTTCACACCCCATGCATCTAATGGTTTTACTAACTAACAAAAGAAAAAAAAAATTTTTCTCCTCCCCCAACCTAAATCAGCATTGTCCCCAATGTCTTCTAGAGCTCAGAGAAGGTTTTTTTTTTTGAAAACATAAACACATAATAAAGTAAAATCAAAATACTAAAAGTAAAACCAAGAGATTAAGGAAAGTTACAACCGAAGGGTGGTATCTGGGTTCTGCTTCTGACTGCTATCTGAAGATTGCCCACCTATTTGCTTGACGAGTAGATCTGGTTTAGGTTCATAGGTTTGCAGTTGATCGAGCAGCTGATCAGCAGTTGGTGCAGAAATTATGGAATGGCGAGTCGCTTGGGGTATGAATCCTGTTTCCACAGCATGATCAAGAAAAGGCAACAGATTATCATAAAAACCATTAACATTTAACAATCCTAATGGCTTTTTGTGATAGTTTAACTTAGCCCAATATGCAACGCTAGAAATGCCATCCAACGTCTCCAAACCACCGGGTAGAGTAATGAAAGCTTGAGCATGGTAGAACATTAGTCCCATTTGTTCAGGCATGCTCGAAACCTGTAACTCTTGTTCTAAGGAAAGAGTGTGGTCTTCCAACTCCTTCACCCTTACACTTAAACCCTTGCTTCCATTCATGGATGCAGAAATGGCCACACTTCCCTTTAGGCCTTGAATGCCTCCCCCGTACACAAAGTTGATTCCTCTGGCAGCTAATCCAATTCCCAGTTGATTTGCTGCTATTATAAACTCTCCTTTCTTGCCTAAATCAGTTTCACCAAAAATGCAAATAGATGTAAATTTACATTTTTGTGAAATACCCTTTTTCTCTTTCTTTCTCTCGGACCATATATATGCTCACTAGTAGAAGACTGCATATTTACAAGTGGAAGTGTATATGCTACAAGTAGAAGAGTACATGCATATATAACACTAAAACAGCGACAACAAAATCATACATTTTTCAAAGAAGTTTGAAAAAAATTTCAGACACAGATGACTGGTGGGCCATTGCATGAAGAAATTAAACAAAAAGAGGAAAGAAAGTCAAAAGATAAAGTAGAGTAGGCGAAAGCTATCGAAAAGATAAGAAAGAAATGACAAAAGCTACAGAAAAGATAAGACGATTAGACAAAAGCATGATTATGTACAGTAGTTGTGATTTTGGCTCACATCTTCCTCTGGTTTTACGTCCAGAAACGGCTTAAACGCTTTCTATGAATCGAGGATTTGCTTCCCATCCAGTTTTCTTATAAACTGGCAAATAGGGTCTTTTAACGTCAGATTCCCAAGACAATAACGCTCTTTTTCTCTGTTGAATATGTCTGCTAAATCAAGAAGAATACGATAAACATCACCACTCGGATGCGTCTCAAGAGTTTGAATGATATCATCCAGTGACTCCTTACTCAGTCCATCCTTTATAAATTTAATTTTATCTTCTCGATTTACAGAAATCATACCTTTACTCTTACAGCACTGATCACATGTCCACCTTGCACATTTATAGCAGACATTCATTCTTTTAGCTCTTCTCTTTTTGGAGTAAGAACTTCTTCCTATTCCTGGCAAAGGTTTAACAAATGAATTATGAATCTCACTTGCTAAACGTACCTTAGCTTCAATGATCCAACATACATCCATAGGAAGTCCCAAACGATTGAATATCATCATCCTTTCAAGTCGACTGTTATTGATCTTCCTGAGCACATCTTTGGGAAGAGTGGGGAACCTGTTCTTAAGCTTTGCAAGAGATTCCTCCATGGTAACTTAAAATGAAATTGATGAAGACTAGAATTCTCAACCCAGTGCAGTATTTTTCGATGAGTAGGAAAGAAAAATGAGAGAGTAGGAAAGAAGTTTTGAGAGAGTAGGAAAGAAATTTTTGGGTTGCCTCCCAAATAGCTGCCCTTCTTTAACGTCTTTAACTAGACAAATATCAAACCAAAATTTTTTTTTAAAATTTTTTTAAAATTTTTTTTATCTTTTTTTATCTTTTTTTTTTTTAAAATTTAATTACTAGATTGAGGGCTTACCTGTTGGTTCCTCAAACATGATGACAGATTTCAAAGTGTTGAGTGCACCTTCATTGTATTCTTTGAGCCTTTGCCCATTCACTTTGAATTTTCGATCACCATCTTGAATCTCCATAGTTCCATATGGCCATACATGAATCACAGTAAAAGGACCTGACCACCTTGATCTCAGCTTTCCTGGAAAGAGCTTTAATCTTGAGTTATATAAAAGCACTTTTTGTCCCGGTGTAAACTCTCTCTCCAAAATTCTTTTGTCATGCCACATTTTTGTCTTCTCCTTGTATAACTTTGCATTTTCATAAGCTTGTTGTCTAAATTCTTCAAGCTCATTGAGTTGGAGAAGCCATTTCTCACCAGCTGCCTTTAAGTCAAAATTTAATGCTTTTACTGCCCAATATGCTTTGTGCTCCATTTCTACTGGAAGATGGCATGCTTTTCCATAAACCAATTGATACGGGGATGTACCAATTGGTGTCTTGAAGGCAGTTCTATAAGCCCAGAGTGCATCATCTAACTTTTGAGCCCAATCCTTCTGGTTGGAATTCACTGTCTTCTCTAAGATCCACTTTAGTTTTCTATTTGAGATTTCCACCTGCCCACTAGTTTATGGATGATATGGAGTTGCAATCTTATGAGTTACTCCATATTTAGCTAGCACAGACTGAAGCTGCTGATTGCAGAAATGCCTTCCTCCATCACTGATAATAGCTTTAGGCACCCCAAATCTTGAAAAAATATTCTTCCTCAAGAACTTCACAACTACTCGAGAATCATTTGTAGGAAAGGCAGCTGCTTCAACCCACTTTGAGACATAATCAACAACTACTAAAATGAACTGGTTGCTAAATGAGGATGGAAAAGGCCCCATAAAATCAATCCCCCATACATCAAAAAGTTCAACTTCTAAGATGTTGGTTAAAGGGGCTTCATGTCTCCTTGAGATATTTCCCGTTCTTTGACATCTGTCACAGGTTGCCACAAGTCTGTGAGTGTCCTTGAAGAGTGTAGGCCAGTAAAATCCTGATTGAAGGTCTGTAGTAGCTGTTTTATTTGCTCCAAAATGACCACCATATAGGGATGAATGGCAGTGATTTAAGATGTTGTCCATTGCTTCTTCAGGAACACATCGCCTTATAATTCGATCTGGGCTTTGTTTGTATAAGAACGGATCCTCCCAAAAGTAATGCCTTACATCAGCCAGAAACTTCTTCTTTTGCACTTTAGAAAGTTCATAAGGCATAACTCCGCTTGCCAAATAATTCACAAAATCAGCATACCAAGGAGTAGGTTGTGACTGCATGCTAAAAAGTTGCTCATCTGGGAAATTTTCCTGGATTGGTGATTCTCTCTTTCGTTCAGGTGGTTCTAACCGAGAAAGATGATCTACAATGAGATTCTCGGTCCCTTTTTTGTCTTTGATCTCTAAGTCAAATTCTTGTAGTAGAAGCACCCATCTGATTAGTCTGGGCTTTGCATCTTTCTTCTCAATCAAGTATTTGATTGCTGAGTGGTCTGTCCAGACAATGACCTTTGACCCGATCAAGTATGCTCTAAATTTGTCAAATGCAAGCACTACTGCTAATAGCTCCTTTTCTGTTGTTGCATAATTCAGCTGTGTATCTGAGAGTGTCCTGCTGGCATAATAGATGGCATGAAAGACCTTGTCTTTTCTTTGGCCCAACACAGCTCCAACTACATAATCACTTGCATCGCACATAATCTTGAATGGAAGATTCCAATCTGGAGCTATGATAACTGGTGCAGAAGTCAAGGCACTTTTTAGAGTTTGGAAGGCTGATAAACACTCCTTATTAAACACAAAGGGATTGTTTTTCTCCAACAGCATGCAAAGTGGCTTTGTGATTTTTGAGAAGTCCTTGATGAATCTTCTATAGAAGCTAGCATGTCCCAAAAAACTCCAAATACCCTTGATTAAAGATGGAGGTGGTAGCTTTTGAATTGTTTCAACCTTAGCTCGGTCCACTTCAATGCCTCGATCAGATACCTTGTGACCCAGCACGATTCCTTCTTTCACCATAAAATGGCATTTCTCCCAATTTAGAACCAAGTTTGTCTCCACACAATGTTGCAAGAATTTTGCCAAATTTGAAAGACAATGATCAAATGATTCTCCAAAAACTGAAAAATCATCCATGAATACCTCAATGAACCTTTCCACCATGTCTGAGAAGATAGCCATCATACTTCTTTGAAATGTTGCTGGTGCATTACATAGACCAAATGGCATCTTTCTGAAGGCAAAGGTACCATATGGACATGTAAAAGTTGTTTTCTCTTGATCCTCTGGTACAATTGTAATTTGATTATATCCTGTGTACCCTTCCAGGAAACAATAATAGGCTTTCCCTGCTAGTCTGTCAAGCATCTGATCTATAAATGGCAAAGGGAAGTGATCTTTTCTGGTGGCTTTATTGAGCTTTCTGTAGTCGATGCACACTCTCCATCCAGTCACCGTTCGTTGTGGAATTAATTCATTTTTCTCGTTGGGCACTACTGTCATTCCACCTTTCTTTGGCACAACCTAAACTGGACTTACCCATTGACTATCAGAGATTGGGTAATTATGCCAGCATCCAGCCACTTTATTATCTCCTTTCTCACCACCTCCTTTATATTTGGATTGAGTCTTCTCTGGTGCTCAACTGTTAGCTTGTAGTTGTCCTCCATCAAGATCTTATGCATACAGATTGAAAGACTAATTCCTCTTATATCAGCTATTGACCATCCAAATGCTGTTTTATGCTCTCTTAGAACTCTTAATAACTTTCCTTCTTCATCAGGAGTAAGAACAGCTGAGACAACTACTGGAAGTGTTGAATTTCCTCCCAGATAAGCATACTTCAAATGGGATGGCAGTACTTTCAACTCCAAAACTGGTGGTTTCTCTGTTGATGGCACCGGCTTACTCGGCCTTTCCCCCAAATCTTCAAATGGTTTCTTGATAAAAATTGGGGAATTTGCTTCAAGGTACTTTATCTGCTCCAAGATGTCTGGATTAGTAGATTTTGATACATCTACCATTCCCATTGCTAGTGGTTGATCCATGCAGATTTGATTTACCACATCTTTTGTACAGCTGGTCAATGCATCGACTCTATAGCAGGTGTCACCTTCATCTGGAAAGGATAAAGCCTTGAAAATGTTGAAAGATACTTGATTATCTTGAACTCGTAAGGTTAACTTCCCCTGTTGCACATTTATTAACGTTCTCCAAGTTGCTAGGAATGGCCTCCCAAGAATGATAGGAATTTCTTGGTCTTCTTCCATATCGAGTATTATGAAATCAGCTGGGAATATGAGTTTGTCCACCTTCACCAGAACATCTTCTAAGACACCCCTCGGATGTTTTATTGATCGGTCAGCCAGTAGTAATGAAACTGTGGTTGGCTTGACCTCTCCAAGACTAATTTTATTGTATACATATAGAGGCATAAGGTTTACACTTGCTCCAAGATCACAAAGTGCTCTTTCAAAGTGACATTGACCTATGGTGCAAGGTATGTAAAAGCTTCCTGGATCTTTCAGCTTTAGAGGTAATTTCTTTTGGAGAATAGCGCTGCACTCCTCAGTAAGTGCAACTGTTTCAAATTCCTCAAGCTTACACTTATTTGAGAGAATGTCCTTCATGAATTTTGCATAACTGGGCATTTGGGCAAGAGCGTCTGCAAAAGGAATATTGATGTGAAAATTTTTGAAAACCTCCAGAAACTTTGCAAACTGCTTGTCTAACTTTGCCTTCGCAAGTCTCTGAGGGTATGGAACTGGTGGTACATATGGAGGAGGATTGTCTGGAAAGCTAATTCTTCCTGGTATCATATTATCCTCCTTCTGTTCTTCTCTACTTTCTTTCTTTTCTCCGTCATCCTTCTTGATTACAGGATCTTTTAATTCTTTACCACTTCTTAGTGAAACGGCCTTTACATGTTCTTTTGGGTTTCTTTCTGTGTCACTTGGTAGAGTTCCTGGTTGCCTGGAATTCAACATATTTGCAATTTGGCCCATCTGGATCTCTAAGTTCTTTATTGAGGCTTCTTGGTTTTTTGATTGTTGCATCAGTCCTAGCCATGAATTGAGATGTATTCATGGTTAGTTGAACCAGTGCATCCTCCAAATTCACTTTCTGTTGTAGTGGATTTGGTTGTTGAAAAGCTTGCTGCTGGTAGTTCCCTTGCGGCTTGAATGCATTTTGATTATTCCTCCAACTAAAATTTGGATGATTTCGCCAACCTGGATTTTAAGTGTTTGAGAATGGATCATTCCTTTGATTTCTGATGAAATGAGCTTGCTCTGGCATGGATGAGTGTCCTTCTTGACATTGTGTGCTCACATGAGGTCCTCCATATTGATCACAAGCTTCAGTAGGAGTGCTGATTGCATTTGCTTGGGTTGTCAATAATCCTACTTGCTTGGATATAGATGCAACTTGAGAAGACAAAGTTGTAAGGACATCCAGCTCGTGTACTCCAAGTGCTTTCTTTGAATTGCTACGTTCAGAAGGCCATTGATATGCATTAGCTGCCATCTCCTCAAGTAGATTGTAAGCATCATCTATATTTTTTCCCATTAAAGATCCTCCAGCTGTAGCATCTATAAGAATTCTGGATATGTGCGTCATCCCACTATAAAAAGTTTGCAGTTGCCACCAATTTGGTAACCCATGATGTGGACATCTCCGTAGCAACTCCTTGTATCTTTCCTATGCTTCATAGAGGATTTCTTGTTCATGCTGGGTGAATGAGGCAATTTCATTCCTCAATTTAGCAGTTTTTGCTAAAGGAAAGAATTTCTCCAAAAATTTATGCGCCATGATCTCCCATGTAGTTATGCTTCCCACTGGTAGTGATTGTAACCAACTCTTAGCCTTATCCGTGAGTGAGAAAGGGAAAAGTCTAAGTCTAATGGCGTCATCAATAACACCATTATGCTTGAATGTGTTGCAGATTTCTAGGAAGTTGGCTATATGTGCATTCGGATCTTCTGTTGGTGAACCACCGAACTGATTTGCTTGCACCATCTGGATAATTGCCGGCTTGATTTCAAAGTTATTAGCTGCTACTGGTGGTCTCATGATTCCAGAATTTGTCCCCATGACTGTTGGTGTTGCATAGTCACGGAGTGTTTTGGTATCTGTTGTTCCTCCCTCCGGATTTGCCATTGGATTGCTTAGGATTGAAGTAGACTGCTTTCGAACTTTTCGATTTCTTCGACAAGTTCTTTCGATCTCCGAATCAAAAGAAACACAAGACACCAAGAAGAAAAATAAATGTAATATGAAAACCAAATTAGTATTAAAATCACTTGGTATTGATATTAATGACAACAATCCCCGGCAACGGCGCCAAAAACTTGTTAAGAGTGTAAATGGTCTATTAAATAGTGCAAGTGTACACTGTCATAATCAAGTAATATAGAAGTAAGTAGAGTATCGTTCTTATGAGGATTGATCACTAAGTACCAAAATAGGTAATTTTAATTCTATTTAGTCGATCGATTTGTTAGTGCTTAAGAGTACAAAATAAAAGATGAGCAAATATGAATGCAAATGATATGAAACAACAATGAGAAAAAGTCCTAGGGATTAGATTTCACTTAACAAATTCCGGATTGAATCACTTATCTAATCTAGTCCAATTTATTCCACATGATTGATAGTCGAGTTTCCCTAATTTAATTACTAGCCTCTTCCAAGGTCAAGCAATTCTATAATTAATTGCTAATCCAATATATTCCTATATGAATTTAAGCAATTAATTATGCATTAAAATTTATGGAACTCTATAAGACTACACAACTCATATGAATATATTCCTATTTCATATGCAAGTTATGGTTTAAATTATAGGGTCTACACACATGTATCTCCTTCCAGTCTCAACATATATATTGGAATCATTCAAAAGATGGCCAATCAAATGAAAGCATTAAGAGTAATAATTAAAACTCAATCATAAAGGAAAAATAAAACTAGACTTAATAAGTTAAGATTCAATCCGTTATTAGTAAGCTACGTCATCACCCTAGGAAAATGAAAATTTAGCTCATGATAAAATTAAAAACAAAACCGAAATAAATTGACATTATTTAAAGCTAGAATGAAATCCTTATAAATACTGCATAAAACTTGAATATTAAATTCTCAAAGATAAATATACAACCAAAAGATGCATAAAAAATGTAAAAATATAGCCATCCCTTTAGGAGGTAAAACCTTCCATGTAGGTGGCATACAAAGAATAATACAATCCTAAGCCGTCCAAGATGGAGGCATGCAAGAAAATAATACAATACCTAAAATTAATTCTCAGATGATGTGGTAAGTGGAGAAGAGATGAGATTAATGAAATGGTGTGTAAGTAGATAAGAGAGAAGAGTAATGGAAATGAAATGGTATGTATGGAGAAGAGATGTGAGTAATGGATATGAATTGGTGTGTCAAATGTGAAGGAGAGGGTGGCTATATACAGGGAAAAATGGAGTAAGATAGATGAAGTGGTAGATGAAATGTGATAGGTGGATTAATAGATAGAATGTGGTAGATGGAGTAGTAGGTGAAATGTGATAGGTGGATTAATAGATAGAATGTGGTAGATGGAGTAGTAGGTGAAAAGGAAGATGAAGTGGTAGATTAAGTAGTAGGTGAAAAGAAAGATGAAGAGGTAGATGAAATGGTTGGTGGAATGGTAGATGATTCCCGCTCTCAACTTTCAAGCAAAATTTGAAACCCTTGGAGATAGAACTGGAATTTTGTCTCAACATAAAAGTTGTAGAGCTCTTTCTTAGCTTTTTATCCACATAAAGAATGTCCCGATACAACATCTAGAACTCCAGATATTGCCTGAAAACTGAAAGAGGGTCTAATTTAGTATTTTCCAAGAAATTCTATTTTATGCCAAAATCATTATTTATTTATAAATTACACCCAAATTTATTAAATTGAGCTCAAATATCATCCATAAAATCATCATGTAAGGGAAAATAAATATGCAAATATTTTACTTATCAAGTGTTTACTGAATCTGGAATGGGTTGGCCGTTTGAGGTAATGGGTGTTCCATCAGATTCAGTTTTAATAGATGTAAAAATGGTATTTTTGTCTTCAAGAGAAAGATAATTATCCCACCAACCTTTAAGTTGTCCAATAAACTCGGAAACTATAAGATTGGTAATCATTTCATCTGAATAATCATATTGAGTTTGGTATGCGGTACTTACCATGGACATTTGTTGAAGAGTTTAGAGAATGTTTGATTCACTTTGACCATCTATGTTCCATTCATAGATATTATCAACATTAAAGGATTTAAAGTTTTGGTTTATTTGTTCTTCAACCAGAATGTCTGGAGGGCTAGCTCTATGGCAATAGAGTTTTGAAGGCTTTTTCCAGTGTTGATGGTTGATATGGAGTTGTGCCTCATAAGGGTTAGAGTCTATATCTCCAATTTGGGAATCCTTTTCAAAAGTCATAACATCTTTTGATTTGGTTGATGACATTTGGGGTGTGTTTGGGACAGTCGTAGTTTGAAGTTGGTTGATTTGTTGATTAACCATTCTTAATAAATTAGATCTTTTAGTTTGAAAATATGACTTAATTTTTAGGTTTATTTGAAAAGGTTTAAAAAGAGGTGTTTCAATTCTATTTTTGACTTTTCTTGAAGAAATTGGTGTTTGAACAAAATAATCACCTAATACCTAAAGGTATTGGTTTGTATAATTGTTTTCTTCAACAATGTTCTTAATATCCGTTGGGTCAATGGGTTTTTCAATGTTTTTAAATTTGAAAGGTGCAGCCATAATTGGTTGGTGTTTGTCGTCAGTCAATTGTGGTACTTGCACTGGTTTTGGAGGAGGAAACTCAAAAGAAATAGTTTCACCTTCAAAAGGTTTTCATTATTTCTTTATCATATTGGTGGTTTGTAAGAAAGGATATTCCAAGTTTTGATCTTCTACATAAGCATTAAACCAATAAAAAAATGGAATATTTTCTTGTATTTTTTCAAGAAATCTATAGAATTTTTCTTGAATTTCTTTTCTAGTAGATTTTTTGAAATTTTGTAGAAACCATTCTCTCTGAAGGGTATATTTCTCAGAGTAAAATTCCGTTTGCAAGGTTTGTTTGTCAATGTGGAAAACATTTTCTAAAACGTTTATGATAAAAGGTTCCCCTGGTTCCCCAAGAGATGAATAAGTTGGAGACTCGATTGATTTCAAGTCATCATCCTTTTCATAACTTGTTTGTGGGATATTTAAAGAATTGTCAACTCCTTGAATTGAAACGTTTGTGTGGGGTTACCGTAGGTGGTGCAGGTGTATATATGACAGATGGTACCTTTGCTAAAGCTTGTTGGGGAGTTGATGTGTTGGGGGCTGACATGTAGATGACAGATGGTGGATTAGGTAGAGAAGAGCAAGAGTATCTTGAAGATTCAGATCTAACAGACCTACAGTCTTCATATAATGAAGGCTTAGTTCTAGTAGCTTGACTACAAGATCTTCTTAGTCTATCAAAGGAGAGTTTTATAGTTCCATATGATGTTTGAATGATTTTGCTTACCTGAGATATTGGTTTAGGAATAGGCTTTGTGGCCTTATGCATTGTCCAATCATCTGGTAATTCAACAGCATCCCACATAATTGTTTTTGGAATGGTCAAGTTTGCATTTTGTTCATATGATTAAAAGACTATTGTTTGGCCATTATCAGGTGGTATTAGAACTAAGGAATTGGATGAGTTTAAGACCTTATACTATATCTTATATGTTAGGGTAGCCGGTATAGATCTTGGTTTCATTTTCAAACTGTTTAACTGAAGTTTGAGTTTAAGGACTTCAAGAACATGTTCATCCTTTAAGTCTACCATCCTATCTGGATAACAATTAAAGTAGATAGGACCATTATGAAGTCCAAATTCTGCTGCTGCAAGCAGAGAATCAGAAAATTCATAATGTCTAGTATCCATGAGGCATACTAGTCCTGACACGTGTAGTCCTTTTCTTATTAGTGGTTTAATGGCAACTTGAACACTTCCGGTGTGCAAAAAGTTGTAATCTTTTTTATGTTTGTCAATTGATTTTTGAGAAAGAAGGTAAAATTCTTCCTTTTCTGGTTTGATAGGAATTGATTCTTCAACTGTTCTAATTATGTAATCAGATTTGGAGAACCACTTCTTATCTTGAGTTTGCATTTGATAAAGCGCGTTTAAAGCAATTGGAGGTAAAACCCAATCATCTATGTTCTGGTTTATATTTTCAAAAGAAATTTCTTCTTTGAAAATTTGTTTAGAAGTTAAAGACTTTGATTCCTCATCTTTTAGCATAGAGTTACTTAATGGAGTAGAAGAAGAGCTACTACTACTGCGTTTGGAAGAAAAGGAACGGAGAAGGAAAGACATAATTTAAATTGCAAAATTTAAATTGACAGAATTTAAATGGCTGAAAGGAAAAGACGGAAATAAAAAGAGTGCAAGAAGTAAAGGATGGAATTAAAGAGCAAAATAATAAAGAAGTAAAGCTTAAAGAAAAGAAAATAGCAATAATTGTAAATCTCCCTTGCCTAAGTAACATCACCTTCTGGATCCATAGTGGTATAATAATTAAAAATGTATCAGTTTTTATGGATTAAAATATCTTGTTAAGAAATAAGTAAGATTTTTCAGATCCTACTCTATCCAGACTTGTAGTATATAAAATCTTTATTTATCATACACTATTGCGTGGGGCACAAACGCCTGCCTCAACACACAAGACTTATTGCAACCTCAACCCACGGATGGACTCATGTATGATAAACAAGAACTATATACAAAGTGCTATCAAGTACAGACCTTTAAATCATACTAATCCGCTAACAAAAATTTTAATACCATAAAAACAGATCCAGATCTAAGTATTACATCCCTACTTGGTGGATTAGGCCCAAGTCAAATAGGATTGGGGTCAGAGTGTAAATAATATAAAAGTTTGTGTAGATATATGTAATATTTCCCAATTATTATGAATCATATTATTTAATTGATAGAATATGACTCTATGAGTGACATTATTTCATTGATGCAATATGTCTCTTTATCAAAAGGATATGTTGTCCCTCTTATAAAAGGATATGTTAGTAGAGAGGAATGAGTATGTAGAATACCACAAATAGTTGTAAGGGGTTCAGTTGTGAATCACTTGAATATAGATATTCAGACACATTGATTCCTTATTCCCTTTACTACATTTTTGTTCTTCTTCCTGTGGTGTATTTGCTGTATGTCATAATTGTTTTCGTAACTATGATTCAATTTTCTTGAGTATTAGAGATTAACAGTCATATTCTAGGTACGCCCAATATTCTTACAACATATAAGGAGATTAAACCAAAATCTACAACTAATAACAAAGCCTCCTAATCAAACCCAAGACTTCGCAGACCAGTCAAAATCCTGAACGAAAAGAAATTATGCCAAGCAATTAGTGGAGAAGATAAAATCAGAGAACTATGCTGACCTTGAAATTTAAAACTAGCAATTCCAAAAGAAACTTCCCTAACTTCAGTTGGTATACAAAAATCTAAAATAGCACAAATCAGTTCGTCTTCAAGCTTCATACTACTATCTACAATCTTTATTAGAAAAGGACCTCAATCACACTAAATGTTATCTTCCATACAGAAGCTTCAAATAAGGGGGGAAAAAAGATGAAAATCAAAACTGTATGAGAAATAAAATAAAACAAAAACAGAGTAAAGATATTATAAACAAGGGTGTAGAAGAGGGAGTAATACTAATGTAACTTCAAATCCCCTTGTGGACCAAACAGGACAGCGGCGGCTAACGAAATAGGGTGTAGCTGCGATAGCTTGGAAAGCACAGAAGCCAATGGTGATTGAAGAGGTAGAGGTGGCACCTCCATAGACTGCAAAAGTGCGTCTCAAATTGTTCCTCCTTGTAATTCATTTATCCAATAACATTTATAATATTATAGGGACATATTACACTGTTCCCTCACATACTTGGTCCCGCAGCATCAGGGTATATTCCTTAATTTCGGTTCACAGTGTTTAATTTTTTTATAGTTATAGGTAGCTAGTTTCCTTCTACCATAGATATATAAATATCTAAGCAGGTATACACCCATAACTTCTCTCATTCTTATTCGTACCCTATTCAAAATGGGTTTGTGCCCTAATAATGGGACAATAAGCTTTTAATGCTCCACTCTCTAATATCCTTTTTAATGTCCCAACCTCCTGAATGTTCTTTTCTTCTAATTAATCATTATATTTTACATAAAATAAGTGGCATTTTGATATTTTAGGGAGCAAAATGATTTTTTTTAATTAAAAATCAAACTACACAACTTTTTAAAGTATTTTTCTTTCAAAAATAGTAAAAAATATTCAAAACTAGGTCATTTTTTTGCCCATAATCCAATGATCAAGGGAAGAAAGAAAACAGTATTTGAGAAGTTTGGGTATTACAAGGGCATTAGAGAGTAGAGTGAGGTACCAACAAGTTGTCGGTTGATGTGGTAATCGGCCTCACCTCGTTAAGAGAAAAACATAAGTTTGATTCCTGAGAAGCGCACTCATTGAGGAAATGAAAACTCTTTACGCTCTAAGCCTAAAAAGGGGATTATACTCTTAATCAAATAAAATAGAGAGAGAGTGGAGTGAGGTACTATACACTAAAAGTGGACTAGGTGTAACCCCCTCCGTAATTATATCCGAAATACAACATTAGAGTGAAATAGAGACCAATAATAATCAAAATTCATTTACAATCCCCATCCTTAAGATAGGGTTTTCACCAATACATTTCACAAACACTTTAACCTGGTTTCACATTCACATTTTGAATACAACTACATTGCGAAGATAATTAACATTCATAATATATCAGAGTGCACAATAACAATCCCGGCAATTCCGGGTTCATATCTTCACTAAAAGTTCATAGGGCAATACGCCCATTACAATTCCTCAACGGGGATTACACAAATTTCAATCCAAATACACATTCTAATCTATCATCCGAACATATACAATTATCCCAGCATATAACGATAACCAACTACCAAATACAAATGCCCATAAGGGATTCTCGCCGCCCCTAGTCGCTTGCTCCTTCCTTGAGGCACTTGTCCTGTCTAAAATATTGGTAGGGGAGGGTGAGATTCTAGAGAATTCCAGTAGGAAACAGATAACAATATGCATGCAAGATAAGTGTTTAATGCATGACATGCTTGTATCACAATAACTCGTGTTCACATAATGATATAACCGCATGCTCAATGTTTCAACAAAATACTCATGGCCATAGCATAAATAGAAACAGAGCTTCAATCATTCATATATGTTTCACATAATCAAGCAAAGCAATAACATGCATCAATACACAAACACAAATATCAATACATGCAGGAGAGGTAAGTTCCCTACCCTTATTCTTCCCACGTATGCTCCAGCATCGGCTACACGCGATCCGAGCCGATATCAAACCATGATCAGGGCGAATATCCAACCCTATAACCAAATCAAGGACATAGGATCATTCTCTTTTCCAAATTCTCATTTTCATAACACTTAAATTTGGTTATCATAATTGACCCTTAAGAGGCCACAAATGCCTCTAATAAAAGCCCTAAAAGGTCAGGAAACAATAGGTTAGAGATCTCCTTTCCAAAACTCAAAGTGCTGGAACACAGGGGTTGGCCGCGGCTAGCCCTTCCTTGGGCCACGGCCAGAATCAAGCCAGAAAGGTTTGGGCCGCGGCCAAGAAATTCCCTGATTCATGGCTGAAATTCCAAAATTCATAACTAATTCTAGAAATATCGAAATGAGGTGATTCCAAAGCCAAGTGAAAGGTACTTAAGTCTTCTTTCTAGGAAAAATATGTAACATTACTGGAAATCACTACAAAATTCCAGAATTACAAAAAGCTCAACACTGCCCCAAAACAGAGTTCAGTTTTGATCCCAAATTTTGGCAAAGCATAACTCTTAGTTCAAAAAACGAAATGACACAAAATATATGTCCATTTTGAAGCTTGGGATGTGAAATTTAAGACTGGAAATTTTCACAATTTTCTGAAATCATTTGGTCATTCAAAACGTCCACACAAATAAACTGCCCAGAACAGAGTTCCAACGGACAGATTTTGCAATTTTCTACCAAAGTGTCCAATGACTCCAAAATTATTAACCAAACCTATTCCCATACAATTTTACACAAGAAACACAGTGGTAACCTCAAAATGACCAAAATCACAACCCATTTACATGCCCTATTTTGACCAAAGCACAAAACCAACACAAAAGGTGCCAAACTTCACATTTAAGCTTCAAAGCAATTCTATCAATTCAAAATACTAAACAAGGCACCATTTCCATAACAACAACAGACCATACTTCCCAAGACCCTAAATCATGAAAATTAGGGCTAAAATTCCAGAAATTCAAGGCCAAACAAATGGCCACAAAACTTATATGAAAATGAAGCTTTCACTCACCTCAACAACTTTCCCAAAGGCACTTCATGATTCTCCAATTTGTAGATTTTCATGATTCCTCAAATCACCACTAATGGAGAATCTAAAACCATAGGATGAAAGCTCTTAACAAGAGGAACAACTTTATAGAAGAGAGTTTGAGCATTTGAGGTCATTTGGAGGGTCAAATGCTTACCTATCTCAAGAGCTTCTTCTTCTTCTTCTGCAGCCATGGCAGCCGAATAGAGAGAGGAATGAGAGAGATGAAGAGAATGGAAAGAGATGAAATGATGATGAAATGAACTACTCTCATCCCTCCCATACTTGTGATAGCCGCATAGAGAGGAAAGAGAGAAGAGAAAATCATTTTAAAATGTAGCATTTGACTTTTCTACTCCTCTCTCTTCATCCTCACCTTTTGCCACATGTCTCCACCTCATTGGCTCTCATAAAGCAAGTAACTAATTAGTTACTCTAACCACTTCATTAGCCATTTTAATTTCACATCTCATGCCCTCTTAATTAGTAATTAATGTTTTCCATTAATCACTAATTTAGAGCCATTCTTTCAATTTTTCCAACAATTATGGCATATTAATTAAAATTGCCATATAACACATAATTATTCCACTTTAATTCGATAATTATCCTCAATAATTACCATTAGCCCTTAATCAAAAATTGGGGTGTTACACTTGGTATATAAAACCCAACACAAGTACGGGGGAGACATTTGAAAGCGGAAGACCAATACTCATATATCCCCCGGTCCTTTTTAATTATAAGCAGCAACTATTCAAATTACACAAATCGAACTAGCGATCAAAATTAGTTAAAAAGCAATGAATGTATAAGAGATACATTTTCAAACATACCCTTATTTATGAAGATATATGAAAATTGTGGGAGTGACCTAAACTTAATTTTAATATTCTAACAAATTAAAAGTATAAATAGTTTTTTTAGAAAGCTTAATAAATCTTTAATCAGGCTAAGCAGGACTTTACATCTTAAAATAATTGTCATTTTTTCCCATTCTAAAATTTAATTTCAAAAATATTTTTTAATATGTCTACACCACATTTATATTAATAAGGATATTAATTGATGATTAATGAGCATAATTAATAATGCAAAACAACATCCCCCACTAATCTTATATGTAATCTGTAATGGTTAGTAAGAGAGACTCAATAAGTTTATATCAATTAATAATCATATTTACAACCTTTGATCTTCCTCTTCAAGTTAACTATATATTCATGTTGGATGTTTTTCCTTTTTATTCAGGTGTTTAAAGTTCCACCAAAACTTATTGTTAGAATTTTATTGTCGATATTTCAAAAAACATTTCCAAAGGGCTGTTAATGAGAGGGGAGATATTGATCTACTTTTAATATATTAGGGATAAAATTGCACCACAAAATATTTCAATGTGTTAGATGCCTCTAAAAATATTTCATGGACTTGCATGCATCTTAACTCAATATTAAATTATTTGAGATTGGAATGCAAGTGGTTAGAATACTATTATGAAAACAATGTCTTTATGATATTACAAAAAATGTCAATTTTAATTTTTTAGAACACACTTAACTATTTTAAATTATTAATTAATTGAAACATAATTATTTTAGTTTTCCTATTAATTGATAATTAATAGGAAAACTAAAACAACGACATAGTTGCTGGTTCAATTGCCATTCCCTTTGGTGGTTGTTTTATTTCCTTTTAGGTGTTACTGAAAATATTCACTACAAATAAATTGACTTTCAGTCACTTGTAGAAACTATCTCTCAAACTTTCAGTTGTAAGTCACTTTCGAGAGTGGTGTCAAAAACTATCGTCAGAGAAAAGTTTTGACTAGTTGCCGTCTATGTGCCATGTCACCACCAAAGGTCATTAACTCAAATGCCTCTCCTCCAAAGGTTAGGGAGTGGTGTAATTATATTATTCAGGATAATGGAGAGTGTAGGGGAGGGAATGATGCATCTGAAAGTAGGAGACCAGTATTCACAGGGGAGTGTGGAACCTCCGCATTCAATGAGTACACCTTTGTCCATGCTAGTTGTGTTGCGAACATAAATCCTGCTGCCCTTATTGACAAATTTTGTCTACAAATATGGGGAGATTTTGACAAGAAAGTTCTTTCCCAAGCCAGCTAACCCCTATTGAGTAACCCTCACAAATATGAAAAATGTAGTTATTTCAATTCTATTTTTAAACGTGTACAGATATGAAAATGTATTTTTCTTATGTGAAGGAAAATGTATTTTAAAACTTTTATCATTTAATTTCTTTTTTCTTTCAATTTTTTATTTTATTTTTTAAATATTAAAATTATGCAATTTTAAAATATATAAAGATCAAAATATATTTTTTTAATATTAATATTTTGATAATGTTTTGTTTTATATAGTTTTGTTATAAATGATGATGACATATATATGACAACTCAGGATATAAGGATGTTATTATCATTATGACTTTTGCCCATTTTATTTGATTTCCTCCATATTTTCTTTCCTCCCCTAAATAGCAGAAGTAATATTATCTTGGAAAAAGACACTTAAACGCCACTTGAATTTTAAAATCTCAATTTGGTTTTGATGACAATAAGAGTAATGGAATTTAAAAAAAGACTATAGCAATTGACAACTCAAGCTTTTCGGAAATCACTGATTTGGGATTTTGAAGTTCAAGTGGTGTTTAAGTGTCTTTTTCCCTATTATCTTTTCACTTTATTTTCTCTCCTTACATCTCCTTCAGCTCCCAACTTTTCTCTTCAACCAAGTTGCACCCTAATCCAGTTGAATTACTCATGGCCTAGGTCAAAGTGGCAAATCGTATAAAAAGCATGTCCCATCAAGGATGTCCAACAAGTGTGTAAAATTGATGTTTAATTAGGTAGTACAATTTATTATAAATAGGTTAAAATAAGCATTTTCCTTCTAAGAACCTAGAGAAGCTGGAGAAAATGTTTTTAATTGCATTTTCAAAGTTGGAGAATTAAAATTTAAATTAATAAATTTAAAGTATTAAATTAAAATAAGAGAATGCGTAGTTGAAATATTTATTTGCCAATTGGTCGATCTTATTAAATATTTGCATTTTATAACTGAATAACCGGAAACAATGAAGCGAGAAATTGTTAGAAGAAAGAAAAAGTGAAGATTATAATAAAAATGATATAATTAGGTGTGGATAAATAATAAGCCTTCTGGAGTTGTGATAACATGCATTTGAATACTCAGCATTAAACTTCCAATAAAAAAAAAAAATAGGGAGAATAGGCTTCACATTAGAATAAACAACAAGTTTGTAATAACTTTGACCTTCTCCCCTCTACGTGTCATTACAGGATTGCAAAGTGTCTTATACCTTTATATATATGTCTTAAACCTTCTCCCCTATATGAGAGGATAAATTTAAGAAAAAAAATAAAAAATAATATGCCAGCTTGGACTTTGCACCTCTTTAAACAAATTTCATTAGCTCCAATTATTACAGATTTAGTATACACAGAAAGAGTTCATTAATATCTGAACGTGATAAAGAAAAAAAAAAAAAACAATTAAGGGTATGTTTCCATTTGGCGTCATACATGCATGCATACATACATACATACATTAAATTTAATTTTGTATCAGCAAAAAAAAAAAAATAAATTTAATATTGTAATTATATTAGCTATTGGATATATATTATCTATTAATTATGTATTATAATTATATTTATTTAATTTTGATAAATATAGAATATAATTTATAATAGTAAATGTCATTTATAATTATATTTTATTAAAAATTTTAAATAATCTGAAAAAAATAATATAAATAAAATAAGGGTAACTTTATTTACATAAAAATATTTTTCCTCCCCTTACCTCCTAAGCCAAAGTAGGTAATATTAAAATCTCTACCCTCCAGCATCCTGTGAGAGAACAAATTTAACGTACATAAAAAAAAAAAAAAGCAATTTCATGGAAAAATGGAGTTAATTGTTTTTAAGAAAACATATGTTTAATGAAAAATACTTAAAATTTTTTAATTATAATATATTAATATAAGGATCTTAAAATTATATAATTTTATAATTTAATTGAAAATGCATATATATGATCACCCAAAACACTTTAGCCAACATATGGATTTTAAATATTATATAATTAGTGAGTTTGAATAAATAAGAAAAATTAAACATTGAAAGTTGTTGAAAAATAAAAATTTATAATTATAAAATTAATTAACTTTGTAATGTGATGTGGTAATTAATTTAACAGCTGACAAAAAAGTGAAAATATGCATTAAAATTATTTTATAATTTTGGATAAAGATATTTGATTAAATGGTTAATAAGTAATACATATGTTAAGGGGGTATTCTCATCAAAGTGATAGGTCAATGCTTTAATTTAAAAGTCAACTAATCGTTGGGTGGAAGGGAGAGATTGAGACGGGAGGAAGATGGGCATTAAAAGAAATTAACAAAGCCCAGATATTTTTTTTTTAAAACAGAAACATAATGGAAATTATATGGTTGCCATGTAAATTAAAATAATTTGGAGTGGAACATTTTTACTGAGTATAAGGAATATACTCAGTAAATTTAGATATCAAACAAAGGAATATGAAATTATCAAGCATTGGAGTTAATTTATATTTTCAGGGCTATATAAATAATTTTATTTATTTATTTTTAGATTAGGATTTTATTAGATTTTCTTTTAAAATTTAGCATTATCTTAATAATAAAATAGTATCTAAAACGTCCTCTAATTATCTTTTTCATCTGAATTAAATTTAAATTATTGTTATTTTATTATGTTTGGAGCTCTATTTGTTGGGTTGGTTAGAAATTTACAATGAGATACCTAGATATATCTACTTCGTCGCCTTATTGAATTGATTACATTGCTTTTCTCCTTTTGTTTTCTCTGAATCTCTCTTTCCCCTCTCTTTTCTCCATTTCCTATTCGGTGCCTCTTATTGCTCTCTCGTATTGCCGCGGTCTGCCAGTTGCCCAACCATCAGAGTCGCTCGAATAATAATGGCACCTAAAAATCATAAATTTTCAAAATTAGAAGCGGCAGTAAAGAAGTTTCCTCCGCTCAAAAGTAAGAATTTGTCTTGCGTTTATTTCGTTTGCCTCTATTTCGTTACCTTGTTTTAATTAGCTTTATTAATGTTGCTATTCTTTCTTATATCTATATATATATAGAGGTTGATTTTGTCTGACTCAAGTCAACTCATAACACATATCTCGAATTTATATACTTTCAATTCAATGTCCAACTAAATAGACTTCTCTTAATACATTCTAAAGTTCTTCAAATACAGAGCACATAGAAAAGCTTGACTGCCAAATAAAGACAACTCAGACTGACCTGAGGCGTAGAATGCTGCAATATGCGGATATTGCTTGGGAATATGAAGTTTGTTCCCTTCCTTCCAAAGCATTGTTATCTTCTGTTATGGTTCATTTCATCTCTGACAAATGCATATTTTGTAGGCTGAATGTTTCCAAAAACTAATTGATCGTCTAAACTTCATCCAGAAGGAATTTGGAGGGAAAACAGAGGAACGCCTGGAAGAATTGGCAGCACTAAGGGATCTCACGGACAGTTTTAATTCATTTGGTATTGAGAAGGCGTAATTAAATGAGGAACGTGGACTCAGCAAGAATTGTGCAAAGAAGGAACTGAAAATTAACTTCATATATTAGTCCTCATGTTAGTTAGTATATATCAAGTTGTTCTCCATCTTTTGTGATGGGCCTTTGTGTAATTGTGACTATTTTGGACAAGTTTTACGCTTTGTTTTGTATTCGGTTATGACTCTATTCACAGTGGAAATTGAGGCACTCTTTTCTCCAATCCTTTGTTTGTTGTTTTGTGATTATTTTAAATTTAAATTATAGATTGAGAATATTTTTCAACTAATGTTAAGTTATTCACCAATTTGACATTTGACTCTAGCTTTATTAATATTATTTTGACTAAATAAAAGGACCATATTTAGTTATTTACTTCTAAGGGATCGAAAATGATGAGCATGAGAAGATTATGACAGAAATGATATTAGTAGGAGACGACAACAAATGGTAAGGGAAGTTGGGTGGGGGTGAACATTCCAGTGCCCGCGACCATGGATCTAAAATCATTTCAGTTTTTCTTCCTGACAAAATCATTTCTTTTTTAAATTAATTTGCTTTGTCAAAATTTAATATAGTTTCAAAAATTATAAATTAATTGGTTGGGTCAAAATTTCACATTCCAAAATGAATTAAGGAGTGGGGAATGAAACACTTGTCTGGAGTCTTTTTCCTTTTCTTTGTTTACCCACTTCTCTTTTTATTTTACACACTTGTCTTTTTTTTTTTTTTTTTTTTTTAACACACTCTATGCCACATTACCATTCACTCTTTAACACATCACTGTTACAGGTCAAACTTTCTACTCCCTCCAACGTCTTAACGGTCTATATCGACTAATTTATCGGGATTATTAAAATGCCTCGCTTTTAAAAGGTCGTGTATACTTTGGCAACCTCCAAAACTTATTTGTTTCATACGCGCATTAAAAAAACTTCATTTTCAAAATTGCACACTTTTATTATAATAAATGATTATAGCAAGATGTTATTGACTTATTGTCATTCTGACATTTGTCCATTTTCCTTAATTTCCTCCCCATTTTCCCTTCATCAAAATAATTGAATCTCTCTTTTTTCGTTTATTTTCTCCTCTCATATTTTCTTTACTTCCAAACTTTCTCTCCATCCAAGTGGCGCACTAAGATACTACTTCATGACTAGCCTAACTCAAAGTGGCAAATTGCATCAAAAGCATGTTCCATCCAAAGGATTTCCAAAAAGGATTATAAATAAGTAATTAGGTGGTAAAATTTATTATAAATATGTTATGATAGAAATGATTTTTAGCTTTTCGTGAACTGCTTTATTAGAACTTCTCCATTAAGATGGCGGAAATTTCTTTCGGTTAAGGCACAAATCTGTAAAATCTATTGTTAAATTTCCTAACTGAATTAACATGTGTCTTGTCACTGCCTGTATGTAGCAAGTTGGTCATAACTTTGACCTTCTCTCTCATAATCCATCAATGATCTTACCCCTTGTTTCCTCTATCCTGTGTGAGAGGAAGATGTATAATATATTTAAGATTTTAAAAGGAAAAAAATATCAATCGTGAGAGGAAGATAATTGGATAGAGCAAAGTAGGATAAAGAAATCAAAATGAAACTTTATATACACTGGATGATGAGGGTGGTGAGGTGTGTTGGGGTACACTCCAACGACAGATGAATTGGTGGGTGCAAGTGACCATGGACGTCTGGTGTTGCGTCCACGACGAGAATGAGGTCATTTTCGTTTACTTTTCTTCTCAGTTCTCAAAGAAGATTCCGTAAGTCCATTCTCGTCCTCCATGTACATTTAAAAGATTAAGTTTTTTTTTTTAACATTTTACAAATAAACTAAAGTATTTATAGGGCCTAAAGCGTCCCATGTCAGCCTTCCCTGAACATGAAGTGCAGTTGGCCATGTGATGAAAAATTTGAAGAAACATGTATATAAATGAAGAATTGAATTAAAGTATCCTAAACTTTTTAAATTTAAAATGTAATGAAAAAACTAATAAAATATTTAATAAACAAAGTTGATGGATATCATACGTTCATATATATATATATATATAATAAAATCATAAGGCTAATGTATACTTTCAGTCCTTTAAGTTTACATGAGGTATACTTTTGGTCCCTTGACTTTGTAAAGAATAGTTTTGATCGTATATTTCTAACATCATTAATGTTGCTTATCAAAAACGCTAATTCAACAAACTTAAGTAATGATTGCTTAAGTTTAAGTGATGACTATGTAATTAAATACTATTAATCTTAAATTTAAAATATGTGTAAATTGAAAATAACTAAAAACCTAATAGAGCAATCAATATCAAAACTTCGATTGAATTAAAAAAATTTTAATTAAATAATCTATATATATTAGTTTAATAATATAAATAGCAAAACCTCAATTTTATTTGCAGCAATTTGTTGGATTATTTTAATTCAATAATCTAAATATATTTTTATATTTAAAAAAGCTTAAATATGCTTTGTTAGCTACATAATCATCACTTGAGTTTGCTATGTTAAAATTTTCTGTTAGCAACATTAACGGTGCTAACTAGAAAAATAAGACTAAAAGTTATAAAGGTAAGGGATCAAAAGTATAACCCATGTAAAACGTATAGGACTAAAAGTATACTTAACAAAGTTATAAACAAAAGGATAATAAAACGGAAGCCTATTCCATGTTTGTAAAATTAATAAGTATGATTCCAGTATAGTTAATATATAGACACAATAAAAGGCTCATCATGTTAATTGTTTAGAGAAAAAATAACAGCCACAAACTGGCAAGCTTGTATGAATAAACTCTAACTATATGAATCTGAACAGTATGCTATGCCTCACTTGTCAAATACCTAACACATCCAAATTGCATGTGGAGATTACAAAGCCACTGTTTCAGCATATTCAACCAAGTTTTTTTAATCAATAATAATATTTAAATCATATTATGGTGTATGGTTTTCTTAAAAAATGAATTATATAATTATACAAAACGGTGTGATTGTACTTACCTTTTGTGTTCTTAAATACACGCACATATACATATATATCACATGTACACCTCCATATACATCAAAAGGCATGGCTTATTAATTACTTTAATTTGCTCTGAGTTCTGAATGGTCTTGTTTACAGCTGTTTCAGCCTAAACTCAAAAGGAAAACTCAGTTTTATTCTCCTACATACAACTCATTTAACTGCAAAATGAGTTACATATATATTGTCATGCATATACATCAAATTTATTGTGCTAATTTGGCAATATCTAACAATGCTGCTTCTTCAAACTTGCATTACAGGGAAGTGATAATATTGAAGGAATAATATTTGCTCCCCCGCACCAAAAAGGAGTGAGAGTGATATAGCCTTTGGGAAGATGAAAAATCTCAAGATTCTCATCATTCGAAATGCCCAATTTTTACTAGGCTGGAAAGTATATCCTTCAACCACTTTGCCACCTGAATTTTCTCCTTCGAAACTAATTTGCTTGAAGCTATATTGAAGCCCTTTCAGATTTAGAAAAGCCATTCAAGGTAACTATTTCCCCCATTTTTCATTATTTATTCTTTTGTCTAATATCTTTAGCCATAGTAATTTTCACCTCAGAAACAACAAGAAACTACTTTAAGTTTCCTTCTATTTTTTGAGAACATTCTTACAGATCACCTGGTATTTTTAGAATACTCAAGCTAAAATAATCCCAATATAAAAATTATAATATATTAATAAAATTGAAAGTTTAATTTTGCATTTTTATTTTGCTCAAATGTTTCTAAATTATACAATAACCTCTCTTATAGGCAAAAGTACATCTTTAAAAAGCTAACTTTGTATAACGTTTTATTTTGATCATTTAATTTTATTAAGCGTCATTTCAGTCTTCCAAATCTTGCACCATTAATTTTATTATCAAGAAATGATGATATCTAAATTTTAAAATTGGCAGAATATTCTCATATGCTGAGATAGTAAGTTTAATTTTTGTAAAGTAACAATGATTGGCACAAAATATCATCATTTGAGACTAATTATGTTAGAGCTAGAGGTCTAAAAAAATACCTTTTAGAATTAAAAGACCAAATTAAAACCTTGTATAAAGTTAGAGAACTAGAGGGATATTTTTTGTCTCTTATATGTGTGTGTGTGTGTGTTTGTGTGTGTTTTCTTTAAAAGCATATATACACGTCTTTTTACAACACAAAAGGCATATGCATATATGTACATCAATCTCTATGCAAATGACTATAAAAATGATTATAATAAAATGAAATTAATTAAATTTTGGAGAAAATGATAATTGAAGATCTTTTCAAGCCAATAATTTCAATTGCAGACCTCCAATTTTTGAAATTTCATTGGAGAATGATGGTCTTTATCTGGAAAATATGCAATTAAAATTATTGACTTAAACTGGATCTAAGTTTTCGTTTTCCCTAGCTTTTTATATTAATATATGGTGATTAGAATATTTTACATAGAAAATACAACAATAACAACACGCTTCACTTTATCCCAATACTTACTTTTTCTTTCTTTCTCTCTCTCATTTTTTTTATACGAACTTCTCAAAGTGTGAATTCATTACTGAAGTGCCTGACATGTCTGAATTTCAAAATTTAAAAACACTAATCCTCAGTGAGTGTCACAATCTGCAAAAGTTTTAAGGAGCTTCCAAATAGCTTACTGACATTGCCAAATCTTGGGGATCTTCAGTTGGCAGAGATTCACCCTCTTGGTAGAGAATCTTTTAAGAAAGTGATGCTACTGAGGCAACCAAATATTAGCTTTGAAAACATAGAAACCTTGAATCTCGATAATTTTGGTCTATTGGATGAAGATCTTCACTTAATTTTGAAATGTTTTCAGAATGTGCAAGACTTATCTCTATCAAGTAATGATTTTGTCGCACTTCCTGAATGCATTAAAGAGTGTGCTAATCTGAAGGTGCTAGAATTAAATAAGTGCAAGAGGTTAAGAGACATACCGGAGCTGCCATCAAAGTTGGAAAACATAGCTACAAGGAATTGCACGTTGTTAACTGCGGAGTCGTCAAGCAGTTTGTGGTCTCAGGTTTTTCTCATGTTTTTTATATTTCCCTTTAATTTTCGTTTGCTATTTTGTGTGACAAAAATGACAGTTATTAGTGACGAGTACTGCATGTGTAAGGGATCGCACTTATAAATTACTCAAAGTATTATAGGTATCAAACCCTGAGAGAGACCATGTTTCTGCTAAATAGATTACTCACTCCGTTTCTTTTTAATTATAAGACACCATTGTTTGAATAGGTATGTTCTTTTTTATAAGATACTCTTTGTGGATGTCTAAAGGTTTAATATATTTTTTTATTTTTACCCTCAATTAATTATATGTCTTTATCCTTCATTTTTCCTACTCATTATCTCTATCACTTTTTCCACTCATTCTTTCTCCCACCCACCTTCTTTATAAATAAGGGTGTTGAAAATATTTATTATCTTTAACAAATTTTAACTAACTTTTTGATCTATGTAATTCAGTCATTAGTATTTTATAAAAAGGAATGGAGGGAGGGAGTAATAAATATCTCTATCAACAAATTAATGTCACAAAGTCACTGTTTGCCGGCATACAAATAAGGCTAAATTATACCTGTTGGAAAATAGCCTAGTCCACCCTTGGTGGATTGGGCCCAAGCCCAATAGGATTGGGGTTAAAGTATAAATAACATAAATGCTTGGGTCGATATATGTAATATTTTCCAAAATGTTATGAGTCATGTTTTTTATCCGATGCAATATGACTCTACAAGTGGTATTGTTTCACTGAAACAATATATCTCTCAATCGAAAGGATATATTGTCTCTCTGATGGAAGGACATGTTAGTAGAAGAGGAAGGGGTACTTAGAATCCTATAAATAGGCGTAAAGGAATTCAATTGATAATACATTAAATATAACATACAGAAACTCTGTCAAACTGACTCCCCATTCCCTCTACTATATTTATCTCTTCTTCTTCCTATCGTGGTGTATTTGCTGTGCGTCATAATCTCTTCCGCTACTGTGATACGATTAGCTTGGGTATAAGAGATAAACGGTCGCACTCCAAGTACGCCCAATTATTCTTACATGGTATCAGAGCCAGGTTGGCTTTGTAGGAAATTATGATCTCCATATTATGATAATATGATGTGCATATTATTATTTTCAAATATCTATATATATTATCATGTTGGTTCCGCTGTGTGTATGTTTTCATTTTCTTTCGTGAGTTTGAAAGAAAATATATTGATGATTATGTGAGTATATATATATGGTTTTATATAATCATATGCGAATAAAAAAATGAAGTAGAGCTTTCGCACATGTACATACATATATATAGTTTTGGTTCATGCTTTTATATATATAATTTTCTCCAGTTCCTACTTATATGTTTGTAAATTTAAATAATAGAACCCTAGAACCATAAAATAAAAGAACTTAGAGAGAGAAAGCATGAAAAACGAAATTGTTTTTGGGATTGGGTCATTTTAAAATCAGAGAATTAGGATTTAGTTGCATTGTGTAGATCTCGAAAAATAGATCGAAAATGACACCAAGAATGCCCAAAACAGACGTCGGATGGAGGAGAGACGTTTCCGGGTCGACAGACCCGATCCACGCCTGCAACCGGGTCCGGGTCGACCCGGCTGGAGGTTGAAGACAACCTCCAGTCTCCAAAAACGACGTCATTTTGTTCTGTGTTAAAAAAAAAAGGTTTTTTTGTTTGTTTGAAGGTGTCTGGGCCACGAAAAAAAAAGGTTTCAATCTAGGCCCAACCTTCAAGCCCAATGTGTGAGGGCCGAACCCAAAAAAAATAAAAAACTCTTGAGCCCGAAAAAAAACATTTTTTTTTGCAGAAAAGCCACGTGGCGCGTGAGGCCACGTGGCATGTTCGTTTGACACATGGTAGGCATATTCCGACAGATCTCGGCGCGTGGAATTGGATTCGCCGACGCGTGTCGCCGAATCATCGCCGGAAGGTGGCGCGTGGTGTGCGCGTGCCACTTTGTGCGTGTGTCTTTTTTTTCTCAATTTTTTGGCTTCTTTTGGCGCTTGGGGGCACGTGCTAGGTCGGAATGAGACGCCGTTTGTTCCTAAAAATTCCTAAATTCATGATCTTTAATATGATATGCTATTTGATTAGTTTTGACAGTAATTAATATATATTTATGATATTCTAAGCGCGTTTATGAATGTTTTAAATTATTTTAAAACTTCTAAATTTCATTTGTTGATTTCAATATTTTTTTTGTTATATTTAAATGTGTTATAAACATGTTTTCATATATTATAGAGTGAATATTGTCTTATTTATATTATAATGAAGCATGATTTAGTTGATAATTCATTATTATTATTATTATATGTTTTTGACAAGTGAGAGCTTTTAGGAGTTGGTAGTCCTAAAAGTTAGAGTTGTTAAAGTACACATATATAATTCTTGACAGAATTTTAGTGATGTTGCTAATATTTATGTGATGGGAGATACAAACGTATACTCCTGATCATGAATTTAGTAGTATTATTTTTTTTTTCCTGGTTAAGAATAATATAAGTACAGGACATTGTATACTGTGTTGTGCTATATATTGTCGATGATATGTTCAATAGTTTAATTTCTTTAGAGAGACATATTGAATGTGGAATAGATTTGTTCCAGAATTGAAAATGGCAACTAAGAACATCATCGCTGAGTTAAATAAAGGGGACAAATTAAATGGTGACAATTGGGATATCTAGCACCGAAAAGTCCAATATATTTTGGAGGAACAAGAGGCAATGGAACCTCTAACAATAGTTGTAGCACAGCCTGCTGCTGGGAATATGGCCCAACATAGGAGAGACCAAGAGGTCTATGAGGCTTGGAAAAAGAAAAATAGCATTGCAAGAATTACATTGCTGAGTACAATGACAAATGACCTTATGTGTGAATATGAGAAAAATGAAACAGCGCAAGTCATATGGGCAGCGTTGAAAGACAGGTTTGGTGGTACATCCACCTCTAAGCTTAGACAATTAACTATTAAGTTTGATACGTATAAGCTTAGGCCAAATACTTCCATGAAACAACATCTAAGAGAGATGGCAAATATGATTAGAGAATTGAAGGAAGCTAGGCATACTGTGTCTGATGAACAATAAGTTCAGGCTGTGACAAGATCATTGCCATCTAGTTGGGAACACATAAAGGTTAATCTAACCTATAATGAAGGCATTAAAAATTTTAACGATGTGGCTAAACACTTGGAACTTGAGGACAAGCGCTTGGAGGCATACAAGTCCTCTGACCATGCCTACTACACAGAGGATGTAGGTCCTTCTAATACAAAACCCGATTCCAAGAAGGGGAATAAATTCCAAAAGAATGGAAAGAAGGACAAGAATAAATTTGTAAAAGGAAAAAAGGAATTCAAGAAGAAAGGAAAAAAGGGCAGGAAGAAGAAGAAAAATGACTTAAAGAAGGTCAAATGCTTTGCCTACCAAAAGATGGGTCATTTCGCACGGGATTGTACTGAGCGAAATGAGAGTGAAAAGGTACTGGTGGATTATGTAAATTCACATGTTTCCTATGTTTCTAGTACTGTTTTCCTAACAGAGAATATCTATTCTTCTTCGATTTTGGACTCAGGTTCAACAGACCACGTGACGAAGGATCAAGGATCCTATGTAGAATACCGTCGGTTGCCTGACAAATGTAAGTGGCTTTATGTAGGCAACAATGCAAAGATTGAAGTTAAAGGCATTGGAACTTGCAAATTAACTTTATGTAATGGAAAGCCTTTGATCCTACATGATGTGCTTCATGCTTTTGACATCTGACAGAATTTAGTTTCTGTAAAATGTCTTGTAAACTATGGGTTTAATGTAAACTTTCATGATAAAGTTGCAGACATATTTTATAATTTTGTATTTTATGGTTTAGATTTCCTTTCAAAGAAGTTCTTTGTAATGGATATTATTGATGATTATAATATACATGATTGCTTTGCTACTTCTTCTGAGTCAACTGTTGATATGGCTATTTGGCATACTAGACTAGGGCATATTAATCAAAATAAAATGATTAAACTAGCAAAAGAAGGTTTCCTAAGATCCATATCCAATATGGAAACGTCCTTGTGTGAAAGTTGTCTAGCAGGTAAGGCAACTAGAAAACCTTTTGGTAAGGGAACCAGATCAGAACAACCATTGCAAATAATTCATTCTGATATTTGTGGTCCTATGAGTGTGAGGGCAAGGCATGGAGCTTGGTAGTTTATCACTTTTATTGATGACTATTCATGATACGGTCATGTCTTTTTTATCACACATAAGTCTGAGGCTCTTGAGTGCTTTAGATGATACATAAATAAAGTTGAAAATCAAATGGACAATAAAGTTAAAGTAATATGTACCCTTGGTGGATTGGGGTCAAAGTAAAAATAACATAAATGCTTGGGTCGATATATGTAATATTTTCTAAAATGTTATGAGTCATGTTTTTTATCCGATGCAATATGACTCTACAAGTGGTATTGTTTCACTGAAACAATATATCTCTCAATCGAATGGATATCTTGTTTCTCTGATGAAAGGACATGTTAGTAGAAGAGGAAGGGGTACTTAGAATCCTATAAATAGACGTAAAGGGATTCAGTTGATAATACATTCGAAATAACATACAGAAACTCTGTCAAACTAACTCCCCATTCCCTCTACTATATTTATCTCTTCTTCTTTCTATCGTGGTGTATTTGCTGTGCGTCATAATCGCTTCCGCTACTGTGATACGATTAGCGTGGGTATAAGAGATAAACGGTCGCACTCCAGGTACGCCCAATTATTCTTACAATACCAAACCCCTTGAACTTTGGGTCATTTTCATGTAACTCCCTGATATTTCAAAAGTTTAAATTTATCGTCCCCTGACCTTTTATTTTTTTGATTATAAGCACCCTACCGTTATCTTTTTAACAGAAATTTTTATATCAGATTAACAAGTGACACATGGCATCCTATATTAATCTGATGTGGCAATTTCCATTAAAAAGATAATGGTCAATTAACGACAGGGTGCTTATAATTAAAAAACAAAAGGTCAGGGGGTCAAATTTAAAATTTGAAATTTCGGTGGTTATTTGCATCTAACCCAAAGTTTTGGAGAATTTTATATAATTTAGCGTAAAAATAACAGTCCATGAAATAGGGGCCTGGTAGGCGAAAACTCCTTCCAGACCCTAATACTGTAAAAATGTTCTCTTTAAGCGCGTCTTATTGTTATTTTCAAATCAACAAATGTCTGGTTGCTGATGTTTTGATAAATCAGGTCAAAGAGGGATTTGGCATGAGAATCGTTATGCCAGCAACAACATTTCCTGATTTGTTAGACTATTGTTGTAAAGGTGGGAAATTGTCTTTTCGTGTTCGTGGAAATTTCCCACGTGACCTCGTCGCATATGAGATGGGAAAATCAAACACAAGGTTGTTTTGCTTAATGGAAGTTTTTGTGAGCATCAATGGTCGTAATAAAATGCCATGGATACAAAGCGATCGTGAAGCAAGGCAAAAGGGTCGGGTTTTGTCCTCTGAAGGATATCAAGATCATGTATGTTGCTATGATCTGCTAAGAGATTTTAGTGAAGAAGAGTTAGAGAGGCTTAATAAGTTTCTGGGATCAGATTGGAATGATGTGGACATAAAAATCACATCCCAACCACCTGATATGTCCATAGTGAAGTGTGGTATTTATTTCGATAAGCAAGAATCAAACATGGAGAATATCCAGTTCAAGTCTTCTGATCTGCTTTCCCTTCAAGAACTTCACGGAAACAAAGAGTTAGATTCTCATCCAAACGAATCGCCCAAGAAGCTACTGAGAAGGTTCGAAGAAAAGATCAATTGCACAAAAAGAAGGACCAGGTGAACTTGTACTTCCTCTTGTTAATAGTCGTCTCATGGTTTTTGATCATTATTAACAGTTTCCCCTTTTCGTGTATTGTAGGAAAAATAAACCGCACCAAATTTGTCATTTACTGCAGTACAAGAGAAAGATGTTTTTCCTATGTCGAAGCATCTTTGGAGAGCTTTGTGTTCTTAGGTATCAAATTTTACAATTGGCATGTAGCCTATTGTTAATTAATAAAAATGATTTCTGTATGATTGTTAATTCTAATTTGACGATTGAATTCATTTTCTTAATGTATTAGCTTAATAATTTA